>CM074600.1:1990696-2336109 GCA_037305975.1 Chrysolophus pictus | reverse complement strand
GGGGGCGAGGGGCACATGGGGGGGGCAGGGCTTTGGGGGTGGGGGGGGCACATGGGGGGGTGAGGGGGGGCACAAAGGGGGGCAGAAAGGAAGGGGGGGCAGGGCTTTGGGGGGGGGGACATATAATGGGGAGGGGGGAGCAGAAAGGAGGGGGGAGCACAAAGTAGGGAGCAGGGTTTTGGGGGGGGATATATAGAGTGGGGGGGGCACATGGGGAGGACAGGGCTTTGGGGGGGGCACATAGGGTGGGGGGTGGTATATAGGGTGGGGGGGGGGCATGTGAGGGGGAGGGCTTTGGGGGGGGGGGCAGCAGTGCTTCTGAGGGGGGGGTCATCCCCAAAGTAACCCCCCCCCCTTGCCCCCCCCCAGCTGTACCGCGATGCCCGCGAGTGTCTGACGCTGCTGTCACAGCGCCTGGGCTCCCAGCGCTTCTTCTTCGGGGACTCGTACGTGGGGGGGGGGCGCGGGGGGGGGGCACGGGCAGCGATGGGTCTGGGGGGGGCCTTGAGGGGCTATGGGGTGTTATGGGTCTGGGGGGGGGCTGTGGGGGGCTATGGGGTGTTATGGGAGCTGGGGGAGGGGCAATGGGGGGGGCACGGGGGGCTATGAGCAGTTATGGGGGCTGGGGGGGGCTATGGGCAGTTATGAGTCTGGGGGGGGGTATGGGGGGGGGCCATAGGCAGTTATGGGTCTGGGGGGGGGGTATGGGGGGCTGTGGGGGGGGGCCATAGGCAGTTATGGGTCTGGGGGGGGGGTATGGGGGGCTATGGGCAGTATGGGGGCTGTGGGGGGGTTATGGGGGGCCATGGGCGGGCCATAGAGGGGCTATGGGAACTATGGGGGGTTATGGGGGCTATGAGAAGCTATGGGGGATATGGGGGGGTCTATGGGGGATTTGGGGGGCTATGGGGTGGGTTAAGGGGGGCCACGGTGGTTTATGGGGGCTGTAGGGGGGCTATGGGGTCTATGAGGTTATGGCTAGTTATGGGAGCTGTGAAGACTATAAGGAGTTATGGGGGGGCCACGGGCGGCTGTGGGGGGGGGGTATTATGGGGGGCTATGGGGGAGGTATGGGGGGCCATGGGAGGGTTTATGGGGGCTATGGGGGATTATGGGGCCTGTAGGGGGCTATGGGGTTTACTTAATGAGGCTATGGAAGAGCCATGGGGGTCTGTGGGGGGGGGTTATGGGGGCCACGGGGGGCGGGGTTATATGGGCTATGGGGTTATGGGGGAGTTATGGAGGCTACGAGGGCAATGGGGTTATGGGGGGCCATGGCGGCTTATGGGGGCAATGGGGGGCCCATGGGGGGGGGTTACAGTGGGCCATGGTGTTTATGGGGCTATGGGGTTATGAGGAAATTATGGAGGCTATGGGAGGCCATGGGGGGGGTTATGGGGGGCCATGCCCCCTTATGGAGGCTATGGGGGGTTATGGGGGCAATGGGATTATGGGGGCAATGGGGGATTATGGGGGGTTATGGGGACAATGGTGCTATGGGGGCAATGGGGGGCTATGGGGTTATGGGCGCTATGGGGGCAATGGGAGAGATATGGGGGTCATGGGGGGGGTTATGGGGGACCGTGGAGCTTTATGGGGGTTATGGGGGGCAATGGGTTATGGGGGGGTTATGGAAGGTTATGGGGGCAATGGGTCTATGGGGCCAATGGGGTTATGGGGGGCTCTGGGGAGCAATGGGGGGGGGGTTGTGGGGGGCCATGCCACCTTATGGGGGGCTATGGGGGCAATGGGGGGCTACAGGGGCAATGGGGGGGGTTATAGAGGGCTATGGGGGTTATCGGGGGCTATGACAGGGTTATGGGGGGTTATGGGGTGCTATGGGGGCAATCGGGGCTATGGGGGCAATAGAGGTTATGGGGGGGTTGTGGGGGGCTATTGGGGCAGTGGGGTTATGGGGGGCTAAGAGGGCAATGGAGCTATGGGGGGGTTACGGGGGGCTACGGGGGCAATGGGGCCAATGGGGTTATGGGGGGCCATGCCACCTTATGGGGGCTATTTGGGGTTATGGGTGCTATGGGGGCAATCGGGGCTATGGGGGTAATGGGGCTACGGGGGGGTTATGGGGGTAATGGAGGTTATGGGGGGGTTGTGGGGGGGCTATGGGGGCAGTGGGGTTATGGGGGCAATGGGAGATTATGGGGGGCTACAGGGGCAATGGGGGGGTTATGAGGGGCTATGGGGGGGTTATGGGGGGGCTATGGGGGCAATGGGGCCAATAGGGTTATGGGGGGCCATGCCACCTTATGGGGGCTATTTGGGGTTATGGGGGCAATGGGGGGTTATGGGGGGCCATGCCGCCTTATGGGAGCTATGGGGGCAATTGGGGTTATGGGGGCTATGGGGGGCAATGGGTGGCCATGGGGGGGGTTATGGGGGGTCATGCCACCTTATGGGGGCTAAGGGGGGTTATGGGGGCAATGGGGGGCTATGCTGCCTTATGGGGAGCTATGGGGGCAATGGGGTTATGGGGGCTATGGGGGGCAATGGGTGGCCATGGGGGGGGGGTTATGGGGGGGGCCATGCTGCTTTATGGGGGTTATGGGGGCAATGGGATTATGGGCGCTATGGGGTTATGGGGGGGGGTTATGGGGGCTATGGGGTTATGGGGGGAGTTATGGGGGCCATGCCACCTTATGGGGGCTATGGGGGCAGTGGGGTTCTGGGGGGGCTACGGTCAGTTATGAGGCTGTGCCCCCTCCCCCCAAGCTCTATGTGGGGGGGTCGGGCTGAGCGTGACCCCCCCCCCCCAGCCCCTCCTCCCTGGACGCCGTGGTGTTCAGCTGCCTGGCGCCGCTGCTGAAGGCGAAGCTCCCGAACGGGAAACTGCAGCAGCACCTGCAGGGCCTGCAGAACCTGCGGCAGCACTGCAGCGCCATCCTCAGCCTCTACTTCCCCTGGGACGGCGGTGAGCGGGGGGGGGGCAAAGGGGGGGGCAAGGGGGGGGGGGGGTCAGGGTGGGGGGGGAGATCTGTGGGTGCAGCTCCATCCTCAGCCTCTACTTCCCCTGGGACGGCGGTGAGCGGGGGGGGCGGGGGGGGGGTCCAGGATGGGGGGGGGGTGAGTGCCTCTGTGGGTGTGGGGGGGCTCTGTGGGTGCAGCTCCATCCTCAGCCTCTACTTCCCCTGGGACGGGGGCAGGAGGGGGGGACGGGGGGGGGGGGACAGGGGGGTCCAGGGCGGGGGGGCTCTGTGGGTGCAGCTCCATCCTCAGCCTCTGTTTCCCATGGGACAGCAGGGGGGGGGTGGGGGGGACGGGGGGGGCAAAGGGGGGGGGATGAGTACCTCTGTGGGTGGGGGAGGGGCTGTGTGGGTGCAGCTCCATCCTCAGCCTCTACTTCCCATGAGATAGTGGTGAGGGGGGGGGGACATGGGGGTGTCCGGGGGGGGCAAAAGGGGGGGGGGCTCAGTGCCTCTGTGGGTGTGGGGGGGCTGTGTGGGTGCAGCTCCATCCTCAGCCTCTACTTCCCCTGGGACGGCGGTGAGCGGGGGGGGGCGGGGGAGGCAAAGTGGGGGGGGGGTCAAAGTGGGGGGGTGAGTGTTTCTGTGGGTGGGGGGGGATCTGTGGGTGCAGTGCCATCCTCAGCCTCTACTTCCTGTGGGACGGCGGTGAGCGGGGGGGGCAAAGGGGGGGGGGTTAGGGGGGGCAGGGGGGGTCCAGGGTGGGGGGGGGTGAGTGCCTCTGTGGGTGTGGGGGGGCTGTGTGGGTGCAGCTCCATCCTCAGCCTCTACTTCCTGTGGGATGGCGGTGAGCGGGGGGGGGCAAAGGGGGGGGGGGATCTGTGGGTGCAGCGCCATCCTCAGCGTCTGCTTCCCCTGGGACGGGGCGGTGAGCGGGGGGGGGCAAAGGGGGGGGGGTCAGGGTGGGGGGGTGAGTGTTTCTGTGGGTGGGGGGGAATCTGTGGGTGCAGCGCCATCCTCAGCCTCTACTTCCCATGGGATGGCGGTGAGCGGGGGGGGCAAAGGGGGGGGGCAAAGGGGGGGTGCAGCGCCATCCTCAGCCTCTACTTCCCCTGGGACAGCGGTGAGCGGGGGGGGCAAAGGGGGGGGGGTATGGGGGGCAGGGGGGGTCTAGGGTGGGGGGGGTGAGTGCCTCTGTGGGTATGGGGGGGGGGGCTGTGTGGGTGCAGCTCCCATCCTCAGCCTCTACTTCCCGTGGGACGGCGGTGAGCGGGGGGGCAAAGGGGGGGGCATGGGGGGTATCCGGGGGGGGGGGGGGGCTCAGTGCCTCTGTGGGTGTGGGGGGGGGATCTGTGGGTGCAGCGCCATCCTCAGCCTCTACTTCCCGTGGGACGGCGGTGAGCGGGGGGGGGCAAAGGGGGGGGACAAAGGGGGGGGGGGTGAGTGCCTCTGCGGGTGTGGGGGGGCTCTGTGGGTCTGGGGTCTCTGTAGGGTTGAAGCATCACGATGGGTTTGGGGGTGTCCCTATGGGCTCAGGAAGTCACTGGGGGGTTGGGGTCATCGTATGGGGTTGGGGTGTCCCTGTGGGTTTGGGGTGTCCCTACGGGGCTGGGGTGTCCTTATGGGATCAGGTTATTCCTATGGGTTTGGGATGTCCCTATGGCTTTGGGGTGTCCCTATGGGTTTGGGGTGTCTTTATGGGTTCAGGTTATTCCTATGGGTTTGGGATGTCCCTATGGTTTTGGGGTGTCCCTATGGGTTCAGGTTATTCCTATGGCTTTGGGGTGTCCTATGGATCAGGGTATTCCTATGCGTTTGTGTTATCCCTATGGTTTTGGGGTGTCCCTATGGGATTAGGCTATTCCTATGGTTTTGGGGGTGTCTTTGTGGGTTTGGGGTGTCCCTTTGGGATCAGGCTATTCCTATGGGTCTGGGGTGTCCCTATGGGTTTGGGGTGCCCCTGTGGGTTCAGGTTATTCCTCGGGCTTTGGGGTGTTCCTATAGGTCTGGGGTGTCCCTATGGGATCATGCTATTCCTATGGGTTTGTGTTATCCCTATGGCTTTGCGGTGTCCATATGGGATCAGATTATTCCTATGGGTCTGGGGGTGTCCCTATGGGTTCCCTTATCCCCCCCCATCACCACCCACAACCCCTCTCCATTATCATCACCTCTCCCCATTATCACCCCCCCATTATTATTATCATCCCCCATCATCCCCCACCCCCCCCCCATCACGACCCCCCCATCACCCCCACGCCCCCCATCACGACCCCCCCCCATCACGACCCCCCCCCCCATCACGACCCCCCCCATCACGACCCCCCCCCATCACCCCCACGCCTCCCATCACGACCCCCCCCCCATCACGACCCCCCCCCCATCACCCCCACATCCCCCATCACGACCCCCCCCATCACGACCCCCCCATCACCCCCACACCCCCCATCACGCCCCCCCCACACCCCCCCATCACGACCCCACCAACCCCCCCCCGCACCCCCCCATCACGAGCCCCCCATCACCCCCCCCCACGCCCCCCATCACCCACGACCCCCCCACCACCCCCCCCCCCCCATCCCCACAACCCCTCCCCTTTATCACCACCTCTCCCCATTCTTAACCCCCCCTCCCTCCCCCCACAGGTGACCCCCCCCAGCACCCCCCCGCCCGCCCCGCAGGGGGGGGACGCGGACGAGGACCCCCACAAGCGGCGCTGCCAGGCGCTGTGGGCGCTGCTGGCGCTGGCGGCCATGCTGGGCTACGCCGTGCTGAGCGGCATCGTGGCGCTGCGGGGGGGGGCGGCGGGGGGGGGCGGGGGGGGGGAAGAGGAGGAGGAGGAAGAGTGAGGAGGGGGGGGGGTGAGGGGGGGGCGAAAGGGAGCCGGTGGGAGTGGTGAGAGCAGTAATAAAGAGCGCGGTGTGAGCTGTGCCACCAGTTAGCCAGTGTGACCAGTACAACCAGTAAGCCCAGTGTGACCAGTAAGACAGTGTGACCAGTGTGACCAGTAAGCCCAGTGTGACCAGTGTGACCAGTAAGCCAGTGTGACCAGTACAACCAGTAAGCCCAGTGTGACCAGTAAGCCCAGTGTGACCAGTGTGACCAGTAAGCCAGTGTGACCAGTACAACCAGTAAGCCAGTGTGACCAGTGCGACCAGTGTGACCAGTAAGCCAGTGTGACCAGTAAGCCAGTGAGCCCAGTGTGACCAGTAAGCCAGTGTGACCATTGCGACCAGTAAGCCCAGTGCGACCAGTAAGCCCAGTGCGACCAGTAAGCTCAGTGCGACCAGCAATCCCAGTGCGACCAGCAATCCCAGTGTGGCCAGCAGTCCCAGTGTGGCCAGTAGTCCCAGTGTGGCCAGCAAGCCCAGTACGACCAGCAAGCCCAGTACGACCAGCAAGCCCAGTGTGGCCAGTAGTCCCAGTGTGACCAGTAAGCCCAGTACGACCAGCAATCCCAGTGTGACCAGTAAGCCCAGTACGACCAGTAAGCCCAGTACGACCAGTAAGCCCAGTACGACCAGCAAGCCCAGTGTGACCAATAAGCCCAGTGTGACCAGCAGTCCCAGTATGACCAGTAATCCCAGTGTGACCAGTGCCCCTCCCAGTAATCCCAGTGCTCCCAGTGCTCCTCCCAGCAATCCCAATGATCCCAGCAATCCCAGTGCTCCTCCCAGAAGTCCCAATGATCCCAGTTCTCCTCCCAGTAATCCCAATGATCCAGTGCTCCCAGTAATCCCAGCAATCCCAGTGCTACTCCCAGTAATCCCAGTGCTCCCAGTAAAACCAGCAATCCCAGTAAACCCAGTGCTCCTCCCTGTAATCCCAATGATCCCAGTGCTCCCAGTAATCCTAGTGCTCCTCCCAGTAATCCCAATGATCCCAGTGCTCCCAATGATCCCAGTGCTCCTCCCAGTGATCCCAGTGTTCCCAGTAAACCCAGAAATTCCAGTAATCCCAGTGTTCCCAGTAATCCCAGTGTGAAGGATGGTGCACTGATCCTATAGGAGGGACGGGACCCCAACCCCATAGTAGGGATGCAAGGGGACCACAACCCCATAGTGAAGGGTGGGACCCCAACCCCATAGCAGGGGTGTGATGGGACCCCAACCCCATAACAAGAGATGGGGCCTCGATCCTATAGGAGGGACGGGACCCCAACCCCATAGCAGGGCTGGGACCCCGGCCCCATATCATTGATGTGACCCCAACCCCATAGCAGGGCTGGGACCCCAAACCCCCATAAGGACGTGACCCCATCCGTGTGACCCCCAACCCCAAAATCCCTGCGGGGGGGGGGGGATGCAGATGCAATTGTCCAAAACAAAACCCCATTATTTTATGAAAACCCCATAGAAAACAGCACGGGGGGGGGAGGGGGGGGGCAGCCTCGGATCAATCGGATCCCCTGGGGCGACACGGGGGGGTCCGTCCCCAAAAGCCCCCCCCGGGGATTTGGGGGGGGGGGGGCGGCTACGCCCGGTGCTGCCATAGGAACGTCTGTATGGAGTCGGGGGGGGCGACGTCCTCGATGAGTCCGGCTGTAGGGTCGGAAATCCCAAAAGAGACGGCAGAGGGGGACCTGGGGGGGGTTGGAAAAGGGGGTTGGGGGGGGGGCTGGGCTGTGGGGTTGTGGGGCCGGGTTGGGATGTGGGTCAGGATTGGGGTCAGGCTGAGGGGCCAGGCTATGGGGTCAGGATTGGGGTCAGGCTGTAGGGTTGGACTGTGGGTAGAGGTTGTGGGGTCGGGATTGGGGTCGGGTTGCGGGGCTGGGATGGGGGCTGGGATGGGGATCGGGGTTATGGGGTCATGGAGGGGGTCAGATTGTGGGGCCAGCATAGGGGTCGGGGCTGTAGGGTTGGACTGTGGGGTCGGGATGTGGTAGGGGATGGGGGCTGGGATGGGGATTGGGGTTATGGGGTCGTGGTGGGGGTCAGACTGTGGGGTCAGCATAAGGGTCGGGGCTGTAGGGTTGGACTGTGGGGTTGGGATGTGGTAGGGGATGGGGGCTGGGATGGGGATCGGGGTTATGGGGTCGTGGTGGGGGTCAGACTGTGGGGTCAGCATAAGGGTCGGGGCTGTAGGGTTGGACTGTGGGGTTGGGATGTGGCAGGGGATGGGGGCTGGAATGAGGGGCAGGGTTATGGGGTCGGGATGGGGGTCAGAATGTGGGGCTGGGATGTGGGGTCAGGGCTGTAGGGTTGGAATGCAGGGTAGAGCTGTGAGGTAGGGATGTGGGATTGGGATGCGGGGTGGGGATGGGGGTCAGACTGCGGGGTTGGGCTGTCGGGCCGGGATGGGGGGAGGGCTGCAGAGTCGGGATGGGGGTCAGGAATGTGGGGTCGGGGCTGTAGGGTTGGACTGCGGGGTAGGGATGGGGGGCAGGGATTTGGGGCGGGGCTGCAGGGTCAGGATGGAGAGTCGGGATGGGGGTCTGGATGGGGGTCAGCGTTATGGGGTCGGGATGGGGGTCAGACTGCGGGGTCGGGCTGCAGGGCCGGGCTGGGGGTCGGGGTTACGGGGTCAGGATGGGGATCAGACTATGGGGCTGGGATGCGGGGTCGGGATGGGGGTCGGGGCTGTGGGGCCGGGCTGGGGATCGGGGCTGTGGGGGTCAGGATCGGGCTGTGGGGCTGCGATGGGGGGCTATGGGGTCGGAGCTGTAGGGTTGGATTACAGGGTAGGGATGGGGGGGCAGGGATTTGGGCTGCAGGGTCAGGATGGAGAGTCGGGATGGGGGTCTGGAAGGGGGTCAGCGTTATGGGGTCGGGATGGGGGTCAGACTGCGGGGTCGGGCTGTGGGGCCGGGCTGCGGATCGGGACTGGGATATGGGGTCGGAGCTGTAGGGTTGGACTGCGGGGGTAGGGATGGGGGCAGGGATTTGGGCTGCAGGGTCAGGATGGAGAGTCGGGATGGGGGTCTGGATAGGGGTCAGCGTTATGGGGTCGGGATGGGGGTCAGACTGCGGGGTCGGGCTGTGGGGCTGGGATGGGGGTTGGGGTTACTGGGTCGGGATGGGGATCAGACTATGGGGCTGGGATGCGGGGTCGGGGCTGTAGGGTTGGGCTGCGGGGCCGGGGCTGTGGGGGTCAGGATCGGGCTGTGGGGCTGCGATGGGGGGCAGGGTTATGGGGTGGGGATGGGGGTCAGACTGCGGGGTCAGGCTGTGGGGCCGGGATGGGGGGAGGGCTGCAGAGTCGGGATGGGGGTCAGGAATGTGGGGTCGGGGCTGCGGGGTCGGAGCTGTAGGGTTGGACTGCGGGGTAGGGATGGGAGGCAGGGATTTGGGGCGGGGCTGCAGGGTCAGGATGGAGAGTCGGGATGGGGGTCTGGATGAGGGTCGGCGTTATGGGGTCGGGATGGGGGTCAGACTGCGGGGTGGGGCTGTGGGGCCGGGCTGGGGGTCGGGCTGCAGGGTCGGGATGGGGGTCAGGAATGTGGGGTCGGGGCTGTAGGGTTGGACTGCGGGGTAGGGATGGGAGGCAGGGATTTGGGGCGGAGCTGCAGGGTCAGGATGGAGAGTCGGGATGGGGGTCTGGATGGGGGTCAGCGTTATGGGGTCGGGATGGGGGTCAGACTGCGGGGTCGGGCTGCGGGGCCGGGCTGCGGATCGGGACTGGGATGTGGGGTCGGGGCTGTAGGGTTGGACTGCGGGGTAGGGATGGGAGGCAGGGATTTGGGGCGGGGCTGCAGGGTCAGGATGGAGAGTCGGGATGGGGGTCTGGATGGGGGTCAGCGTTATGGGGTCGGGATGGGGGTCAGACTGCGGGGTGGGGCTGTGGGGCTGGGATGGGGGTTGGGGTTACTGGGTCGGGATGGGGATCAGACTATGGGGCTGGGATGCGGGGTCGGGATGGGGGTCGGGGCTGCAGGGTCAGGGCTGTGGGGCCGGGCTGGGGATCGGGGCTGTGGGGCTGCGATGGGGGGCAGGGTCAGAGGGGCTGCGATGGGGAGCTATGGGGTCGGAGCTGTAGGGTTGGATTACAGGGTAGGGATGGGGGCAGGGATTTGGGGCGGGGCTGCAGGGTCAGGATGGGGGTCGGGATGGGGGTCAGACCGCGGGGCGGGGTTGTGGGGCCGGGCTGCAGAGGTCAAGACGGGGGGTAGAGCTGCAGGGTCGGGCTGTAGGGCTGGGATGGGGGTTGGGGTTACTGGGTCGGGATGGGGGTCAGACTGTGGGGCTGGGATGTGGGGTCGGGGCTGTAGGGTTGGACTGCGGGGTAGGGATGGGGGGCAGGGATTTGGGGCGGGGCTGCAGGGTCAGGATGGGGGTCAGACTGCGGGGTCGGGCTGTGGGGCCGGGATGGGGGTCAGGCTGTGGGGCCGGGTTGGGGGTCGGGCTGTGGGTCGGGGCGGGGGTCGGGGCGGGGGGGCCACAGACCGGTTGAGCACCACGAGGACGATCGCGCCGTCGGGCCGCAGGAACGCCACGTGCTCCAGTTCGCAGCCGCGGCAGCGCCGGGCGACGCGCAGCCCAACGCGCTGAGAGCCCTCGGGGATGAATTTACTGCGGGACGGGAACGGGACGGGGATGAGGGGGGGGGGGTCGCGGGGATTTCCCACCCCCGGAGCCGCCCCCAGACCCACCTGAAGTGCCCCATGTGTAGAACATGGGTTGCTTATAGAAGACGCCCCGGCTGCTATCCACGATGATGGGGCTGTCCACGTAATTCTTGCTCCAGTTCGGCCCCCCCTCCAGATCCAGAGCCAGGTTCCAGTCGGTCCAACCCGTCACGTAGTTGTTCAGGTCCTGTTTTGGGGAGGGGGGGGGGGGGGGGGGGGAGATGTTTGGGGGCAGGAGGAGGAGGAAGGGGGGGGATGTTTGGGGGGAGGAGGAGGAGGAGGAGGGGGGGGGAGATGTTTGGGGGGAGAAGGAGGAGGAGGGGGGGGGAGATGTGTGGGGAGAGGAGGGAGGGGGGATGTTTGGGGGGAGGGGGAGGAGGAGGAGGGGGGGATGTTTGGGGAGAGGAGGAGGAGGAGGGGGGGGAGATGTTTGGGGGGAGGAGGGGGGGGGAGATGTTTGCGGGGAGGTGGAGGAAGAGGGGAGGGGGGGAGATGTTTGGGGGGAGGAGGAGGAGGGGGGGCAGGAGGGGGGGGGAGGAGGAGGGGGAGGAGGAGGGGGGGGAGGAGGAGGGGGGGGAGCAGGAGGGGGGGGGGAGCAGGAGGGGGGGGGAGGAGGGGGGGAGGAGGAGGGGGGGGAGATGTTTGGGGGAGGGAGGAGGAGGAGGGGGGGGAGATGTTTGGGGGAGGGAGGAGGAGGAGGGGGGGAGATGTTTGGGGGGAGGAAGAGGAGGAGGAGGAGGAGGGGGGGGAGATGTTTGGGGGGAGGAGGAGGAGGAGGGGGGGGAGATGTTTGGGGGAGGGAGGAGGAGGAGGGGGGGAGATGTTTGGGGGGAGGAAGAGGAGGAGGAGGGGGGGGAGATGTTTGGGGGAGGGAGGAGGAGGAGGGGGGGAGATGTTTGGGGGGAGGAAGAGGAGGAGGAGGGGGGGGAGATGTTTGGGGGGAGGAGGAGGAGGAGGGGGGAGATGTTTGGGGGGAGGAGGAGGGGGGGGGAGATGTTTGGGGGGAGGAGGAGGAGGAGGGGGGGGAGATGTTTGGGGGGAGGAGGAGGAGGAGGGGGGAGATGTTTGGGGGGGAGGAGGAGGAGGAGGGGGGGGGAGATGTTTGGGGGAGGGAGGAGGAGGAGGGGGGGAGATGTTTGGGGGGAGGAAGAGGAGGAGGAGGGGGGGGAGATGTTTGGGGGAGGAGGAAGAGGAGGAGGAGGGGGGGAGATGTTTGGGGAGAGGAGGAGGAGGGGGGGGAGATGTTTGGGGGGAGAAGGAGGAGGAGGGGGGGGGATGTTTGGGGGGAGAAGGAGGAGGAGGAGGAGGGGGGGAGATGTGTGGGGGGAGGAGGAGGAGGAAGGGGGGGGGAGGAGATGTTTGGGGGGAGGAAGAGGAGGGGGGGGAGATGTTTGGGGGAGGGAGGAGGAGGAGGGGGGGGGAGATGTTTGGGGGGAGGAGGAGGAGGGGGGGAGATGTTTGGGGGGAGGAGGAGGAGGAGGAGGAGGGGGGGGGAGATGTTTGGGGGGAGGAGGAGGGGGGGGGAATGTTTGGGGGCAGGAGGAGGAGGAGGAGGAGGAGGGGGGGAGATGTTTGGGGGAGGAGGAGGAGGGGGGGGGGGAGATGTTTGGGGAGAGGAGGAGGAGGAGGGGGGGGAGATGTTTGGGGAGAGGAGGGAGGGGAGATGTTTGGGGGGGAGGAAGAGGAGGAGGAGGGGGGGGAGATGTTTGGGGGGAGGAGGAGGAGGAGGGGGGGGGAGATGTTTGGGGAGGAGGAGGAGGAGGAGGGGAGGGGGGGGGAGATGTTTGGGGGGGAGGAGGAGGAGGAGGGGGGGGGAGATGTGTGGGAAGAGGAGGAGGAGGAGGGGGGGGATGTTTGGGGGCAGGAGGAGGAGGACGAGGAGGAGGACGAGGAGGAGGAGGAGGAGGAGGAGGAGGAGGAGGAGGAGGAGGGGATGTTTGGTGAGGTGCCGTAAGGCGGTGGGACCCCCCCGCGCCCCCCAAGCTGAGCCCCACCGTCAGGATGCTGTGGCTGTACTTGCTGCCGCGCTCCCAGCCCCCCAGGACCACCCGGGGCTCCCAGAAATAGGAGCCCGTGGAGGCTTCGGTGGAGAGGAGGAAATAAGTGGGGAAGAGGTGGTGGGTGATGGACAGCGTGAGGTCGATGGGCGCCAGGAAGTCCAGGTACCAATGGATGCCGATGCCGCTGATGTAGCCGGCGGCCACGGGGTCTTTCAGGACCTGGGGGGGGGGGGAGAGAAAAGCGTGGCTGATCCCGCAGCCCCCCCCAATCCGTCGGGGGGTTCACGGCGGGATGGGGGGGGGTTAATGGTTGGGGTGGTGGGCGCAGAATGGGGGGGTGGAAGGGAGATTGGAGGGTGTGGAAATGTGGGTGGGGTGGAAGGATCCTTAAAGGTCATAGAATTGTGGGATGGTTGGGATGGAAGGGTCCTTAAAGGTCGTAGAAAAACGGGATGGGTGGGTTGGAAGGGTCCTTAAAGGTTGTAAAAATGTGGGGTGGGGTGGAAGGGTCCTTAAAGGTCGTAAAAACGTGGGATGGTTGGGGTGGAAGGGTCCTTAAAGGTCGTAAAAACGTGGGATGGGTGGAAGGGTCCTTAAAGGTTGTAAAAAAGTGGGGTGGGGTGGAAGGGTCCTTAAAGGTCATAGAAAAATGTGATGGTTGGGATGGAAGGGTCCTTAAAGATGATAAATGTGTGGGATGGAATGGAAGGGTCCTTAAAGGTCATAGAACTGTGGGATGGTTGGGTTGGAAGGGTCCTTAAAGGTCATAAATGCGTGGGATGGGGTGGAAGGGTCCTTAAAGGTCGTAAAAACGTGGGATGGTTGGGCTGGAAAGGTCCTTAAAGGTCATCGAAAAACAGGATGGTTGGGTTGGAAGGGTCCTTAAATGGTTGGGTTGGAAGGGTCCTCAAAGATGATAAATGCGTGGGATGGGATGGAAGGGTCCTTAAAGGTCGTAAAAACGTGGGATGGTTGGGCTGGAAAGGTCCTTAAAGGTCATCGAAAAACGGGATGGTTGGGTTGGAAGGGTCCTTAAAGGTCATAAAAACATGGGATGGGGGTGGAAGGGTCCTTAAAGATCGTAGAACTGTGGGATGGTTGTGTTGGAAGGGTCCTTAAAGGTCATCGAAAAATGGGATGGTTGGGGTGGAAGGGACATTGGAGACTGCAGAGCCACGGGATGGGTTGGGAGGGTCCTTACAGATCACAGAACCATCAGATGGGATGGGAGGGTCCTTACAGATCATAGAAATGTGGAAAGGGGTGGAAGGGTCCTTACAGATCACAGAACCATGGGATGGGTTGGGAAGGTCCTTACAGATCATAGAAATGTGGAACGGGGTGGAAGGGTCCTTACAGATCACAGAGTCACGGGATGGGTTGGGAGGGTCCTTACAGATCACAGAACCATCAGATGGGTTGGGAAGGTCCTTACAGATCACAGAGCTATGGGATGGGTTGGGAGGGTCCTTACAGATCACAGAACCACAGGATGGGTTGGGAAGGTCCTTACAGATCATAGAGCTATGGGATGGGATGGGAAGGTCCTTACAGATCACAGAACCATCAGATGGGTTGGGAAGGTCCTTACAGATCACAGAGCTATGGGGTGGGTTGGGAGGGTCCTTACAGATCACAGAAATGTGTAACGGGGTGGAAGGGTCCTTACAGATCACAGAGTCACGGGATGGGTTGGGAAGGTCCTTACAGATCACAGAACCATCAGATGGGTTGGGAAGGTCCTTACAGATCACAGACCTATGGGGTGGGTTGGGAGGGTCCTTACAGATCACAGAGCGATGGGATGGGGTGGAAGGGTCCTTACAGATCACAGAGCCACAGGGCGGGTTGGGAAGGTCCTTACAGATCACAGAACCATCAGATGGGATGGGAGGGTCCTTACAGATCACAGAACCACCAGATGGGATGGGAGGGTCCTTACAGATCACAGAACCACAGGATGGGTTGGGAGGGTCCTTACAGATCACAGAGCTATGGGGTGGGTTGGGAGGGTCCTTACAGATCACAGAATCATCGGATAGGATGGGAGGGTCCTTACAGATCACAGAGCCATGGGGTGGATTGGGAAGGTCCTTACAGATCATAGAAATGTGGAACGGGGTGGAAGGGTCCTTACAGATCACGGAGTCACGGGATGGGTTGGGAGGGTCCTTACAGATCACAGAACCATCAGATGGGTTGGGAAGGTCCTTACAGATCACAGAGCTATGGGGTGGGTTGGGAGGGTCCTTACAGATCACAGAACCACAGGATGGGTTGGGAAGGTCCTTACAGACCACAGAACCATCAGATGGGATGGGAGGGTCCTTACAGATCACAGAACCACGGACGATCTCCCAAACAGCCCCACAATCCCGCAGGCCTCACCACTTGCGCCCAGTAGGGCAGCATCACCCTCTGATCATCCAGGATGATGAGCCGCACGTCGCGGTGGGAGCTGTTGGCCAACGCCGGGCCCAGGTCCTGCGCGATGAAATCCCTCTGGTGCTCGGGGGAGAAACCCAGGCACTGGAAGGGATAGAAAACGATCTCCCCAGCCGTGGGTTCGTTGCCCGCCGTCACCGCCCAGAAGGTCAAGTTGTGCTTGGCGTATTCATCCAAGAACCTGGGCACGGAGCAGCAGGGTCAGCTCCTCGCCAGCCCAGCTCCTCGCCAGCCCAGCTCCTCGCCAGCCCAGCTCCTCGCCAGCCCAGCTCCTCGCCAGCCCAGCTCCTCGCCAGCCCAGCTCCTCGCCAGCCCAGCTCCTCGCCAGCCCAGCTCCTCGCCAGCCCAGCTCCTCGCCAGCCCAGCTCCTCGCCAGCCCAGCTCCTCGCCAGCCCACCTCCTCGCCAGCCCACCTCCTCGCCAGCCCAGCTCCTCGCCAGCCCAGCTCCACGGCAGCCCAGCTCCTCGCCAGCCCAGCTCCTCGCCAGCCCAGCTCCACGCCAGCCCAGCTCCACGCCAGCCCAGCTCCTCGCCAGCCCAGCTCCTCGCCAGCCCAGCTCCACGGCAGCCCAGCTCCACGGCAGCCCAGCTCCTCGCCAGCCCAGCTCCTCGCCAGCCCAGCTCCTCGCCAGCCCAGCTCCACGCCAGCCCAGCTCCTCGGCAGCCCAGCTCCTCGCCAGCCCAGCTCCACGGCAGCCCAGCTCCTCGCCAGCCCAGCTCCACGGCAGCCCAGCTCCTCGCCAGCCCAGCTCCTCGCCAGCCCAGCTCCTCGCCAGCCCAGCTCCACGCCAGCCCAGCTCCTCGCCAGCCCAGCTCCTCGCCAGCCCAGCTCCTCGCCAGCCCAGCTCCTCGCCAGCCCAGCTCCTCGCCCTCCCCGTAGCCCCGCCGGACACTCACCGAACGAAATAGTTGGCCCACGCTTTGTGGTATTTATCCCCCGGCTTCCCTTTCAGCGTCCCCCTCCCCGTCATCGCTCCGTTGGTCTTCATCCACACCGGGGAGGTCCACGGGCTGGCGTTAGAGCGACAGCGGCCGCGCGGCCACCGCCTGAGCCGCCCGTAGGATGGGGATCTGGGGGCGGAGAGGTGGGATGAATCCCCCCCCCCCCGGGGTTGACGCAGAGACCCCTCCCCACAGCGTCCCCTCCATTGGGTCACCTTCATCCGCGTGTCCTCCTCCGTCAGGTTGAAGTGCTTCAGCTCGAAGTCGCCCTCGGTGTCGGCGTAGGTGTAGAGGCGCACCGAGAAGTCGGTGCTGGCCATGGGGACGCGCACCAGGTTGTACTCGATGCCTGCGGGTGGGGGGGTGGAGGGGGGCGTGGGGGACCCCCGGGAGCACCCAAGGGTGCGGACACCCCATGTGCTGGTGGCCCATAGGAGACGGACCCCCCCCCCCGACCCCGTAGCTTGGGGTGGGGGATCTTTGGGCACGGCGTAGGGGAGATCTTTGGGTATATGGGGTTGGGGGTCTTTGGGCACAGTGAGGATGGGTTTGGGGTTGGGGGATCTGTGGATAGGGTGGGGATGGGTTTGGGGTTGGGGGATCTTTGGGTAGGGTGGGGATGGGTTTGGGGTTGGGGATCTTTGGGCATTGTGGGGATGGGGTTGGGGGATCTTTGGGTAGGGTGGGGATGGGTTTGGGGTTGGGGTTGGGGGATCTTTGGGTAGGGTTGGGGGATCTTTGGGTAGGGTTGGGGATGGGTTTGGGGTTGGGGGTCTTTGGGCACAGTGAGGATGGGTTTGGGGTTGGGGGATCTTTGGGTAGGGTGGGGGATGGGGTTGGGGATCTTCGGGCATTGTGGGGATGGTTTGGGGGATCTTTGGGTAGGGTTGGGGATGGGGTTGGGGTTGGGAGATCTTTGGGTAGGGTGAGAATGGGTTTGGGGCTGGGGATCTTTGGGCATTGTGGGGATGGGTTTGGGGTTGGGGGATCTTTGGGTAGGGTGGGGATGGGTTTGGGGATCTTTGGGTAGGGTTGGGGATGGGGTTGGGGTTAGGGGATCTTTGGGTAGGGTGGGAATGGTTTTGGGGTTGGGGATCTTTGGGTAGGGTGGGGATGGGTTTGGGGTTGGGGATCTTTGGGCATTGTGGGGATGGGTTTGGGGTTTGGGGATCTTTGGGCACAGTGAGGATGGGTTGGGGATGGGTTTGGGGTTGGGGGAGCTTTGGGCATTGTGGGGATGGGGTTGGGGTTGGGGGGTCTTTGGGCACAGTGAGGATGGGTTTGGGGTTGGGGGATCTTTGGGTAGGGTGGGGGATGGGGGTTGGGGATCTTTGGGCATTGTGGGGATGGTTTGGGGATCTTTGGGTAGGGTTGGGGATGGGGTTGGGGTTGGGAGATCTTTGGGTAGGGTGGGAATGGGTTTGGGGTTGGGGATCTTTGGGCATTGTGGGGATGGGTTTGGGGTTGGGGGATCTTTGGGTAGGGTGGGGATGGGTTTGGGGTTGGGGATCTTTGGGCATTGTGGGGATGGGGTTGGGGGATCTTTGGGTAGGGTGGGGATGGGTTTGGGGTTGGGGGATCTTTGGGTAGGGTGGGGATGGTTTTGGGGTTGGGGGAGCTTTGGGCATTGTGGGGACGGGTTTGGGGTTGGGGGATCTTTGGGCACAGTGAGGATGGGTTGGGAACATTTTTGGGGTTGGGGAATCTTTGGACACAGTGGGGATGTGGTGGGGAGAGGATGGGTTGGGGGATCTTTGGGCTTGGTGGGGATGGGTTGGGGGATCTTTGGGCACGATTGGGATGGATTTGGGGTTGGAGATCTTTGGGCACAGCGGAGTTGGGTTTGGGGGGTCTTTGAGCGTTGTGGGGACGGGTTTGGGGATCATTGGGCACAGTGGGGATGGGTTTGGGGTTGGGGGATCTCTGAGCGTTGTGGGGACGGGTTTGGGGATCATTGGGCACAGTAGGGATGGGTTTGGGGGATCTTTGGGCTTTGTAGGGACGAGTTGGGGTTGGAGACCTTTGGGCACGGTGGGGATGGGTTTGGGGTTGGGGGAACTCTGAGCATTGTGGGGACGGGTTTGGGGGGTCTTTGAGCGTTGTGGGGACGGGTTTGGGGATCATTGGGCACAGTGGGGATGGGTTTGGGGTTGGGGGATCTCTGAGCGTTGTGGGGACGGGTTTGGGGATCATTGGGCACAGTAGGGATGGGTTTGGGGGATCTTTGGGCTTTGTAGGGACGAGTTGGGGTTGGAGACCTTTGGGCACGGTGGGGATGGGTTTGAGGGACCTTGGGCACAGTGGGGATGGGTTTGGGGTTGGGGGATCTCTGAGCGTTGTGGGGACGGGTTTGGGGATCATTGGGCACAGTGGGGATGGGTTTGGGGTTGGGGGATCTCTGAGCGTTGTGGGGACGGGTTTGGGGATCATTGGGCACAGTGGGGATGGGTTTGGGGGATCTTTGGGCTTTGTAGGGACGAGTTGGGGTTGGAGACCTTTGGGCACGGTGGGGATGGGTTTGGGGATTATTGGGCACAGTGGGGATGGGTTTGGGGTTGGGGGATCTCTGAGCGTTGTGGGGACGGGTTTGGGGATCATTGGGCACAGTGGGGATGGGTTTGTGGGGTCTTTGGGCTTTGTAGGGACGAGTTGGGGTTGGAGACCTTTGGGCACGGTGGGGATGGGTTTGGGGGACCTTGGGCACAGTGGGGATGGGTTGGAGATCTTTGGGGGGATCGATTGTCACCCTGCCCAGACCCACCTTCATCAGAGAAGTAGGAGCGGATCAAGTGGGTCTGGGCCTCCTTGGGCAGGGACAGGATGTTGATGGCCGCCGAGTCGGTGACGGAGCCACCAAAACCTTTCACCTTCTGGTAGCGCTGAGCCGTGTCCAACGTCAGGTGGAAATCTGCAGGGGAAGAGGGGCCTTGGAGGTCTTCCCCAAGCTCAGCGGTTCTACGAGCGGGCATAAATGGGATGGATTGGGGATGGATTGGGGTTTGGGATCTTTGGGCACAGTGGGATGGGTTGGGGTTGGGTTGGGGTTTGGGATCTCTGGGCATGGTGGGATGGGTTGGGGTTGGGTGTGATTTTAGGGGTCATTTCCAACCGTAATGGTTCTGTGGTGGTGGTGGGTCAATGGTTGGATTCAATGATCCTAAAGGTCTTCTCCATGGTTCTAGGAGCGGGTGCAGTGGGATGGGTTGGGGTTGGGGATGGATTGGGATTTGGGATCTTTGGGCATAGTGGGATGGATTGGGGTTGAAGATGGATTGGGATTGGGGATCTCTGAGCATAGTGGGATGGATTGGGGTTGGAGATGGATTGGGATTGAGGATCTTTGGGCACGGTGGGATGGGTTGGGGTTGGGGATGGATTGGAGTTTGGGATCTTTGGACACGGTGGGATGGGTTGGGGTTGGATGTGATCTTAGAGGTCATTTCCAACCATAATAATTCTGTGATGCTCACGGTGGTGATGGGTCAGAGGTTGGACTCAGTGCTCTTAGAGGTCTTCTCCAACCTTCATGGTTTTATGGGCAGGCATGGCGGGATGGGACGGATTGGGATTGGGGATGTTTGGGCACGGTGGGATGGGTTGGGGTTGGGGATGGATTGGGATTGGGAATCTTGGGGCACAATGGGATGGGTTTCGGATGGATTGGGATCAGAGATCTTTGGGCACGGTGGGATGGGTTGGGGTTGGATGTGATCTTAGAGATAATTTCCATCCTTAATACTCTTTGGTGATCACAGTGGTCACGGGTCAGAGGTTGGGGATGGATTGGGATTTGGGATCTTTGGGCACAGTGGGATGGGTTGGGGTTGGATTTGGGATCTTTGGGCAGGGTGGGATGGGTCAAGAGTTGGACTTGATGACCTTGGAAGACTTCTCCAACCACAACGATTCTGGGAGTGGGCACAGGGGGTCAATGGTTGGACTCAGTGCTCTTCGAGGTCTCCTCCAACCTTCGTGGTTCTATGAGCCGTGGGTTGGGGATGGGTTGGGACTGGGGGTCTTCGGGCACAGTGGGATGGGTTGGGGATGGGGATGGATTGGGATTGGGGATCTTTGGGCACAGTGGGATGGGTTGGAGATGGATTGGGATCGGGGATCTTTGGGCTCGATGGGATGGCTTGCTGTTTGCCCCAGATGATCCCAGAGGTCTTTCCCAGCCCCGATGGGTCCACGATGACCCCAAAGCGGTACCTGAGCTCGGGGCGTTGCGCTGGAAGCTCCCCTCACTGCGCTGCAGCCGCTTCCCAGCTTTGCTGCTCTCGTATTTCACGAAGCCGCCCTCGCTCGGCAGCACCAGCGGCTCCACCGCGTCGCAGTAGGCAGCGCTGCACACACACACCAGCGAGCCGTGCCCGAAGTCCTTCGCACTGCAGGGCCGCCCTCCTGCAGGGGGAGGACACGGGGCAGCCCCCAGCCCACCCCCGGCTGCCCGACCCATCGCTCTGCCCCCCCCCCCCCGGAGCCTCATAGCCGCTCACCTGCAACCTTTGGGGTCACCTGCAGCAGCAGCAGCAGCAGCCAGCCGAACGCACGGGCGCAGCCGGACCGCATGGTGCCTCAGATGGATGCTGTGAGTTGGGTGGGGGGTCACCGACAGGCTCCCCCCGGCCCCACACACGTGCTGGAACCCAGGTTGTCACCCCAAGAGCGCCACGGAGCCGCAGGGACCCCCACCCATGGGTGCCTCCTGTCGCTGTGCCTTCTGACGCTCACAGCCGCCCACACCGCGCCCGGCGGCTCCGTGCGCTCCCATCCTTTCCCTCCCACTCCTTTCTTTCCCCTCCCCACACCCCGCGCCCTACGGCAGCTTTGGGGTCTCCACACGGCATGGAATCGGGAGGGAGGGGGTCTGCATGAACCCCCGAAGCCCCCCGTACCGTGGGGAGCTGCCGGCATCCCGGAGCCGGCACCAAAAAGCTGACACTCTTCGGTGACCCCACGTTCCTCCAACGCACCCCCGGACACCCAACGCCCCCCCGCACCCCTCAGACCCCAACACCGGAGTTGGAAGAAGCAGATCGGGACAAAAACCCCGCAGGATGGGGAGCAGAGGGGGGGTGGGAGGCTCCGTTGCGCCCACCCACCGCTACAGCACAGCGCGCTCCGCCCGGCCCCGCTGCCCCCCACCACCACCACACCCCCCCATTGCCCCTCACTTCCCCATCGCCCCCCATCTCCCCATCTCCCCCCACAGCCCCCAGCCCTCACCGCAGCGGATGCCCTCCCCGTGGCCGCGCAGGACGCAGCGGGACGCGCTCTGGGCGCAGCGCGGTGCGGTGGGAGGTGACGGTTTTTCCTGCCCGAGCAGGAAAGGTGAGTCCCGGCGGCGGCCCACGGCGTTGGGAGCGTCGAAGCCGGAGATGTAAAAAGAGATTTTGCAACGCTGCCCCAATGGGAACTTTCCACGCTCCACCGCAGAGTTTGAAGGATTCACCTGAATCTCGACCCGGCATCGCTGGGGGGATGGGGTGGGGTGGGGGGGGATGGGATGGAGGGGAAGGGTGGGGAGGGGGGTGAGATGGATGGGATGGAGGGGAGTGGGGTAGGATGGAGGAGAGGGGAGGGGAGTGGGATGGAGGGGACGGAGGGGAGTGGGATGGAGGGGACGGAGGGGAGTGGGATGGAGGGGACGGAGGGGAGTGGGATGGAGGGGACGGAGGGGAGGGAGGGGAGTGGGGTGGGATGGAGGGGAGTGGGGTGGGATGGAGGGGAGTGGGGTGGGATGGAGGGGAGTGGGGTGGGATGGAGGGGAGGGGAGTGGGATGGAGGGGAGGGGAGTGGGATGGAGGGGAGGGGAGTGGGATGGAGGGGAGGGGAGTGGGATCGAGGGGAGTGGGATCGAGGGCATGGAGGGGATGGAGGCGAGTGGGATGGAGGGGATGGAGGGGAGTGGGATGGAGGGGATGGAGGGGAGTGGGATGGAGGGGATGGAGGGGAGTGGGATGGAGGGGATGGAGGGGAGTGGGATGGAGGGGATGGAGGGGAGTGGGATGGGATGGAGGGGAGTGGGGTGGGATGGAGGGGAGTGGGATCGAGGGGAGTGGGATCGAGGGCATGGAGGGGATGGAGGGGATGGAGGCGAGTGGGATGGAGGGGAGTGGGATGGAGGGGATGGAGGGGAGTGGGGAGGGATGAAGGGGAATGGGATGGGATGAAGGGGAATGGGATGGGATGGAGGGGAGTGGGATGGGATGGAGTGGGAGGGGATGAACTGGGATGCGGTGCCCACCCTGGGGAGGAAGAGGAGGAGGAGGGATGGGGTCGAGATACCCACTGTTCTCCCACCCCTATGGGACACGGCCGCCCTGCACCCCCCCGGCCGGGGGTCAGTTATCCTCTTACAAAGGTCCCCATGAGCCCAACGCGTCCCCTGAGCGCAGAGCAGAGCCCCCCCGGTGTCCCCAAAGTGTCCCCAAAGTGTCCCCGTGCGCCCCACGACTGCTCGAGCTCCGGTCCCAGCAGAGCCCCCCGCACCCCCCCATTGTGTGGACACCCCCCCCCCCCCAGCCGAACTGCAGGGCGGAGCGGCCGCAGCCATTTCCACCCCGAGCTTGTTTCCACAAGCCCAGCCACCGCACCTTCTAATTTAAGACTGCTAATTGCCAACAGCGCTAATTGCCAACACCGGTCCATCGAGAGAAACAGGGTCGGGGCGGCCCCGTGCGCCCCCAGTGAGGGCTGGGGGGGGCTCGAACCCATCAGCTCCTTTACTGGGGGCGAGGGGGGGTCGGATGGGACCCGGAGCTCCGAGCACCGCACACAGCCGGGGGTCTCCAACCCCTCCGCGCCCCCCCCCCCCCCCGTCTGCACAGCGCTGCGGGAGGAGCGCAGGGATCGCAGCTGCGCTCGGCTCTGAGCTCAGAGCTCCGCGTCGCTCCGACCCGCAGCTGTTCAACCCCTCCTTTGTAGGGTGGTGGTTTGGGATTTTTTTTTTTTTTGGCCTTTTTTTTTTCTGCTCTGTTTTTCCTTCGACGTCGCCCGGCGGTGCAGCTGCCAAAAAAGCGCTCTGGGTTTCTAATTGCGGGGCTTCAAAGCTGCTGTTGGCTCTCCTGAGGGATGCAGGGAGCCAGCGGGAGCGCAGGGAGAGCCGGAGGGGAGGGAGGGGATGGGGGTGAAATGGGATGGGAGGGAATGGGGACGGGAGGGGATGGGAGGGAATGGGGACGGGAGGGGATGGGATGGGGATGGGATGTGGATGGGATGGGAGGAGATGGGAATGGGGATGGGGATGGGAGGGGATGGATGGGAGGGGAACGGGATGGGGAGTTGGGATGGGAACGGGAGGAGACGAGACGGGAATGGGATGGGATCGGGATGGGGATGGGACGGGGATCAGGATGGGGGTTGGGATGGGGGCGGGAGGGAGACGGGAGGAGACGAGACGGGGATGGGATCGGGACGGGACGGGGATGAAATGGGATGGGGACCGCGATGGGGACGGGACGGGAGAGGACGGGGATGGGGGTTGGGATTGGGACGGGATGGGGATGGGGATGAAATGGGATGGGACGGAGATGGGGACGGGATGCGATGGGAGGGGATGATGGGGTTGAGACGGGGACGGGATGGGATGGGGATAAGATGGAATGGGGTTGGGGATGGGGTTGAGACGGGGATGGGGACGAAATGGGATGGGGACGGGATGGGGATGGGATGGGATGGGATGGGATGAGGATGACATGGGATGGGATGGCCGCTCCCGATCCCACACGGGTCGGGGCAGCCGGAGCTCCGCCGGCGCTGCATTTGCGGGACGTGGCAGCGGCTGCATGAGACGGAATCCCCGATGAGGAGACGTTCAGCCTCCGTGCAACGCTGCAGAAAACGACGGAAACCCCGAAACGAACCCCCGGGGGGGGGGGGGAGGAGGAGGAGGAGGGGTGTGGTGAGTAGTGGGGGGAGGAGGGGGGGGGGTGATGGTGCGGCTCCGACCCCCCGAGAGCGGAACGGAGGGGAAAGGATGACGGAAGAGCCGCATTCCGCGGGCAGCGCGTCAGGCTTTTATTTGGCGGCCGGAGTGCGGGAACACGCGGAGAGAACGGGGAGCCACGTGCGGGACTGAGAGCTGTGCGGGGATGGGGGGGGGGCGGGGGGGGGGCACGCGGTGTGTGCGCGTGTGAGGCCGCAGCCCTCGGTGTGAATGGAGGAATTGGGGGCGGACGGTGGGGGGGGTCCCCGTTTAGTGGCACAGGAGAATGAGAGAGGAGGTTTGTATGGGATGGGGGGGGAGGGGTTGGTGGTGTTGGGACCCCTCCTCCCCATCCCCCGCCCCCCCCCCTGCAGTTCATCACTGCCGCCGCCGCCAGATGTAGGTCTGGATGGAGCTGCCCGGAGCCACGGCCTCAATGAAACCCATCGATGGGTCCCGGATCCCGAAGGAGACATCGCGGGAGGACCTGGGGGGGGGAGGCGGGGGGGGGGCAAATCCCAATGGGCACAAACCCAACCATCCTCCCTCCCCCCCCAAACCCAGCCCACTTCGGCCCCCATCACTTCCCCCCCCCCCCCCGGCCCCCATCAACCACCCCCCCCTCTTCCCATCACCCACCCCAACTCCCCCCGGTTCCCCCCCCCCCAGACCCCACCAACCATCTCCCCTTCCTCCCCCCCCCAAATACCCCCAGACCCTCCCCCGGACCCCCCCCAACTACCTCCCCCCTTCCCGGCCCCCATCACCCACTCCCCCCCCCAAATACCCCTAACCCTCATCACCCACCCCTCTCCTTTCCTGGGCCCCCCCGGTCCCGATCAACCACCCCCACTCCGAGCCTCCTCCGGCCCCCCCCACCCCCATCCCCTCCCCTCCGGCCCCCATCAATCACCCCATTCTCACCTGACCCCCCCCCGTTCCTCTTTCCCCCCCCCAATTACCTCTGAGCCCCCATCAACCAACCCCCCCTCCCGACCCCCATCACCCACCCCCCCCTTCCCGGCCCCCATCACTCACTCCCCCCCCCAATCCTCCCCCCCCCCAATCACCCCCTGAGCCCCCATCACCCACCCCCCCTCCCCCGGACCCCCTCCGGACCCCCCCCAACCACTTCCCCCCTTCCCGTCTCCCATCACCCACTCTCCCCCCCCCAGTTCTTTCCCCCCCCCAATCACCCCCTGAGCCCCCATCAACCCCCCCTCCCCCCTCCAGACCCCCCCCTTCCCGACCCCCATCACCCACCCCCTCCCACCTGACCCCTCCCGGCCCCCCATCACCCACCCCAACCCCTGCCCCCCCCCCAGCCCCCCCCCGACCTATTAAGGACCACCAACACGGCCGCCCCGTCGGGTCGCAGCAGCGCCACGTGCTCCAGGCGGCACAAAACGCAGCGCCGGGCGACGCGCAGCCCAACGCGCTGAGAGCCCTCGGGGATGAATTTACTGCGGGACGGGAACGGGACGGGGATGAGGGGGGGGGGTCGCGGGATTTCCCACCCCCGGAGCCGCCCCAGACCCACCTGAAGTGCCCCATGTGGTAGAACATGGGTTGCTTATAGAAGACGCCCCGGCTGCTATCCACGATGATGGGGCTGTCCACGTAATTTTCCACCCAATTGGGCCCCCCCTCCAGATCCAGAGCCAGGTTCCAGTCGGTCCATCCGGCCACGAAGTTGTTCAGCACCTTAAGGGGGGTGGGGGGTTGGGGCCTGAATGCGTTGCCGTGGGGGTCCGGGAGGGGGAACGGGGGGGGAGGGGGCCGTACCGATAGGATGCTGTGGCTGTAGCTGACCCCGCGCTCCCAGCAACCCAAAGAAACGGGAAAGCGGAGGGTGAGGAAACCGCTGCACGCTTCGGTGTAAAGCAGGAGGTGGTGCGGGAAGAGGCGGTGCGTGGCCGCCAGGCTGCAGCGTGCGGGAACGATGCTGTCCAGGTACCAATGAACGCCGATCCCGGCCACGTAACGAGCGGCCGTGGCGTTGCCAAGGACCTGGAGATGGGGAGGGGGGGGAAATGTGGGGCACAGAGACCCCCGAACACCCTTCCCTGCGCCCTACGGAGCGGCCCGTGGTGTAAAGCGTGGGGCGGACACACGCACGAGGACCCCCGGCTGCTGGCTCCTGTGCTGTGCCTTCATCTTCATCCTCATCCCCAGCGCTCGCTGCGTGGGGATGCTGGCATTGCACGCAGTGCTGCTGCGGGGATGTGGGGATACACGGGAACAGAGCTGCAGGGATCCGAGGCTGCAGGGACATGGAGCTGGCAGGGATGCAAGACTGTGGGGGTACAGAGCAGGCAGGGATGCAGGAATCTGAGGCTGCAGGGATGCAGGAGTGCAGGGATCCAAGGCTGCAGGGATGCAGAAGCACAGGGTCATGGAGCTGGCAGGGATGCAGGGATCCAAGGCTGCAGGGATGCAGAGCTGGCAGGGATGCAGGACTGTAGGGGTACAGAGCCAGCAGGGATGCAGGGATCCGAGGCTGCAGGGATGCAGGGTCATGGAGCTGGCAGGGATGCAGGGATCCGAGGCTGCAGGAGTGCAGGGATGCAGGGATGCAGGAGTGCAGGGTCATGGAGCTGGCAGGGATGCAGGGATCCGAGGCTGTAGGGATACAGAGCCGGCAGGGATGCAGGAATCTGAGGCTGCTGGGATGCAGAGTTGCAGGGATATGGGGATCCAGGCCTGCAGGGATGCAGGATCATGGAGCTGGCAGGGATGCAGAGCTGCAGGGATACAGAGCAGGCAGGGATGCAGGAAATCTGAGGCTGCAGGGATGCAGTGCTGCAGGGTTATGGAGCTGGCAGGGATGCAGGGATCCAAGGCTGCAAGGATGCAGAGATGCAGGGATCCAGGGCTGTAGAGATACAGAGCCAGCAGGGATGCAGGAATCTGAGGCTGCAGGGATGCAGGAGTGCAGGGATGCAGGGATCCAAGGCTGCAGGGATGTAGAGCTGGCAAGGCTGCAGGACATGGAGGGGCAGGGATGCAGGACTGTGGGAGTACAGAGCAGGCAGGGACACAGGAATCTAAGGCTGCAGGGATGCAGGAGTGCAGGGATGCAGGGTCATGGAGCTGGTAGGGATGCAGGGATCCAAGGCTGCAGGGATGCAGGGACACAAAGCTGGCAGGAATGCAGGGCTGTAGGGATACAGAGCCAGCAGGGCTGCAGGGATCCGAGGCTGCAGGGATGCAGAGCTGGCAAGGATGCAGGGATGCAGGGACGTGAGGATGCACATCTGCCAGGAACACACGGCTGCAGGGATTCAGGGAGACAGAAATGCAGGGACCTGAGGCTGCAGGGATGCAGAGGTGCAGAGCTGGCAGGGATTCAGGGAGACAGAAATGCAGGGACCCGAGGCTGCAGGGATGCAGAGCTGGAAGGGAGCAGGATGCAGAGGTGCAGAGCTGACAGGGATGCAGGATCCGAGGCTGCAGAGCTGGAAAGGACCCAGAGATGCGGGAACATAGAAATGCAGGGATGCAGAGCTGGCAGGGATGCAGGGACCCAAGGCTGCAGACCTGGAAAGGACCCAGGGATGCAGGGCCAT
This sequence comes from Chrysolophus pictus, assembly GCA_037305975.1. Classification (NCBI taxonomy): domain Eukaryota; kingdom Metazoa; phylum Chordata; class Aves; order Galliformes; family Phasianidae; genus Chrysolophus; species Chrysolophus pictus. The sequence continues at coordinate 2,308,744 of CM074600.1, read as the reverse complement.
AGAAATGCAGGGATGCAGAGCTGGCAGGGATTCAGGGAGACAGAAATGCAGGGATCCGAGGCTGCAGGGATGCAGGGCTGGAAGGAGCAGGGATGCAGAGCTGGCAGGGATGCAGGGATGCAGGGATTCAGGACCCAGATTCAGGAATCTGGGGCTGCAGGGATGTAGAAATGGAAGGGACCCAGGGATGCAGGAACACAGAGATGCAGGGAGCCAGGGGTGCAGAGCTGGCAGGGACACAGAGAGACACGGAGACCCAGGGATGCAGATTCAGCAGGGATGCAGCGACACAGGAATGCAGATGTGCAGAGATCCAGGGACACAGAGCCTGCAGGGACACCGCAGCTTTGACACTTGGGCCAGAGAATCCCAAGCATGGGCCAGAGGAATCCCAAGCACTGATACAGACTGGAAGGAGCAGCCATCGAGAGCAGCCCTGCAGAGAAGGACCTGGGGGTCCTGAGGGATGGAAAGCTGAACGTGAGCAGCAGGGTGTGATTACAGCTGGGAAAGCAAATGGGATCCTGGGCTCCAGCAGCACAGGGGTGGCAGCAGGGACAGGGAGGTGATTGTTCCCCTCTGCTCTGCTCTTGTGAGGCCCCATTGCAGCACTGCGTCCAGGGCTGGGGGTCCCAGGATGAGAAAGACAGGGAGCTGTTGGAGAGGGGCCAAAGGAGCCACAGAGATGGGCAGGGGCTGCAGCACCTCCCTGCAAAGACAGGCTGAGGGAGCTGGGCTTGTTCAGCATGGAGAAGAGAAGGCTGCGGGGTGAATCATTGCAGCCTGCAGTACTAAAGGGAGCCCAAAAACAGGAGGGGAGTCAGCTCTTGGGAAGGGGAGATGGCAGCAGGACGAGGGAAATGGCTGGAATGGAGGGAGGGCAGATTTCAGTTGGATGTCAGGGGGAAGTTGTTTGCTGTGAGAGCGGTGAGGTGCTGGAACAGCTGCCCAGAGAGGCTGTGGATGCCCCGTCCATCCCTGGAGGTGTTGGAGGCCAGGTTGGATGGGGCCCTGGGCAGCCTGGGCTGCTGTTAAATGTGGAGGTTGGTGGCTTTGTGGGGTTGGAGCTTCATCATCCCTGAGCTCCCTCCCAACCCAAACCATTCCATGACTGCACAACACAGAGCCTGCAGGGCACCTCCTCCAGCCCTGCCCCATACGGACACCTGGGTGCAGCTGCACCCATTTTCCCCCCCTCCCCAAAGAAAAAAGCAGAGCACACACACACACATCTCACATCCCTCCACCCCGCAGACACCCAGCAGCATCACACGAGGACGCACCGCCTGCGCCCAGCCCGGCAGCTGGATGCGCTGATCATCCATGATGAGCAGCTTTGCGCCGTGCCGGCTGCGCCGCAGCGCCGGACCGAGATCCAAAACCACAAAATCACGTTGCTGTTCAGCCGTGAACGAAACGGTGGGGAAAAGTGGGTGAGCAAACAGAGCTGCGATGGGTTCGTTCTGCGCCGTCAGCACCCAGAAGGTGACGTTGTGCTTGGCGTATTCATCCAGGAACCTGCAGCGAGGAGCTTGGGGATGTTGCCGTGCCGGGCGCAGCGAGCATCCGTGTCACCCCTTGTCCCCAACCCCCCTCCACGTGGTACCTGACGAAATATTTGGCCCAGGCACGGTGGTATTTGCCCCCCGCCTGCCCCTTCAGCGTCCCCTTCCCACGGATGTCCCCGTTGCTCTTCATCCACGCCGGGGCCGTCCATGGGCTGCCATAGATGGACAGCGGGCGTTTGGCCACGGAGGCAGCGCGGTGCAGGAGGGGGATCTGCGATGGGGGCACAGCACGGCTCAGCCCCCCCTTTTTGTCCCCCCCCCCCCCATTGTCAACAAACCCCCCCGGCACAAAGTGGGGACCCAAAGGGAATGGCACTACCCAGCACTTTGCCCTGCAGGCGGTGCCAAATCCGGCCCCAAAAGCACGGAGGTCCCCGATGGCAGCAGCTCATCACCTCCACACCTCCAACATCCCCCCCCCCAAATGCAGCCCCACACCTCTGCCCCCCCCCACTTCCAGCTTCCACCCCCCTCCCCACACACGCAGCCCCCACACCTCCGGCCCCCCACCTTCAACCTCCATCCTCCAACTTCCCCACTTGCAGCCCCCCACCCACAACTCCACCTCTGATCACCCCTCGACCCCCCCACCTCTGACACCCCACCTCCAAGCCCCCCACCCCAGACCTCCATCCTCCACCCCACCCCCAATCCCTCACCCTGGACCCCCCCCGGCCCCCCACCCCTGACCCCCCACCTGCAACCCCCCACCTCTGGCCTCCCAGCCCCAATTCCCCAGCACCAACCCCCCACCTGCAGCCCCCCACCCTGGACCCCCCCCACCTCCAAGCCCCCCCACCCTGGACCCCCCCACCTCCGACCTCCCCCAGACCCCAACCCTGGACCCCCCCTACCTCCAACCCCCCACCCTCCAAGCCCCCCACTTCTAGCCCCCCCACCTCCAGCCCTCCACCTCTAACCTCCATCCTCCAAACCCCCCCACACCTCCAGCCCCCCCAGCCCGGCCCCCCCCCATCCCCAATCCCTCACCCTGGACCCCCCGGCCCCCCACCCCTGAACCCCCACCTGCAACCCCCCCCACCTCTGGCCTCCCAGCCCCAATCCCCCACCACCAACCCCCCACCTGCAGCCCCCCACCCTGGACCCCCCCACCTCTGACCTCACCCAGTCCCACCCTGGACCCCCCCCCCACCTCCAACCCCCCCACATCCCCCACCATCCCACACCCCCGACCCTCCCCACACCCCTGACCCCCTTTCATCCCCCACCCCCCCACACCACCAACCCCCTTACATCCCTGACCCCCCCATCCCCTTACATCCCCCCACCCCTCCACACCCCTGACCCCCCCCACATCCCTGACCCCCCTTAAATTCCCCACCCCCCCACATCCCCGACCCCCTTACATCCCCCACACCCCCAACCCCCCCCATCCCCCACCATCCCACACCCCCGACCCCCTTACATCCCTGACCCCCCATCCCTGACCCCCCCCATCCCCTTACATCCCCCCACCCCTCCACACCCCTGACCCCCCCCCACATCCCTGACCCCCTTAAATTCCCCACCCCCTTACATCCCCCACACCCCCAACCCCCCCATCCCCCACCATCCCACACCCCCGACCCCCCCGACCCCTCCCCCACACCCCCGACCCCCTTACACCCCTGACCCCCCCCCACCCCGACCCCCCCACCTTCATTTTCAGATCCTCCCTCCGCCAGCACGAAGTGCCGCAGCTCGAAGTCATCGGGGACGTCGTCGTAGCTGTAGGGGCGCGTGGAGAAATCGCTGCAGCCCATGGGGACGCGGATGAGGTTGTATTCGATCCCTGCGGGGCGGGATGGGATCAAACAGCACCGGGGCGGCAAATGGGGCTGGGGGACGGCGGGGATACGGCAGGGATATGGCGGGGATATGGTGGGGATATGGCAGGGATATGGCAGGGATATGGTGGGGATATGGCAGGGATATGGCAGGGGTACGGCAGGGATACGGCAGGGATATGGAAGGGATATGGAAGGGATACGGCAGGGATACGGCAGGGATATGATGGGGATATGGAAGGGATATGGTGGGGATATGGCAGGGATACGGCAGGGATACAGCAGGGATATGATGGGGATATGATGGGGATATGGCAGGGATATGGCAGGGATATGGCAGGGATACGGCAGGGATATGGCAGGGATATGGCAGGGATATGATGGGGATATGATGGGGATATGGCAGGGATATGGCAGGGATATGGAAGGGATACGGAAGGGATACGGAAGGGATATGATGGGGATATGGCAGGGATATGGCAAGGATACGGCAGGGATACAGCAGGGATATGATGGGGATATGGCAGGGATACAGCAGGGATATGGTGGGGATACAGCAGGGATACAGCAGGGATACAGCAGGGATATGATAGAGATATGGCATGGATATGATAGGGAAACAACAGGGATACAGCAGGGATATGGCAGGGATACGGCAGGGATATGGCAGGGATACGGCAGGGATATGATGGGGATATGGCAGGGATATGATGGGGATACGGCAGGGATATGGTGGGAATATGGCAGGGATATGGCAGGGATATGATGGGGATATGGCAGGGATACGGCAGGGATACGGCAGGGATACGGCAGGGATACGGCAGGGATATGGCAGGGATACGGCAGGGATATGGCAGGGATACGGCGGGGATACGGCGGGGATACAATTGGGAAACAATAGGGATATGGCAGGGATACAGCAGGGATAGGATAGGGAAACAATAGGGATATGGCAGGAATGTGGCAGGGAAACAATAGGGATATGGCAAGGATACAGCAGGGAAACTACAGCAGGGATATGATAGAGATATGGCATGGATATGATAGGGAAACGATAGGGATATGGCAGGGATGTGGCAGGGATAGGATAGGGATATGGCAGGGATACAGCAGGGATATGGCAGGGATACAATAGGGAAACAATAGGGATATGGCAGGGATACAGCAGGGAAACTACAGCAGGGATATGATAGAGATATGGCATGGATATGATAGGGAAACGATAGGGATATGGCAGGGATGTGGCAGGGATAGGATAGGGATATGGCAGGGATACAGCAGGGATATGGCAGGGATACCATAGGGATACAATAGGGATATGGCAGGGATACAGCAGGGATAGGATAGGGATCTGATAGGGAAACAATAGGGATACAGCAGGGATATGATAGAAATACGGTACGGATATGATAGGAAAACGATGGGGATACAGCAGGGATGTGGCAGGGATACAATAGGGAAACAACAGGGATATGGCAGGGATATGATAGGGATATGATAGGGATACGGCAGGGATATGATAGGGATATGATAGGGATACGGCAGGGATATGATAGGGATATGATAGGGAAACAATAGGGATACGGCAGGGATACAATAGGGATATGATAGGGATGTGGCAGGGAAATGGCAGGAACGTGGCAGGGATCGATGGGAAACAATAGGGATATGGCAGGAATGTGACAGAGACAGGATAGGGATATAGCAGGGATATGGCAGGGATATGATAGGGATACGGTAGGGATACTGCAGGGATGTGGCAGGGAAACAATAGGGAAACAATAGGGATATGGCAGGGATACGATGGGGAAACAATAGGGATATGGCAGGGATACAGCAGGGATAGGATAGGGATATGGCAGGGATACGATGGGGAAACAATAGGGATATGGCAAGGATATGGCAGGGATAGGATAGGGAAACAGTAGGGATACAGCAGGGATACGATAGGGATACGGCAGGGATACAGCACGGACACAATAGGCAAACAATAGGGATACGGCAGGGATGTGATAGGGAAAAGGCAGGGATACAAAGGGAAATGATAGGGATACAGTAGGGATACTGCAGGGATGTGGCAGGGAAACAAGAGGGATATGGCAGGGATAGGATAGGGAAACGAGGGATATGGCAGGGGTATGGCAGGGATACAATGGGGAAACAACAGGGATATGGCAGGGACGTTGGAGGGACGTTGGAGGGATGCTGGAGAGATGATGGAGGGACGTTGGAGGGACGTTGGAGGGATGATGGAGGGATGATGGAGGGACGTTGGAGGGATGATGGAGGGATGCTGGAGGGATGATGGAGGGGACGTTGGAGGGGTGCTGGAGGGGTGCTGGAGGGATGCTGGAGGGATGATGGAGGGACGTTGGAGGGGTGCTGGAGGGGTGCTGGAGGGATGCTGGAGGGATGATGGAGGGATGATGGAGAGATGATGGAGGGACGTTGGAGGGACGCTGGAGGGACGCTGGAGGGGTGCTGGAGGGGTGCTGGAGGGGTGCTGGAGGGAATGATGGAGGGAATGATGGAGGGAATGATGGAGGGGATGATGGAGGGATGATGGAGGGATGATGGGGGATGATGGAGGGACGTTGGAGGGATGATGGAGGGATGATGGAGGGATGATGGAGGGATGATGGAGGGATGATGGAGGGGACGTTGGAGGGACGTTGGAGGGATGCTGGAGGGATGCTGGAGGAATGATGGAGGGATGATGGAGGGATGATGGAGGGACGTTGGAGGGATGATGGAGGGATGATGGATGATGATGGAGGAATGATGGAGGGTGCTGGAGATGATGGAGGAATGATGGAGAGAGATGATGGAGGGATGATGGAGGGATGATGGAGGGGTGTTGGAGGGATGCTGGAGGATGCTGGAGGGCCGGCCCCCACATCAGCACTGACCTGTCGGGAGAAGTAGGAGCGGAGAGGCATTTCCTGAGCCCCAACCAATAGCCAATCAATCCCATAGCCAACCCAACCTATAGCCATCCCACCCTATAGCCATCCCACCCCATAGTCAATCGACCCCATAGCAAAGTGACCCCATAACCAATCAACCCCATAGCCAACCCAGCTCATAGCCAACTGACCTCATAGCCAACCCAACCTATAGTCAATCAACCCCACAGCCAACCCAAACTATAGCCATCCCACCCCGTAGCCAATCAACCCCATAGCCAACCCAACCTATAGCCAATCGACCCCATAGCCATCCCACCCCATAGCCAATCAACCCCATAGCCAACCCAACCTATAGCCAACTGAACCCATAGCCAACACAAACTATAGCCAATCAACCCTATAGCCAACCGACCCCACAGCCATCCCAGCCCATAACCAACTGACCCCATAGCCAACCCAACCTATAGCCAATCGACCCCACAGCCAATGCAGCCCATAGCCAATAAATCCCCATATGCAACCCAACCTATAGCTATCCCACCCCATAGCCAATCAACCCCATAGGATTGGAGATCTTTGGCCATGGCGGGATGGGTTGGGGATGGGTTGGGATTTGGGATCTTTGGGCACAGTGGGATGGGTTGGGGTTGGGGATGGATTGGGATTTGGGATCTTTGGGCACGGTGGGATGGGTTGGGGTTGGATGTGATCTTAGAGATGATTTCCATCCTTAATACTCTTTGGTGATCACAGTGGTCACGGGTCAGAGGTTGGGGATGGATTGGGATTTGGGATCTTTGGGCAGAGTGGGATGGGTTGGGGTTGGATTGGGGACCTTTGGGCACGGTGGGATGGGTCCCAGAGGTCTTTCCCAGCCCCGATGGGTCCACGATGACCCCAAAGCGGTACCTGAGCTCGGGGCGTTGCGCTGGAAGCTCCCCTCACTGCGCTGCAGCCGCTTCCCAGCTTTGCTGCTCTCGTATTTCACGAAGCCGCCCTCGGCTCGGCAGCACCAGCGGCTCCACCGCGTCGCAGTAGGCAGCGCTGCACACACACACCATGGCGTCGCGCCCGAAGAATTTGGGGCTGCAGGGCCGGCCGCCTGCGGGGACGCCGCCGTCACGGACGGACGGACGGACGGAAGGAGGGGAAGAGGGGGGCACCGCAGACCCCCGCCCGACGCCCCGCAGCCCCTCCCGCTCCCCAAACGCACCCCGCACTCACCCGCAGCGCCGTGCAGCGCCCGCAGCACCAGCGCCCAACACAGCACGGCCCACATGGCGGCTCCGGGGGTCCCCACGTGCGTCCGCCGGCACTTCGGCTCGTTCCGGCACACTTCGGGTGGTTCCGGCGGCACTTCGGGTGGTTCCGGCACACTTCGGGTCGTCCCGGCTGCACTTCGGGTGGTTCCGGCACACTTCGGGTCGTCCCGGCTGCACTTCGGGCGATCCCGGCACACTTCGGGTCGTCCCGGCGGCACTTCGGGTGGTTCCGGCAGCACTTCGGCTCGTCCCGGCACACTTCGGTTCGTCCCGGAGGCACTTCGGGCGAGCCCGGCGGCACTTCGGGCGATCCCGGCACACTTCGGCTCGTCCTGGCTGCACTTCGGGCGATCCCGGCGACACTTCGGCTCGTCCCGGCGGCACTTCGGGTGGTCCCGGCACACTTCGGCTCGTCCCGGCGGCTTAAGGGCAGCCCCTCGCACAGCGCAGCGCTGCTTCCCGGACCCGATGGCGATGCGCTGCGTCCCGTCCCGTCGGGTCCCCACCCGCACCCTCCCGCACCTCCTCCTCGCTGCGGGTTCCCACTCCGCCTTTAAGCGCAGCTCAGACCTCCCCAGCTCATCGCACCCCCGCCCACCCCCTCGGCTCCTCCTCGCCCTCCTCCTGCCCCGCTCGCTGTCACCCCGCAGCGCCCTGGGGACGGAATTGGGGACGCGGCGCTCCCGCAGCGGTTGCCCCCGACGGAAGGACCCGCGTTTCCCTTTTACCACGCAGACGCCGTCCGGGGTCCGCAGCAGCACCTGGAGGCGTTGCCCCAAAATGGGGCGGGGGCTGTTTGTGCCCCCCATCCCCCCCCGGTGGCCCCTAATCCTGCACCACGATGCGCCCGCAGTGGGGATGCGCACGGGACGCCCCATAGAACCGCCTCGGCACCATGCGGGTGCTGATGGGGTCCCGCTTTGCCCTATAGGGGGGCTCCAAGCAGAGCACGGCGCTCCCCATCCTACAGCTATGGGGCACAGTTCCTTCCCATGGCTATGGGGCACAGCTCCATCCCATGGCTATGGGGCACAGCTCCTTCCCACGGTTATGGGGCACAGCTCCATCCCACAGTTATAGGGCACAGCATCATCCCATGCCTATGGGGCACAGCTCCATCCCACAGTTATAGGGCACAGCTCCTTCCCATGGTTATGGGGCACAGCTCCATCCCACAGTTATAGGGCACAGCTCCTTCCCATGGCTATGGGGCACAGCTCCATCCCACAGTTATAGGGCACAGCATCATCCCATAGCTATGGGGCATAGCTCCATCCCATGGTTATGGGGCACAGCTCCATCCCATGGCTATGGGGCACAGTTCCCTCCCATGGTCATGGGGCACAGCTCCATCCCACGGCTATGGGGCACAGCACCATCCCACAATTATGGGGCACAGCACCCTCACACAGTTATAGGGTACTGCTCCATCCCATGTATCTTCCCAGTGCTGAGCAATGGGGCCGCTGACCCCAGGAAAGGGGTTGAGGTCAGGGCTGGGCTTGGCTTTAGGGTTAGGACCAGGATTGGGGTCACACACAGCACAGCTGCCCCTTCCCTCCTTCCCACAACTCCCACCTCCTGCCATGACTCAGCTCCCAGCCCGGCGTTACACCCCGACTAATTAACCCCAATTTGGGACAAGGGTTGATTGATCAGCTGCATCCCTCTGCAGCCGAGCTGCGCTGCCCCGTATCCACTGCATCCCTTCCCTCCCCCGTTTTGGGGTCAGCAGCCCCCCGTCCCATAAACCCCCCCCCATCCCATCCCATCAACCCCCCCATCCCATAAATCCCCTTGGACCCCACGTTTTGCTGCAGCACCAAGCAGTGCGGGGGCAGCTGGGAGCTCATCCTTATCAATTAGGGCTGATAAGAGCTTCTCGCTCAGCAGGAAAAGTGAGAGCCGGTGGGGGGGGCGGGGGGGGGGCAACGCCTCAGCATAGGGAGGTGTTGGGAATCCCATTGAATCCCCGGAGCTGCGGATGGGGCTCCTCTGGAGGGGGGGGGAGAGCAAAACGCCCCTGTGATGTAAGGGGGGTGTGGGGGGGGGGCACTGAGGGGGTGAAGGGAGATGGGGGGGAATTGGGGGTGAAGGGAGGATGGGGTCAAAGGGCACGGGGGGGGTAAAGGAGGGTGATGGGGTGGGGGATAAAGGGGCTGAAAGGGGGTGAAGTGGGGTGGGGGGGCACAGGGGGGGCAAAGGGAGATGGGGGGCAAAGGGGCATGGGGGGGGAAAGGGGGCGAATGGGGATGGGGGGCAAAGGGGCACGGGGGGGGAAGAGGGATGGGGGGGTGAAGGTTCACAGGGGCTGGAGGGGCACAGAGGGGTCAAATGGGGATGGGGGGCAAAGGGGCATGGGGGGGGGAAGGGGTACAAAGGGGGCAAATGGGATGGGGGGGCAAAGGGGGATGGGGGGCAAAGGGGATGGGGGGGGTGAAGGTTCACAGGGGTTGGAGGGGCACAGAGGGGGCAAATGGGGATGGGGGGGCAAAGGGGCATGGGGGGGGAAGGGGTACAAAGGGGGCAAATGGGGATGGGGGGGCAAAGGGGCACGGGGGGGGGGAAGGGGGATGGGGGGGGTGAAGGTTCACAGGGGTTGGGGGGGCACAGAGGGGGCAAATGGGGATGGGGGGGGAAGAGGGGGGTACAAAGGGGGCAGATGGGGATGGGGGGGACAAAGGGGCACGGGGGGGGGGAGAGGGATGGGGGGCGATGGGGGCCGTGCAATGGGACAGAGGGCAGCCAGAGCTGTGCCCATAGAGCATCACTGCCCCATTACAGGGGGGGGCACAGGGTTGAACCCCCCCCCCATGGAGCCAGGGGGGGTTCAGAGCCCCAGCCGGCCTTCTGAGGACTTTGGCACGTGGGGGTCGGTAAGGAAATGGGGGGGCAATATGGGGGGGGAGGCACCCTGCACCCCAAACTTTGGGGTCTGTGGGGTGCGTGGGGCACATGGGGATGAGTTGGGGGGGGAAGGGGGGGGGTCAGTCCTCCATACTGAGAGCCCTCCTCCATCCATGGGGAGCACCCAGACCCCCCCCATTTATAAGGAGCACCCAGACCCCCCCCTTCTATGAGAATCCCCCAGACCCCCCCCATTCACCCTCGTGGAGGCACCCAGCCCCCTCCATCTATGGGTGCACCCAGATCCCTTCCCCCCCCAGTCTATGGGTGCACCCATACCCCCCCCCCCCATCCACCCCATGGGGAGCACCCAGACCCCACCCCCCCCATCCATCCATGGGGAGCCCAGACGCCCCCCCCATCCATGGGTGCACCCAGCACCCTCCCCCCCCACACCCATAGGGAGCACCCAGCCCCCCCCCATCCGTGGGCGCATCCAGACCCCCCTCCCCCCCATATACGAGGAGCACCCAGACCCCCCCCCACATATATAAGGAGCACCCAGCCCCCCCTTCTATGAGGAGCACCCAAACCCCCCCATCCATGGAGAGCACCCAGACCCCCCCCTTCTATGAGGAGCACCCAGACCCCCCCCTATATAAGGAGCACCCAGACCCCCCCCCCCCCCATCCATGGGGAGCACCCAGCCCCCCCCCCCATCTATGGGTGCACCCAGACCCCCCCATCTATGGGTGCACCCAGATCTCCCCCACCCCATGCATGGGGGAGCACCCAGACCCCCCCATCAAGCAAGGAGGGACGCAGCTCTTCCCCCTGCACCCACAAACACAGACGCAGCCTTTTGTTTCGCACTAGCAGCATTCACAATTTATACGATTTCCCCCCACCATGGGGCCACCGGTGCCCCCCCCCACCCCCCTCACCCCCCCCCCAGCCCCACATTGCCCCCCCCCCAGCCCGACCCTGTGGGCAGCTCCATCCTCTCCATCCTCACCGCCGTTGCCACACGAAGGTCTGGATGGAGTTGGCTGAGCCACGGCTTCCATCAGCCCCACGCTGTCAGCCAACCAAAGGTGACGTTTTGGGGGGACCTGGAGGGGGGGGGGATTTGGGGGGGGCGAGGAGGAGAGAGGAGTCATCGGGAGCAGCCATTGATGGGAGGGGGGGTCTGGATGCTCCCCATGGATGGGGGGTGGATGGGGCAGGTCTGGGTGCTCCTCATAGAAGGGGGGGGTCTGGGTGCTCCCCATAGAAGGGGGGTGGATGGGGGAGGTCTGGGTGCTCCCTATGGATGGGGGGGGGTCTGGGTGCACCTATGGATGGATGGGGGGGGATCTGGGTGCCCCTCATAGAAGGGGGGGGTCTGGGTCCACATATGGATGGGGGGGAGGGGTCTGGGTGCTCTTCATAGAAGGGGGGGTCTGGTGCTCCCCATGGATGGGAGGGGGCTGGGTGCACCTATGGATGGATGGGGGGGGTCTGGGTGCTCCTCATAGAAGGGGGGATCTGGGTGCTCCCCATGGATGGGGGGGGGGGTCTGGGTGCTCCTCATCAAAGGGGGGGGGTCTGAGTGCTCCCCATGGATGGGGGGGATGGGGAGGGGTCTGGGTGCTCCTCATAGAAGGGGGGGTCTGGGTGCTCCCCATGGATGGGAGGGATCTGGGTGCTCCCCATGGATGGGGGGGGTCTGGGTGCTCCTCATCAAAGGGGGGGGGGGTCTGGGTGCACCTATGGATGGGGGGGGGTCTGGGTGCTCCTCATAGAAGGGGGGGGGGTCTGGGTGCTCCCCATGGATGGGGGGGGTCTGGGTGCTCCTCATAGAAGGGGGGGGGGGTCTGGGTGCTCCCCATGGATGGGAGGGTCTGGGTGCACCCATGCATGGGGGGGGATCTGGGTGCTCCTCATAGAAGGGGGGGATGGGTGCTCCCCATGGATGGGGGGTGGATGGGGGGGGTCTGGGTGCTCCCCACGGATGAGGGGGGGGGGGGGACACGGAGCTCACCGGTTGAGGACCACCACAACAGCAGCCCCATCAGGGCGCAGGAAGGCTGCGTATTCCAGGGGGGTTTTCTTGGATGTTTTGGAAGCGATGAGCCCCACGCGTTGGGAGCCCTCGGGGATGAATTTACTGCATGGGCAAAGCGGGGTTTGCACCCAAGGCTGCACCCAAGGGTGGGGGTCACCCCGTCGCTCCGTTCCTATTGCTGCGGGTTACAGCTTGGGGTGCTGGGAAGGTGAGGGGGGGGGGGATTCCGGGGGTCCCAGACCCACCTGAAGTGCCCCATGTGGTAGAACATGGGTTGCTTATAGAAGACGCCCTGGCTGCTATCCACGATGATGGGGCTGTCCACGTAATTCTTCACCCAGCTGGGCCCCCCCTCCAGATCCAGAGCCAGGTTCCAGTCGATCCAACCCGTCACGTAGTTGTTCAGGTTCTGCAACGGAGCCGCACAAATGTCACCCACCAAACTCTGGGGGTGGGGATGGAGGCTGGGGGGGTTGCGGGGTTTGGGGGGGGGGGGGTCCCACGTGGCCGCACCGTCAGGATGCTGTGGCTGTATTGGTTGCCCCGCTCCCAGCAGCCCAGGATGACGTCCCGCTCCCAAAAATGGGAGCCCACGCTGGCTTCCGTGGCCAGGATGAAGATGTCTGGGTAGAGTTCATGCGTGGGCACCACGGTGTCCTGGATGGGGCCGATGAAATCCAGGTACCAATGGATGCCGATGCCGTGGACGTAGCGAGCCGCCTGCTCATCTTCCAGGACCTGCAAGGGGGGGGGGGGAATCAGCGAGTGCGACCACCAGGCTGTGCCATCCATGCGCACCCATGGGATACGGAGCCCTCCAGCTTGGAGACGATCTCTGAGCTCATCGAGTCCAACCACCAACCCACGACCACCCGCAGCATCGTTACGTTGGAAATCATTTCTAAGATCACAGCCCATCCCAAGCCATCGCACTGTGCCCCAAAATCCCCAATCCCAATCCATCCCCAACCCCAACCCATCGCACTGTGCCCCAAAATCCCCAATCCCAATCCATCTCCAACCCCAACCCATCCCACTATGCCCCAAAAATCCTCTATCCCAATCCATCTCCAACCCCAACCCATCCCACCATAGCCAAAAAAACCTAAATCCCAATCCATCCCAACCCCAACACATCCCACTGTGCCCAAACATCCCCCAATCCCAATCCATGCCCAACCCCAACCCATCCCATTGTGCCCCATAGATCTCCAACCCACCCCACTATGCCCAAAGAACCCCAATCCCAATCCATCTCCAACCCCAACCCATCCCACCATGCCCAAAGATCCTCAATCCCAATCCATCCCCAACCTCAACCCATCCCACCGTGCCCCATAGATCTCCAACCCACCCCACCGTGCCCAAAGATCCCAAATCCCAATCCATCCCCAACCTCAACCCACCCCCACCGTGCCCAAACATCCCCAATCCCAACCCATCTCCAACCATCCCACCGTGCCCAAAGATCTCCAATCCCAACCCATCTCCAACCCACCCTACAGTGCCCAAAGATCCCCAATCCCAATCCAACCCCATCCCATCCCGCCATGCCTGCCCAAAGAACCATTAAAGCTGGAGAAGACCCCAAGACCACCGACTCCAACCACTGACCCACCATGCCCAAAGATCCTCAATCCCAATCCATCTCCAACCCCAACCCACCCCAATGTGCCCAAAGATTCTCAATCCCAATCCATCCACAACCCACCCCACAGTGCCCAAACATCCCCAATCCCCAATCCATCCCCAACCCCAACCCATCCCACCGTGCCCAAACATCCCCAATCCCAATCCATGCCCAACTCCAACCCATCCCATTGTGCCCCACAGATCTTCAACCCACCCCACAGTGCCCGAAGATCCCCAATCCCAATCCATCTCCAACCCATCCCACTGTGCCCGAAGATCCCCAATCCCAATCCAACCCCATCCCATCCCCCCATGCCTGCCCAAAGAACCATTAAAGCTGGAGAAGACCCCAAGACCACCGACTCCAACCACTGCCCCACCGTGCCCAAAGATCCCCAATCCCAATCCATCTCCAACCCCAACCCATCCCACTGTGCCCAAAGATCCTCAATTCCAATCCATCTCCAATCCCAATCAATTCCACCGTGTCCAAGATCCTCAATCCCAATCCATCTCCAACCCCAACCCACCCCAATGTGCCCAAAGATTCTCAATCCCAATCCATCCACAACCCATCCCACCGTGCCCAAACATCCCCAATCCCAATCCATCCCCAACCCCAACCCATCCCATTGTGCCCCATAGATCTCCAACCCACCCCACTATGCCCAAAGAACCCCAATCCCAATCCATCTCCAACCCCAACCCATCCCACTGTGCCCAAACATCCCCAATCCCAATCCATGCCCAACCCCAACCCATCCCATTGCGCCCCATAGATCTCCAACCACCCCACAGTGCCCAAAGATCCCCAATCCCAATCCATCTCCAACCCCAACCCATCCCACTGTGCCCAAACATCCCCAATCCCAATCCATGCCCAACCCCAACCCATCCCACTGTGCCCCATAGACCTTCAACCCACCCTACAGTGTCCGAAGATCCCCAATCCCGATCCATTCCCATCCCATCCCTCTGTGCCCAAACATCCCCAATCCCAACCCATCCCATCCTGCCATGCCTGCCCAAAGAACCATTAAAGCTGGAGAAGACCCCAAGACCACCGACTCCAACCACTGACCCACCGTGCCCAAAGATCCTCAATCCCAATCCATCTCCAACCCCAACCCATCCCACTGTGCCCAAAGATCCCCAATCCCAATCCATGCCCAACCCCAACCCATCCCATTGTGCCCCATAGATCTCCAACCCCCCCCACCGTGCCCAAACATCCCCAATCCCAATCCAACCCCATCCCATCCCCCCATGCCTGCCCAAAGAACCATTAAAGCTGGAGAAGACCCCAAGACCACCGACTCCAACCACTGACCCACCGTGCCCAAAGATCCCAAATCCCAATCCATCCCCAACCCCAACCCATCCCACTGTGCCCAAACATCCCCAATCCCAATCCACGCCCAACCCCAACCCATCCCATTGCACCCCATAGATCTCCAACCATCCCCAATCCCAATCCATCTCCAATCCCAACCCATCCCACCGTGCCCAAACATCCCCAATCCCAACCCATCTCCAACCCACCCTACAGTGCCCAAACATCCCCAATCCCAATCCATCTCCAACCATCCCTCTGTGCCCAAACATCCCCAATCCCAACCCATCCCCATGCCATCCCGCCATGCCTGTCCAAAGAACCATTAAGGCTGGAGAAGACCCCAAGACCACCGACTCCAACCACTGCCCCACCGTGCCCAAAGATCCTCAATCCCAATCCATCTCCAACCCCAACCCACCCCAATGTGCCCAAAGATCCCCAATCCCAATCCATCTCCAACCCCAATCAATTCCACTATGCCCAAAGATCCTCAATCCCAATCCATCTCCAACCCCAACCCATCCCACTGTGCCCAAAGATCCCCAATCCCAATCCATGCCCAACTCCAACCCATCCCATTGTGCCCCATAGATCTTCAACCCACCCCACAGTGCCCGAAGATCCCCAATCCCAACCCATCTCCAACCCATCCCACTGTGCCCAAAGATCCTCAATCCCAATCCATCTCCAACCCCAACCCATCCCACTGTGCCCAAAAATCCCCAATCCCAATCCATCTCCAACCCCAAACAATGCCACTGTGCCCAAAGATCCCAAACCTCAATCCATCTCCAACCCCAACCCATCCCACTATGCCCAAAGACCCCCAATCCCAATCCATCTCCAACCCCAACCCATCCCACTATGCCCAAAGACCCCCAATCCCAATCCATCCCCAACCCCAACCCATCCCACCATGCCCAAAGATCCCAAACCCCAATCCATCCCCAACCCCAACCCATCCCATTGTGCCCCATAGATCTCCAACGACCCCACAGTGCCCGAAGATCCCCAATCCCAATCCATCCCCATCCCATTCCGCCATACCTGCCCAAAGAACCATTAAAGCTGGAGAAGACCCCAAGACCACCGACTCCAACCACTGCCCCACCGTGTCCAAAGATCCCCAACCAACCCCCCCCCGCCACGTCCCCCCTCCCCACATTTCCCACCCTCTCCTCCCCAGCAGAGACCCCAGCAGCCCCCCCTCACCACTTTGGCCCAGTGCGGGAGGTGCAGTCGGTTGTCATCCAGGATGATGAGCTGCACACCGTGATGGGAGCTGTTGGCCAACGCCGGGCCGAGGTCGCGGGCGATAAAATCACGCTGCTGCTCCGCCGTGAAACCCAGGCACTGGAAGGGGTAATTATTGATCAACCCAGCCGTGGGTTCGTTCTCTGCCGTCAGCGCCCAGAAGGTGATGTTGTGCTTGGCGTATTCATCCAGGAACCTGCAGCGAGGAGCTTGGGGATGTTGGCCGTGCCGGGCGCAGCGAGCATCCGTGTCACCCCTTGTCCCCAACCCCCCTCCACGTGGTACCTGACGAAATAGTTGGCCCAGGTACGGTGGTATTTGCCCCCCGCCTGCCCCTTCAGCGTCCCCTTCCCCACAAAGGACCCGCTGGTCTTCATCCACGCCGGGGCCGTCCATGGGCTGCCACAGATGGACAGCGGGCGTTTGGCCACGGCGGCAGCGCGGTGCAGGAGGGGGATCTGCAATGGGGGCACAGCACGGCTCAGCCCCACAGACCCCACACCTCCCACCCCATCGTCCTCCCCCCATCGCCCCCTCGACGTCCCCCCGCTCGCCTTCAGCTTCGTGTCCTCGTCCCGCAGAGCGAAGTGCCGCAGCTCGAAGTCGTCGGGGACGTCGTCGTAGGTGTAGGTGTGCAGGGAGAAATCACAGCTGGCCATGGGGACGCGCACCAGGTTGTACTGCAGCCCTGCAGGGAGCACCAGGGGGGATGGGGAGGTGGGCACCCCAAGGTGGGCATCACAAGGTGGGCATCACAAGGTGGGAATCCCAAAGTGGGCACCCCGAGGTGAGCATCACAAGGTGGGCAACTCGAGGTGGGCAACTCAAGGTGGGCATCCCAAAGTGGGCACCTTGAGGTGGGCATCACAAGGTGGGCATCCAAAAGTGGGCACCTTGAGGTGGGCATCACAAGGTGGGAATCCCAAAGTGGACACCCCGAGGTGAGCATCACAAGGTGGGCACCCCGAGGTGGGCACCCCAAAGTGGACATGACAAGGTGGGCATCCTAAAGTGGGCATCCCGAGGTGGGCATGACAAGGTGGGCACCGCGAGGTGGGCATCCCAAAGTGGGCACCCCAAAGTGGACATGACAAGGTGGGCACCTCGTGATGGGCATCACAAGGTGGGCACCACAAGGTAGGAATCCCGAAGTGGACACCCCGAGGTGGGCATCACAAGGTGGGCACCCCAAAGTGGGCATCCCGAGGTGGGCACCCAAGAGGTAAACATCCCCAGGGTGGGCGTCCCAGAGCAGGCACCTCGAGGTGGGCACCCCAGGGTGGGAACCCAAGAGGTGAGCATCCCCAGGGTGGGCATCCCAAAGTGGGCACCTCGAGATGGGCATCACAAAGTGGGCATCCCAAAGTGGGCACCCCAAAGTGGATATGACAAGGTGGGCACCCCAGGGTGGGAACCCAAGAGGTGAGCATCCCCAGGGTGGGCATCCCAGAGTGGGCACCTCGAGGTGGGCATCCCAAGGTGGGCACCCCAGGGTGGGAACCCAAGAGGTGAACATCCCCAGGCTGGGCGTCCCAGAGCGGGCACCCTGAGGTGGGCATCCCCAGGGTGGGCATCCCAGAGTGGGCACCCCAAAGTGAACATGACAAGGTGGGCACCTTGAGGTGGGCATCCCAAGGTGGGAATCCCAAGGTGGACACCCCGAGGTGAGCATCACAAGGTGGGCACCGCGAGGTGGGCACCCCAAAGTGGACATGACAAGGTGGGCATCCCAAAGTGGGCACCTCGAGGTGGGCATCACAAGGTGGGCATCACAAGGTGGGCACCCCAAAGTGGGCATCACAAGGTGGGCACCCCAAAGTGGGCACCCCAAAGTGGACATGACAAGGTGGGCACCTCGTGATGGGCATTACAAGGTGGGAATCCTAAAGTGGACACCCCGAGGTGAGCATCACAAGGTGGGCACCTCGAGGTGGGCATCACAAGGTGGGCACCTCGAGGTGGGCATCCCAAGGTGGGCACCTCGTGATGGGCATCCCAAGGTGGGCATCCCAAAATGGGCACCTCGAGGTGGGCACCACAAGGTGGGAATCCCGAAGTGGACACCCCGAGGTGAGCATCACAAGGTGGGCAACTCGAGGTGGGCATCCCGAGGTGGGCACCCAAGAGGTAAACATCCCCAGGGTGGGCGTCCCAGAGCAGGCACCTCGAGGTGGGCACCCCAGGGTGGGAACCCAAGAGGTGAGCATCCCCAGGGTGGGCATCCCAGAGTGGGCACCTCGAGATGGGCATCCCAAAGTGGGCACCTCGAGATGGGCATCACAAGGTGGGCATCCCAAAGTGGGCACCCCAAAGTGGATATGACAAGGTGGGCACCCCAGGGTGGGAACCCAAGAGGTGAGCATCCCCAGGGTGGGCATCCCAGAGGGGGCACCTCGAGGTGGGCATCACAAGGTGGGCACCCCAAAGTGGATATGACAAGGTGGGCACCTCAAAGTGGGCATCCCAAGGTGGGCACCCCAGGGTGGGAACCCAAGAGGTGAACATCCCCAGGCTGGGCGTCCCAGAGCGGGCACCCTGAGGTGGGCATCCCCAGGGTGGGCATCCCAGAGTGGGCACCCCAAAGTGAACATGACAAGGTGGGCACCTTGAGGTGGGCATCCCAAGGTGGGAATCCCAAAGTGGGCACCCCGAGGTGAGCATCACAAGGTGGGCACCGCGAGGTGGGCACCCCAAAGTGGACATGACAAGGTGGGCATCCAAAAGTGGGCACCTTGAGGTGGGCATCACAAGGTGGGCATCCCAAAGTGGGCACCTTGAGGTGGGCATACTAAAGTGGGCATCCCGAGGTGGGCATCACAAGGTGGGCACCTCGAGGTGGGCATCCCAAAGTGGGCACCCCAAAGTGGACATGACAAGGTGGGCACCTCGTGATGGGCATCACAAGGTGGACACCTCAAGGTGGGCATCCCGAAGTGGGCACCTCAACATGGGCATTACAAGGTGGGCACCCCAAGGTGGACATGACAAGGTAGGCACCTCGAGGTGGGCATCACAAGGTGAGCATCCCAAAGTGGGCACCTTGAGGTGGGCATCCTAAAGTGGGCACCTCGAGGTGGGCACCCCAAGGTGGGCACCTCAAAGTGGGCATGACAAGGTGGGCACCTTGAGGTGGGCATCCCAAGGTGGGCATCCCGAGGTGGGCACCCAAGAGGTGGGCACCCAAGAGGTGGGCATCCCAGAGCGGGCACCTTGAGGTGGGCATCACAAGGTGGGCACCCCAAAGTGGATATGACAAGGTGGGCATCCCAAAGTGGGCACCCCAAAGTGGATATGACAAGGTGGGCACCTCGAGGTGGGCATCCCAAGGTGGGCACCCCAGGGTGGGAACCCAAGAGGTGAGCATCCCCAGGGTGGGCATCCCAGAGTGGGCACCTCGAGATGGGCATCCCAAAGTGGGCACCCCAAAGTGGATATGACAAGGTGGGCACCTCAAAGTGGGCATCCCAAGGTGGGCACCCCAGGGTGGGAACCCAAGAGGTGAACATCCCCAGGCTGGGCGTCCCAGAGTGGGCACCCTGAGGTGGGCATCCCCAAGGTGGGTGTCCCCAGGGTGGGCATCCCTAGGGTGGGCACACCAAGGTGGGTGTCCCCAGGGTGGGCACCCTGAGCTGGGCAGCCCACAGCTCCGCACCTTCCTCGGAGAAATAGGAGCGCAGGAGGTGATCCTGAGCTGCTTCGGGGAGGGAGAGGATGTTGATGGCGGCCGCGTCGGTGATGGAACCACCGAAGCCTTTGATCTTCTGGAAGCGCTGCGTGGTGTCCAAGGTCAGCAGCAGGTCTGTGGGGTGAGAATGGAACCCGTGGGGCAGCACCTGGCCCACCCCATAGCCAACCCACCCCATAGCCAACCGGCCCCATAGCCAACCCAGCCCATAGCCAACCCAGCCCATTGCCATCCCACCCCATTGCCATCCCACCCCATTGCCAACAGACCCCTATAGCCAGTCCAGCCCATAGCCAACCCACCCCATAGCCAACTGACCCTACAGCCAATCCACCCTATAGATAACCCAGCCCATTACCATCCCGCCCCATAGCCAACAGACCCCTATAGACAGATCCCTATAGCTAGCCCAGCCCATAGCCAACCCACCCCATAGCCAACTGACCCCATAGCCAACCCACCCTATGGCTAACCCACTCTATAGCCAACCCACCCCATAGCCACTGACCCCATAGCCAGCCCACCCTATAGCCAGCCCACCCCATAGCCAACAGACCTCTATAGCCAGATCCCTATAGCCAACCCACCCCATACCCAACTGACCCTATAGCCAACCCACCCTATAGCCAAATCCCTATAGCCAGCCCAGCCCATAGCCAACCCACCCCATAACCAACTGACCCCATAACTAACCCACCCTATAGCCAACTGACTCCACAGGCAATCCACTCTATAGCTAACCCACTCTATAGCCACTGACCCCATAGCCAACCCACCCCATAGCCAGCCCACCCTATAGCCAACTGGCCCCTATAGCCAGATCCCTATAGCCAGCCCAGCCCATAGCCAACCCAACCTATAGCTAACCCACCCCATAGCCAACTGACCCTAAAGCTAACCCACGCTATAGCCACTGACCCCATAGCCATCCCACCCTATAGCTAACCCAGCCCATTGCCATCCCACCCCATAGCCAACAGACCTCTATAGCCAGATCCCTATGGCCAGCCAAGCCCACAGCCAACCCACCCTATAGCCACTGACCCCACAGCCAATCCACCCTATAGCCAACCCAGCCCATTGCCATCCCACCCTATAGGCAACAGATCCCTATAGCCAGCCCAACCTATACCAACCCACCCTATACCCAACTGACCCCATAACCAACAGACCCCCATCCCAATCAACCCCATGGCCAACCCACCCTATAACCAAACCACCCCATAGTCATTCCACCCCATAGCCAGCGCAGCCCACACTCAATCCACCCCATAGCCGACCCCATAGCCACCCCACCCCATAGCCAACCGACCCCGCAGCCAACCGACCCCATAGCCAACCGACCCCATAGCCAACCGACCCCATAGCCAACCGACCCCATAGCCAACCGACCCCATAGCCATCCCGCCCCATAGCCATCCCGCCCCATAGCCAACCGACCCCATAGCCACCCCGCCCCATAGCCACCCCGCCCCATAGCCACCCCGCCCCATAGCCACCCGACCCCATAGCCACCCGACCCCATAGCCACCCGACCCCATAGCCACCCCACCCCATAGCCAACCGACCCCATAGCCACCCGACCCCATAGCCACCCCACCCCATAGCCACCCCACCCCATAGCCACCCCACCCCATAGCCAACCGACCCCATAGCCACCCCGCCCCATAGCCAACCGACCCCATAGCCACCCCGCCCCATAGCCAACCCGCCCCATAGCCAACCCGCCCCATAGCCAACCGACCCCATAGCCAACCGACCCCATAGCCACCCCGCCCCATAGCCATCCCGCCCCATAGCCACCCGACCCCATAACCAACCCCCCCCCGTACCCGGGGCGCTCAGGCTGCGCTGGAAGCTCCCCTCACTGCGCTGCAGCCGCTTCCCAGCTTTGCTGCTCTCGTATTTCACGAAGCCGCCCTCGCTCGGCAGCACCAGCGGCTCCACCGCGTCGCAGTAGGCAGCGCTGCACACACACACCATGGCGTCGCGCCCGAAGAATTTGGGGCTGCAGGGCCGGCCGCCTGCGGGGACGCCGCCGTCACGGACGGACGGACGGACGGAGGGGAAGAGGGGGGCACCGCAGACCCCCGCCCGACGCCCCGCAGCCCCTCCCGCTCCCAAACGCACCCCGCACTCACCCGCAGCGCCGTGCAGCGCCCGCAGCACCAGCGCCCAACACAGCACGGCCCACATGGCGGCTCCGGGGGTCCCCACGTGCGTCCGCCGGCACTTCGGCTCGTTCCGGCGGCACTTCGGCTCGTTCCGGCGGCACTTCGGCTCGTTCCGGCACACTTCGGCTGGTCCCGGCACACTTCGGCTGGTCCCGGCGGCACTTCGGGCGGTCCCGTAACAGTTCGGGTCGTTCCGGCGGCACTTCGGGTCGACCCGCTACACTTCGGCCGGTCCCGGCGGCACTTCGGGTCGTCCCGTAACAGTTCGGGTTGTTCCGGCGGCACTTCGGGCGGTCCCGGCGACACTTCGGGTGATCCCGGCGGCACTTCGGGCGGTCCCGGCACACTTCGGCTCGTCCCGGCGGCTTTAAGGGCAGCCCCTCGCACAGCGCAGCGCTGCTTCCTGGACCCGATGCGCACAGCTGCGATGGCGATGTGCTGCGTCCCGTCTCATCTCATCCCATCCCATCCCATCCCGTCCCATTGCTCAACCCGAGGTCACGGAGCGGATGGGGCGATGACAGCACTGCGTTGACCCCGTTCCACCCCGTGGGCACCTCCCAGTGCTGCGTGTGGGGCCCTCCGGGGACAGGGCAGCAGGGTTGCGTTGCCCCATAACCACTATTGCCCCATAACCACCCCATAACCACGCTATCGCCCCGTAACTACCGCATCACTCTACGCCCACCCCATACCCCACAGTCACCCCATACCCCACAACCCCTCCATCACCCCATAACCACCCCATATCCCATACTCACCCGATTACCCCATACCCACCCTGTACCCCATCCCTACCCCATCCCCCACAACCCCTCCATCACCCCGTACCCACCCCATACCCCATCCCCACCCCATCACCCCACAACCACCCCATACCCACCCCGTACCCCATCCCTACCCATACCCCACAACCCCTCCATCACCCCATACCCACCCCATACCCCATACTCACCCCTCAGCCCATTACCACCCCATCCCCCATGACCACCCATCCCCCACAACAACCCCATATCCCACAACCCCTCCATCACCCCATACCCACCCCATACCCTATTACCACCCCATACCCCATACCCACCTCATAACCCCCCCATTACCACCCCATCCCCCACAACAACCCCATCCCCCACAACCCCTCCATCACCCCATACCCACCCCATACCCCATAACCACCCCATATCCCATAACAACCCCATACCCCACAACCCCTCCATCACCCCATAACCACCCCATACCCCACAACCACCCCATTACCACCCCATACCCCATAACCCCCCCATCCCCACCCCATCCCCCACAACCCCTCCATCACCCCACAACCACCACACAACCACCCCATATTACTCTATTACCACCCCATACCCCATAACCACCCCATATCCCATAACAACCCCACATCCCACAACCCCTCCATCATCCCATACCCACCCCATACCCTATTACCACCCCATACCCCATGCCCACCCCATAACCCCCCCATCCCCACCCCATACCCCACAACCCCTCCATCACCCCATACCCACCCCATACCCTATTACCACCCCATCCCCCACAACAACCCCATATCCCACAACCCCTCCATTACCCCATACCCACCCCATACCCCACAACCACCCCATATCCCATACTCACCCCATACCCCATACCGACCCCATACCCACCCCATAACCACCCCATATCCCACAACCACCCCATATCCCATACTCACCCCATACCCACCCCATAACCCCCCCATTCCCACCCCATACCCCACAACCCCTCCATCACCCCATACCCACCCCATACCCTATTACCACCCCATACCCCACAACCACCCCATAACCACCCCATCCCCACCCCATCCCCCACAACCCCTCCATCACCCCATACCCACCCTATACCCCACAACCACCCCATTACCACCCCATACCCCATAACCCCCCCATCCCCACCCCATCCCCCACAACCCCTCCATCACCCCACAACCACCCCATATTACCCTATTACCACCCCATATCCCATAACAACCCCATACCCCACAACCACCCCATAACCACCCCATACCCCATAACCCCCCCATCCCCACCCCATCCCCCACAACCCCTCCATCACCCCATACCCACCCCATACCCCATACTCACCCCATACCCCATTACCACCCCATCCCCCACAACAACCCCATATCCCACAACCGCTCCATCACCCCATAACCACCCCATACCCCATAACCACCCCATACCCCATAACCACCCTATATCCCATAACAACCCCATACCCCACAACCACCCCATACCCACCCCGTACCCCACAACCCCTCCATCACCCCATACCCACCCCATACCCCATAACTCCTCCATCACCCCATTACCACCCCATACCCCATAACCCCCCCATCCCCCCCATCCCCCACAACCCCTCCATCACCCCATAACCACCCCATACCCACCCCATACCCCATAACAACCCCATACCCCACAACCCCCCCATCCCCCCCCCATCCCCCACAACCCCTCCATCACCTCCCCTCCCCCCCCGTTCCCATTCCGCCCCCCGGTACCGGACGCTCCCTCCATCCCCCCCCCTCCGCCCCCCATTGCATAACGCAGCCGAACCGGCCCGGTTCGCGTCCCGTTCCGCCCCGCCGCCGCCGCCGCACCCTCCGCCCGCCTCCGCACCGCAACGCCCCGCACTCACCACCCCGCCGCCCTTCCCGGTTCTCCCCGCACCCTCCGCCGCAACCGGGGACGCCCAGACGCTCACGTGACCTCCGCAGTCAGCTGACCGCCCCCCCCACTTCACCGCCCCCCCCCCCCTCCTTCTCCCTTCCGGTGCCGTCGGGGCGGGCGGAGAATTTTATTCGGTTCTATAGCGAAGCACCGCGCACCGACCGGGATCCACCCCGAACCCCCACCGGGATCGGAACCGGGACCGGGACCTCGTGTGTGGGGGGGGGGGGGCGGGCACGGCCCGACGGGACGGGGGGGGGGGCACGGAAACGGGGGGCAAAGAGGGGGACACGGCCGGTGTGGGGTCGGAACCGACGGTATGGGGACGGCACGGCCGGTATGGGAACGGAACCGGGGCAAGGCACGGCCGGTGTGGGGACGGAACCGATGGTGTGGGGTTGAGACGGCCCGTATGGGGTCGGAACCGACGGTATGGGGACGAAACCGCCCGTATGGGGTCGGAATGGACGGTATGGGGACGGAACCGACGGTATGGGGTCGGCACGGCCGTATGGGGTCGGAACCGCTCGTATGGGATGGAACCGACGGTATGGGGTCGGCACGGCCGTATGGGGTCGGAACTGCTCGTATGGGATGGAACCGACGGTATGGGGTCGGCACGGCCGGTATGGGAACGGAACCGATGGTGTGGGGTCGAGACAGCCCGTATAGGGACGGAACCGCCGGTATGGGATGGAACCGACGGTATGGAGTCGGCACGGTCCGTATGGGGTCGGAACCGCCCGTATGGGATGGAACCGACGGTATGGGGTCGACACGGCCGGAATGGGAACGGAACCGATGGTGTGGGGTTGAGACGGCCCGTATGGGGTCGGAACTGACGGTGTGGGGACGGAACCGCCCGTATGAGGACGGAACCGACGGTATGGGGTCGGCACGGCCGGTATGGGAACGGAACCGGCGCAAGGCACGGCCGGTGCGGGGACGGAACCGCCGGTGTGGAGTCGGCACGGCCGGTATGGGGACGGAACCGCCGGTATGGGGTCGGGACGGTCCGTATAGGGACGGGACCGGGGACAAGGCACGGCCGGTATGGGGACAGCGGGCAGCCACGGGTTGGGGAGGGGGCACGGCCAGCGCAGGGGATGGGATGGGACGGCACCGCTGTAGGGTCGGGGGGGGGTTGTGTTTAGGGGGGGGGGTGGAAACGGCCAGAACGGGAGCGGGGGGCGGGGGCGGGGATACGGGGACGGCACGCGATGTCCCGTTGCCCCCCCCCAAAAAAAAAGCCCCCCCCCATCACAGCGCGCTCTCTTTGCAGCTCCCGCTGAGGCTCCGCGGTCGGCGCCGGGCGGACAGGAGGCGGCGAAGGGACGACGTGGAGCTCAAATCCCCGCAGCTTCGCAAATGAATCCCTTCCTGTGCCCCCCCCGGAATCTGCAACGCCATAAGGGACAGCGTGGGAAAGTGGGACCCCCCCCCAAAAAAATACATGGGATGGATATGGGGGGAGGGGAGGGGGGGGTTTATGGGACCCACCTGCTTGTGACCGTGCACGCCGTGCTTGGGGCGGTGCAGGAATCGTGCGACCAAACCCCGACAAACCTTCAGATCCCCCAAAGAACGGGCGGGGGTCTTTTTGGGGGGGGGCAACGCTTTGTTTTTCCCCATCGAAGCGGCGCGGAGCAGCGGGGGGGGATCGCGGGGCGGGCGGTGCAGAGGGCAGAGCTCAGAGTACGGCACTGCGGGGAGACGGCAGGGGGCGATGACCCCCCCAGTGCCCCCCCCACCACCCACAACCCCCCCCCGCCTCACTCCCCCCCCGCAGCCCCACCCGGTTATGAGGGTCCCCATCATCCCGACCCCAAACGGGGCAGCACCGGCCCCATATCAGCATTGCTTCCCCCCCCCACTCCCCACCCCTTCCCTGTTCCCATCCCTGCCCCCTCTCCCATCCTTCCCAGCCCCCCCCCCATAGGAAACCTTCCAAACCCCCCCGGGGGGGGGGGATCTCCCCAACCCCTTCCCCCATTCCCATCTGTCCCAGTACATCCCAGTGCCCCCACCTGTATCCGCAGAGAAAGTGGACACGGCGTCCTCCATTGCTTTGGTATAAAGAACATCCCTGAAATCTGCGGGGGGGGGGCAGAAGGATCGCCTTGAGGTGGCGAACCCCCCCCCTTCTTTCCCCCCCCCATCCCACACGACGGCCCCAAACAGCCCCCATCCCCCTCCTCCGCACCCACATCCAGCCCTCCCGACCCCAAAGCCATGCGCAGCCAAACTCCCCCCCCACCCCCCCACCCCATAACCGAGCAGCCCCTCCTCGCCCCCCCTCACCCATCCATCCCAGCCCCATAGGAAACCCTCCAAATCGCTTGGGGGGGGTCTCCCCAACCCCCCCCCCAACCCCTTTCCCTGTTCCCATCCCTCCCATCCCCATAGGAAACCCTTCAACCCTCTCAGGGGGGGTCCACCCCACTCCCCAACCCCATAGGAAACCACCCAACCCCTTCAAGGGGGGGGGGGGGGTCTACCCCAACGCCCCCCCCCTCCCATCCCTCCCATTCCCATAGGAAACCCTCCAACCCCTTCAAGGGGGTGTCCACCCCAACCCCCCCCCGCCCCCTTTCCCATCCCTCTCTCCCATCCCCATAGGAAAGCATCCAAACCCTCGGGGGGGGTCCACCCCCCTCTCCCACCCTCCTGTCCCCTCTCCCATCCCTCCCATCCCCATAGGAAACCCTCCAAACTCCTCGGAGGGGGGGGGGGTCTCCCCAACCGTCCCCCCCAACCCTGCCCCCTCTCCCATCCCCATAGGAAACCCTCCAACCCCTTCAAGGGGGGGGAGGCCAGCCCCCCCCCCTTCCCTCTCTCCCATCCCTCCCATCCCCCTAGGAAAGCATCCAAACCCTCAGGGGGGGGTCCACCCCCCTCCCCCACCCTCCTGTCCCCTCTCCCATCCCTCCCAACCCCCCCCTCCCACCCCATCCATCCCTTCCATCCCCATAGGAAACCCTCCAAACCCCTCGGGGGGGGTCTCCCCAACCGCCCCCCTCCCAACCCTGCCCCTTCTCCCATCCCTCCCAGCCCCATAGGAAGCCACCGAACCCCCTCGGGGTGGGGTGCTCCCCCCCCCAATCTCCCCCCCCCCCCCCGTACCGTTGTCTCTGAGCATCGCAGCTCCGGGATCGCTGTGCGATCTCAGCAGCGGCCTCGATCCCAAAGTGGGGGCGGGTGATGGGGGGCACGAAGCTTCGCTGTTCCTCCGCGCTTGGAAGGGGCGTCCAGCGCCCGTCCCCCCCCCCACACCACCACCACGACCCCCTCTGAGCCTCACTTCGGGTAAGCACGGCCCCCCCCCGCCCCTCACCAACCCCTCCAAGCGGTTACAGCTGTGGGTCGCCGCCCCCCCCGGCAAAACTCCGTCGCTCCGCGGTTCGGCGGTCGAACACGAAAAAGAACGACCGCCCCGGGTTCGGGGTTGGGGGGGGTCTTCGAAAGGACCCCTGGGACCCCTCCCGTGGTGGCTGCAACGGACGCAGTCCACGCTCAGGCAATAATCGGCCCGGCTTCGTTGGATCGAACGGAACAAAACGTAATCGACGGATCGGGCCGAACCGGGAGGTTCGAGGAGGCACGAATCTTCCGACGGGCTGCTGCTGTCCGCCGGCAGCTCCGCGGCGTCCGACGTCAGCAACGAAGCGCTGTCCGTGGAGGCTGCGGGGACGGCGATGCGGTGGGGGAAACGAGCGGGGTGTGCGGGGCGGGGGGGGGGGCGAGGGGGGGCGTGGGAAGCGGCTCTGAGCCCCCCCGGCTGTGGGCTGTGTGTGCAGAACGTGGGCAGCACTGAGCCCAGCCTGGGTGTCCCCAAACCTGTCCCCGTACTGATATCACCTGTCCCCAATTCTGTCCCCATCCTGGGTGATCCCAAACCTGTCCCCATACTGATATCACCTGTCCCCAATTCTGTCCCCATCCTGGGTGATCCCAAACCTGTCCCCATACTGATATCACCTGTCCCCAATTCTGTCCCCATCCTGGGTGTCCCCAAACCTGTCCCCGTACTGATATCACCTGTCCCCAATTCTGTCCCCGTCCTGGGTGACCCCAACCCTGTCCCCATACTGATATCACCTGTCCCCTGTCCCCAATCCTGTCCCCATCCTGGGTGCCCCCAACGCCGTCCCCATACTGATATCACCTGTCCCCTGTCCCCAATCCTGTCCCCATACTGATATCACCTGTCCCCAGTTCTGTCCCCATCCTGGGTGTCCCCAGCCCTGTCCCCATCCTGGCCATCCCCTGTCCCCAGTCCTGTCTCCATGCTGGATATGCCCTGTCCCCATCCTGGGTGCCCCCAGCCCTGTCCCCATACTGATATCACCTGTCCCCTGTCCCCAATTCTGTCCCCATCCTGGTGTCCCCAAACCTGTCCCCGTACTGATATCACCTGTCCCCAATTCTGTCCCCATCCCGGGTGTCCCCAACCCTGTCCCCATCCTGGCCTTATCCTGTCCTTATGCAGCCCATGTCCCATCACCAGCCCTGTCCCCAGCCTGGGTGTCCCCAAACCTGTCCCCATACTGATATCACCTGTCCCCAATTCTGTCCCCATCCTGGGTGTCCCCAAACCTGTCCCCGTGCTGATATCACCTGTCCCCTGTCCCCAGTCCTGTCCCCATCCTGGCCATCCCCTGTCCCTATGCAGCCCATGTCCCATCATCAGCCCTGACCCCATCCTGGGTGACCCCAAACCTGTCCCCATTCTGATATCACTTGTCCCCAATTTTGTCCCCATCCTGGGTGTCCCCAAACCTGTCCCCATACTGATATCACCTGTCCCCAATTCTGTCCTCGTCCTGGGTGACCCCAACCCCGTCCCCATACTGATATCACCTGTCCCCAATCCTGTCCCCATCCTGGGTGTCCCCAAACCTGTCCCCGTACTGATATCACCTGTCCCCAATTCTGTCCCCATCCTGGGTGACCCCAAACCTGTCCCCATTCTGATATCACTTGTCCCCAATTTTGTCCTCGTCCTGGGTGACCCCAACCCCGTCCCCATACTGATATCACCTGTCCCCAACCCTGTCCCCATCCCGGCCATCCCCTGTCCCCAACCCTGTCTCCATGCTGGATATGCTCTGTCCCCATCCTGGGTGTCCCCAAACCTGTCCCCATACTGATATCACCTGTCCCCAATTCTGTCCTCGTCCTGGGTGACCCCAACCCCGTCCCCATACTGATATCACCTGTCCCCTGTCCCCAGTCCTGTCCCCATCTTGGCCATCCCCTGTCCCTATGCAGCCCATGTCTCATCATCAGACCTGACCACATCCTGGGTGTCCCCAACCCTGTCCCCATGCTGACATCACCTGTCCCCTGTCCCCAGTTCTGTCCCCATCCTGGGTGTCCCCAACCCTGTCCCCATACTGATATCACCTGTCCCCAATTCTGTCCCCATCCTGGCCATTCCCTGCCCCTGTGCAGCCCATGTCCCCTCACCAGCCCTGACCCCATCCTGGGTGTCCCCAACCCTGTCCCCATACAGGCCATTCCCTGTCACTATAGTGGCTGTCCCCTATCTCCAGCCCTGTCCCCTGCAGTGGCCATACCCTGACCCTATACAGCCCATGTCCCATTGCCAGCCCTATTCCCAGTCCTCCTGGCCCCATTTTGGCCATGCTCTGTCCCCATCCTTCCTGTCCCCAGTCCCTAACCCTGTCCCCACTCTGGCTGTCCTCCACCCCCAGCCCTGACCCTATACAGCCCATGTCCCATTGCCAGCCCTGTCCCCAGTCCCTAACCCTGTCCCCACTCTGGCCATGCCCTGTCCCCACTCTGGCTGTCCTCCACCCCCAGCCCTGACCCTATACAGCCCATGTCCCATTGCCAGCCCTATTCCCAGTCCTCCTGACCCCACTCTGGCCACGCTCTACCCCCATCCTTCCTGTCCCCTGTCCCCATCCTGCCTGTCCCCTGTCCCCAGCCCTGTCCCCATCCTTCCTGTCCCCAATCCCTAACCCTGACCCCACTCTGGCCATGCTCTATCCCCATCCTGCCCTCCCCTGTCCCCATCCTTCCTGTCCCCTGACCCCACTCTGGCCATGCCCTGTCCCCACCCTGTCCCCCACCCCCACCCCCCCTCTCCCCTTGCCCCCCACCCCCCCCATTTCTCACCTCCCCCACTCAGCACGATGGAGGGGACGCGGTCGCAGGTGCAGCCATGCGAGCCGTCGGTCAGCTGCGACTCGAAGAGCGTAGCCTGCGGGGTGGGGGGTGGGGGGGGCTCAGGGAGCAGCACGGACAGCCCCCCCTCCACCACCCACCCACCCACCCATGCACCCAATGGAGGGAATGGGCTCGGTGACCCCCACCCGGCTGTCACCCCCACCTGGCTGTCACCCCGCAGCCCCATGACGGTCTCATAGGATGGGGGGAAGTCGGTGGGGTACAGCGGCACGGGGCTGTCCATGGAGCCGTTGTAGGTGATGCTGCGGAGGGGAGAGCGGAAAAGTGGTGCTGGGGGGGGGGGAGGGCAATGCTGAGTGGCCATGGTGGGGTGTGGGGGGCATGGTGGGGTGTGGGGGCCATGGGGCACAGTGGCCATGATGGGGTGTGGGGGCCATGGTGGGGTATGGGGGCCATGGTGGGGTATGGGGGCTATGGGGTGTGGGGGCCATGATGGGGTATGGGGGCCATGGGGCACAGTGGCCATGATGGGGTGTGGGGGGCCATGGGACACAGTGGCCATGATGGGGTGTGGGGGCCATGGTGGGGTGTGGGGGTCATGGGGCACGGTGGCCATGATGGGGTATGGGGGCCATGATGGGGTATGGGGGCTATGGGGGCCATGATGGGGTATGGGGGCCATGGGGCACGGTGGCCATGGTGGGGTGTGGGGGCCATGATGGGGGATGGGGGCCATGATGGGGTATGCAGGCCATGGGACGCATGGGCAATGGGGCAGGTGGCCATGGAGTACGGTGACAATGGGGCACAGTGGCCATGATGGGGTATGGGGGCCATGGTGGGGGATGGGGGCCATGATGGGGGATGGGGGCCATGGGGCACGGTGGCCATGATGGGGTATGGGGGCCATGATGGGGTATGGGGGCCATGGTAGGGTATGGGGCCATGGGGCACATGGGCAATGGGGCAGGCGGCCATGGAGTGTGGTGACAATGGGGCACGGTGGCCATGAGGCACGGTGGCCATGATGGGGTATGGGGGCCATAGAATACGGTGACAATGGGGCACGGTGGCCATGATGGGGTATGGGGGCTATGGGAGCCATGATGGGTATGGGGCCATGATGGGGTGTGGGGGCCATGGGGCACATGGGCAATGGGGCAGGCAGCCATGGAGTGTGGTGACAATGGGGCATGGTGGCCATGGGGCACGGTGGCCATGATGGGGTATGGGGGCCATGATGGGGTATGGGGGCCATGATGGGGTGTGAGGGCCATGATGGGGTATGGGGGCCATGATGGGGTATGGGGGCCATGGGGCGCATGGGCAATGGGGCAGGTGGCCATGGAATATGGTGACAATGGGGCACAGTGGCCATGGGGCATGGTGGCCATGATGGGGTGTGGGGGCCATGGGGCGCATGGGCAATGGGGCAGGTGGCCATGGAGTGTGGTGACATTGGGGCACGGTGGCCATGATGGGGTATGGGGGCCATGATGGGGTATGGTGGCCATGATGGGGGATGGGGGCCATGATGGGGGATGGGGGCCATGGAATACGGTGACAATGGGGCACGGTGGCCATGATGGGGTATGGGGGCTATGGGGGCCATGATGGGGCGTGGGGGCCATGATGGGTGTGGGGGCCATGATGGGGGATGAGGGCCATAGGGCACGGTGGCTATGGGGCACAGAGACAATGGGGCACAGTGGCCATGGGATGTGGTGGCCATGGTGGGGTATGGGGGCCATGGGCTGTGGTAGCTATGGGGCACAGTGGCCATGATGGGGTGTGGGGACGATGATGGGGTATGGTGGCCATAGGGTGCGTGGGCAATGGGGCAGGTGGCCATGGAGTGTGGTTGCCATGGGGCATAGTGGCTATAGGGTGTAGTGGTCATGGGGCATGTGGGGCATGGTGGTGGCCATGGGATGTGGTGGGTATGAGGTGTGGTGGCCATGGGGCATGGTGGCTATGGGGCTATGGGGCATGGTGGCGGCCATGGGGTGTGATGGTCACGGGGCTATGGGGCACGGTGGCCATGGGGCGTGGCGGTGGCCATGGGATGTGGTAGCCATGGGGCATGGTGGCCATGGGGCATGGTGGTGGCCATGGGATGTGGTGTCAATGGGGCACGGTGGCACTGGGGCATGGTGGCCATGGGGCGTGGTGGTGGCCATGGGGTGTGGTGCCTATGGGGCTATGGGGCATGGTGGTGGCCATGGGGCTATGGGGCACGGTGGTGGCCATGGGGCGTGGTGGTGGCCATGGGGCATGGTGGTGGCCATGGGGCATGGTGGCCATGGGGCATGGTGGCCATGGGGCATGGTGGCGGCCATGGGGTGTGGTGGTCATGGGGCTATGGGGCACAGTGGCCATGGGGCACGGTGGCTATGGGGCTATGGGGCACGGTAGCCATGGGGCATGGTGGCCATGGGGTGTGGTGGTGGCCATGGGGTGTGGTGGCCATGGGGCTATGGGGCACAGTGGCCATGGGGCATGGTGGTGGCCATGGGGTGTGGTGGCTATGGGGTATGGTGGCTATGGGGCTATGGGGCACAGTGGCCATGGGGCATGGTGGTGGCCATGGGGTTGTGGTGGCTATGGGGTATGGTGCCTATGGGGCTATGGGGCACGGTAGCCATGGGGCACGGTGGTGTCCATGGGATGCGGTGTCAATGGGGCATGGGGGCAAAGAATGGGGCATAGGGACAACAAATCACAGTGGCCATGGGGCACATGGGACAGCGGGCTTACAGTAGCCATGGGGTGCTGTCACCCCCCCCCCCCCAGGCACCCACCACCCCCCAGCTGCCCACCTCTGCGCGTCGGTCTCGGAGCTGCAGGTGTATTCGGGGGGGTAATATGGGGGTGGGGGCACGGGGGGGACGAACTCCTCTAAATCCAACACGCTGTGCAGGAACGGCTCCGGTGGCGACGTGCAGCCCAAGGTGATGGAATCAGATCGCTGCGGGACCAACTGCGGGGGGGCAGAAATCTCAGGGTGGGGGGGGGGGGGGGGGTTTGGGGGGGGGTCCCAGCGATAGGACCCACCACGTGAGTGACGTCCAGGGAGAAGATACGGATGCAGCAGACGCCGGCAGACAGAGCGCAGATGATGGTGGAGAGGACGGACAGGACCGCAGACACTGAAGAGGAGATCCTGGGGGTGATGGGGAGGGGAAGGGGGGGTGAGCGCAGGGGGGGGGATGGGGGGGTTGTTGGTGGGGGGGGGGGGCACACGATGTGCCCACCTGGAGGGCCAGGCGGCCGCTGCGACAGTCGGGGTTGGGGTACATGGTGAGGGTCTCCCCATGTGGGATGCAGGATGGTGGCGGCGGCTCCGGGCGGCTTTGGCAGCAGATGCAGGAATTCTTCTCCTAGGGATGAGGATGGTGTTGAGGGATTCCCCCCCCCCCTTCTAGGCCACCCCCCCCCCCCCAAAAAAAAAAAAATGCCCCTTATGGATCCTCACCCTCTCGCAGACCTCCAGTGAACGGACGAGCTGAGCGTTCTGGCAGGAGAGGATGGAGCCGGCCAGGCTCAGCATCACACCCAGCACCGACAGCAGTGTGAAGAAGGTGATCTGGTGGGGGGGGGGGGGCAGGGGGGGGGCAATGTGGAGGGGGTTGTGGGGTGCTCGGACCCCTCCAGCCACCCCATGGTGAATAAAGAGTGGGGGTCTGCACTGGGAGATGCTCAGCCTCATGGTGAAGATAGAGGGGGGGGGGGGTCCCTGCTGGGGGATGCTCGGCACACCCATAGTGAATACAGAGGGGGGGTCCCCCATTGTGCTCAGCCCCCCCCGCCCCACAAAGCTGCCCAATAGTGAACACACGTGGGGGGGGTCCTTGCTGGGGGATGCTCAGCCCCATAGTGAACACAGGAGGGGGGGGTCCTGGGAGCTTCAGCCCCCCCATAGTGAATGCGGAGGAGGGGTCCCTCCTAGGGGTGCTCAGCCCCGTGGCAAACATGGGGGGGGGTCCTCAATCGGGGATGCTCAGCCCCCCCATAGTGAATACAGAAGAGGGGTCCCCCCCTGGGGATGCTCAGCCCCGTGGCAAACATGGGGGGGTCCTCACTCAGCCCCCCCCCACGTCTGCTGCATAGTGAACACAGGAGGGTGGTCCTGATGGGGGGGGGGTCCTCACTGAGGGATGCTCAGCCCCCCCCCACGTCTGCCCCATAGTGAACACAGGAGGGTGGTCCTGATTGAGGGATGCTCAGCCCCATAATGAACACAGAGGGGGGGGGGGGGTCCTCACTGGGGGATGCTCAGCCCCTTCCCCCCCCCCCCAAGCTGAAAGCAGGGCGGGGGTCCCCACACCACCTACCACCAAACTGAAGGGCCGCTTCCAGGAGACGATGCCAATGAGCCCGGATAGAGCGAGCTGAGGATGAGGAGGAGTGAAGAGGGGGGGTTGAAGAGGAGGGGGCAAGGATGAAGAGGGGGGTGAGGATGAGGAGGGGATGAAGAGGAGGAGGGGGTGAGGATGAGGAGGGGGAGAGGATGAGGAGGGGGAGAGGATGAGGAGGGGGAGAGATGAGGAGGGGGAGAGGATAAGGAGGGGGAGAGGGGGCGACAATGAGGAGGGGATGAAGAGGAGGGGATGAAAATGAGGGGATGAAAATGAGGAGGGGGAGAGGACGAGGGGGTGAAGATGAAGAGGGGGGTGAGGATGAGGAGGGATGAAGAGAAGGGGTTGAAGAGGAGGGGGTGAGGATGAGGATGGGATGAGGATGAGGAGGGGATGAAGAGGAGGGATGAAGATGAGGAGGGATGAAGAGGAGGGGAGCGAGGATGAGGAGGGGGTGAAGAGGAGGAGGGGGTGAAGAGTAGGGGTTGAAGAGGAGGGGGCAAGGATGAGGAGGGGGTGAAGGGAAGGGTGAAGAGGAGGAGGGGGTGAGGATGAGGAGGGGATGAAGAGGAGGGGGTGAGGATGGGGGGGGTGAGGATGAGGAGGGGGGGGATGAGGAGAGGGGAGAGGATGAGGAGGGAGAGGATGGAGGGGAGAGGATGAGGAGGGGAGAGGAGGAGGAAGGGATGAACATGAGGAGGGGTGAGGATGAGGAGGGGGTGAAGATTAAGAGGGGGTGAGGATGAGGAGGGGTGAAGGAAGGGGTTGAAGAGGAGGGGGCGAGGATGACGAGGGGATGAAGATGAGGAGGGGGCGAGGATGAGGAGGGGGCGAGGATGAGGAGGGGTCCCTCCCAGGCAGTGCAGTCCCCATGTTTGGGCTGAGCCCCCCCCATCCTCACTGCATGCATTCGGCCGGCCCTGGACGAAATGCTGATTCAGGGCAGCGCTGTGGGGCCGGGCTCAGTGCTGTAGGGCTGCCGCCCCCACCCCACACAGCCACGAGCAGAGGATCCCGGCTCTTTGACCCCCCCCCGCACCCCCTCGGATCCTCCATCTGTCCGTCTGTCCGTCCCTTTGCTATCTGCCAGGACCCACCGGCATCGCCCCATCCCTCACAGATGGGGACGTGGGATTTTCCCACAATGCACCGCAGCGCATCGCTGGGGGCCACACAACTCCACCCCCCCTGCCCCCCCCCGCCCCCTCTCTGGGGATCGGTGAAAAATCCATCCCAGCATCTCACCCCACACCGACCCCCCCGTTTCCCCATAGTCCCCTATACCCCCTATAGCCCCCCCCCATAGCCCCCTGTAGCCCTCCTATAGCCCTCCATAGCCCCCTTATAGTCCCCTATACCCTCCCATAGACCTCCATAGCCCCCCTATACCCCCCAGAGCCCCTCTATGGCCCCCCCATAGGCCCTCTATAGCCCCCAGAGCCCCCCAAAAGCCCTCCATAGCCCCCATAGCCCTCCTATAGCCCTCCTATAGCCCCCCTGTAGCCACCCATAACCCCCCAATAGCCCTCCTGTAGCCCCCTATAGCTCCCATGTATCCCCCAGAGCCCCCCCAGAGCCCTCCTATAGCCCTCCATAGGGCCCAAAGCCTCCGATAGCCCTCCTATAGCCCCCATAGCACCCTTATAGCCCCCATAGACCTCCTATAGCCCCCTGATAGCCCCCATAACCCTCCTTTAGCCCTCCATAGCCCCCCTATAGCCCCCAGAGCCCCCTATAGCCCTCTATAACCCCCAGAGCCCCCCGATAGCCCCCATAAACCTCCTATAGCCCTCCATAGCCCCCTTATAGCCCTCTATAGCCCCCCAGAGCCCCTCGATAGCCCCCTATAGCTCCCCTGTATCCCCCCATAGCCCCACTGTAGCCCCCAATAGCCCCCCTATAGCCCCCCATAGACCCCCATACCTCCCTATAGCCTCCTATAGCCCCCCTATAGCCCCCCAGAGCCCCCCTATAGCCCCCATAGACCCTCATACCCCCCTATAGCCCCCCATAGACCCCCCATAGCCCTCCATAGCCCCCCTTTAGCCCCCCCAGAGCCCCCATAGACCCTCATACCCCCCTGTAGACCCCCATAGACCACCCATACTCCCTATAGCCCCCCTATAGCCCCCTATAGCCCCCCAGAGCCCCCCTATAGCCCCCATAGACCCTCATACCCCCTATAGCCCCCCATAGACCCCCCATAGCCCTCCATAGCCCCCCTTTAGCCCCCCAGAGCCCCCATAGACCCTTATACCCCCCCTATAGCCCCCCATAGCCCCCCACAGACCCCAATAGCCCCCCTAAAGTCCCCCATAGACCCCCCATACCTCCCTATAGCCCCCCTACAGCCCCCATAGACCCTCCCATAGCCCTCCATAGCTCCCCTATAGCCCCACAGAGTCCCCCTGTAGCCCCCCATAGACCCCCACCATAGCCCCCCTTTAGCCTCCCAGAGCCCCCATAGACCCTCATACCCCCTATAGCCCCCCTATAGCCCCCAGAACCCCCCTACAGCCCCCCATACATCCCCATAGCCCTCCATAGCCCCCTATAGCCCCCCAGACCCCCCTGTAGCCCCCCATAGACCCCCCACCATAGCCCCCCCTTTAGCCTCCCCAGAGCCCCCCATAGACCCCCCATACCTCCTATAGCCCCCCTATAGCCCCCCAGAGCCCCCCTACAGCCCCGCATAGACCCCCCCATAGCCTCCATAGCCCCCTATAGCCCACAGAGTCCCCTGTAGCCCCCCATAGACCCCCCCACCATAACCCCCCTATAGCCCCCCCTATAGCCCCCATAGACCCTCATACCCCCCTATAGCCCCCCTATAGCCCCCCTATAGCCCCCCGTAGACCCCTGTAGCCCCCCCATAGCCCCCAAACTGACCGAGAAGCGGCCCCAGGATGGACACGAGTGGCGAATCTTGGAAGACGCAGTGATGGTGGCGGCCACCAGGCTGAAGGTGACGACGAGGACGCCCAGGATGACTTGAAGGAATCCCAGAACCAACAGAACCTGCAGCCACGTCCTGTGGGTTCGGAGCCGGGTGAAACTGCGGGACGAACGGGCGGTCAACGAGCGGCTGGAATCGCTGCGAGACGGCATGGCCGAAAGTACCGGAGACCCGAAACCGAGATGAAAACGGGAAACCCAAAGTCGAGGAACGGGAGAACGCCGGAACCGGGCCGCTTTCCGTCTGTCGGGGGTTCCGATGCGGGAGGGGGACGCGGTGGTTCGGTGGTTCGGATCCTCAGCGCCGTCCGCGCATTTCGCTCAGAACCCCGCGTTTGGGGTCTCGTCTTCCTCCTCCTCCTCGATCTCCGGTCGTGGGGGGGTCATGCCGGGGTTGGGGGGGGGACGCTGCCGGTTGGGGTTCACCCAAACCGTACCGAGGAACCGGAGAAGAAGCGCTGCGGGCCGCGCTCAGCTCTGAGCATCCTCCGACGGCCGCGCGGGGTTCCGTGCGAAAAGAGAAGAAATAATAATAACAATAATAATAATAATAAAATAATAATTATAATAATAATAAACAACCCCGATCTCCGACCGCCGCCTCTCCGCTCTCACCGCATCCTCCGCCGTTGTTTATCGGCGGCCGCAAACCCCCCCTCCCCCTCCTCCACCGCCTCCGCCGCCGCCGCCGCCGCCGCCCCCCGGCCCCGGGCGGACGGGATGCGGTACGGAGAACCGCCGGCATCGCCTCCCCCCCCCTCCCCCCCCCCGGACAGCCGACCCCAACCCCGCCGGGTCACGGAGCTGCGACCGCGCCGATGCGGAGGAGAAGAACCGGGAGGGGCAGAACCGGGAGGGCAGAACCGGGAGGGGGCAGAACCGGGAGGGGCAGAACCGGGAAGGGCAGAACGGGAGGGGCAGAACCGGGAGCGCTTCCCCCCGCCCCGCAGCCCCGGTGGGAGCCCCGAAGGCGCCGGCACCGGGGGGCCGCCCCTGCGCGGAACGCCGGAGCCTGGAGATGCGGCACCGGCACCGCCCTGCGCCACCCCCTCAAACCCCACCTCTAAAACCCACAAGTCCTGCACGGGAGACCCCAACCCCCCCAAAAAACCTGCCCCATACGGAGATCCCACCCCAGAACTCGCCTCTGCACGTGGAGGCTCCCAAACCCCACTCCCCACGATCCCAAATCCACCTGCACGGAGCCCCCAACCTCTAAAAAAAAAAAACCCCTGCCCCATACGGGAGATCCCAAACCCCAACCTCCTCCCCACGATCCCAAACCCGCTCTGCACGGGAGCCCCCCCAAACCCCGCTCGGCATGGAGCCCCGTCCCCCAATATCCCATTCCTGCATACAGAGATCCCAACCCCCAAACCCGCCTCGCACGGAGCCCCCTCCCCCAAACACCCCCCCACGATCCCAAAACTCCCAGCATGGAGCTCCCCCCCAAACCCCCTTCACGATCCCCCCAAACCGGCCCTGCACGGAGTCCTCCTCTCTAAGCTCCCGCTCTGGTATGGAGCCCCCCCAACCTCTAAAAAAAAAAAAAAAAAATCTGTCCCATAATGAGATCCCAACCCCCAAATGGAGCTCCCCCAACATCCTCCCACGATCCCAAAACCCGCCCGGCATGGAGCCCCCCAACCTCCCCCCCCCAAAAAAGCTCTGCCCCATAGGAACCCAACCCACCCCCCACGATCCTCAAACCCACCCAGCACAGAGCCCCCCCCAACCCCCCCCCCCCCAAAAAACCTCACCTGCAGAACTCCCAACCTCCTCCAACTTCCCCCCAAAAAACCTGCCCTGCGTGGAGCCCCCCAACTCCCCTCCCCCAAAACCACCCCACACGGAGCTCCCCCACACGGAGCCCCCCCACTCAACCCCCCCCCCCCCAAAAAAAAACTCCCTGCCCCATACAGACCAACCCCCCCCACGATCCCAAAACCCACTCCAGCACGAGCCTTCCAAACTCCCCCCCAAAAAAAAACCCACCCCACACGAAGCCTGGAGATTTCAATCATTTATTCCTTAAATTAAAAACCAAAAGGTGTTTTGCATACGCACAGCAACGCGGGGGCGGGGGGGCAAAACAGAGCAGGCAGCAAATGGGGCCAGCTGCTGTCACTACAGCGACCCCAAGCAGGGTAGAGAGCTGCGGCCTGACCCCCCCAACCTCTCTGGGCACAGGAAAAGGCACAGACCCCCTCTCAAACAAAGAACAGCAGGAATGAACCCCCCCCGCCCCCCCCCACAGCCAGAGATGGTAGCACACCACAGCCCCCCCCCCCCAAAAATGCTACCAGGGTAAGGACGAGGAACGGTTGGTGCCCTCTGCAAACTCTCCAGGAGGGGGAGCTGCTCAGAACAGGGACGTGGGGTCACGGGGACAAAGGGGGGGATGTTGCCCACGGCCACAATGTGGAACATGGAAGGGAGGCACTAGCACAGCACCACAAAAGAGTGGCAGGGAATATGGGTTCCCCAGCCCTCCAATGGATAAAGCCAGCCTCCAGGCTCTTGCTGCAAAGGGAAGGAACGTGAAGAACCCCCCATCTTCTCCCCCCCAAAGGGCTGTGTTGCTCCTGAGTGCTCCAGGAATGGGAACTTCGTGCCTACAGCAGCACCAAAACAGATTGTGGGGTAAATGGGCAACAGGCATTCACATCTTGGATGTGGGGGGGTCAGGTGGGGGGTAAGAACTTCCAGTATCCAACAGAGGGGGGCAGAAAACAGATTGTGGGTAAATGGCAAGAGGCATCTGTACATCTTGATGGGGGGGTCAGGTGTGGGGAAGCAACTTGTGGCAGTGAGCTCCCTCTCATCCAACAGAGGGGGGCCAAAAAACTGTGGGTAAATGTGTTATGGGATTTCACATCTTGGATGGGGTTGGGGGGGAAGAATCCCTCCATCCAACAGAGGGGGCAGAAACCAGATTGTGGTAAATGGGCAACAGGCATCTCACATCTTGATGGGGGTTGAGGTGGTAAAGACCCATCCCAGGCAGCGCGAGCGCCTCCTCCATCCAACAGAGGGGGGCTAAAAAAAAAAAACTGTGGGTAAATGGGTTAAATAGTATCTCACATTTTGATGGGGGGGGGTTGGGGGGGGGAAGAATCCCTCCATCCAACAGAGGTGA
Organism: Chrysolophus pictus; assembly: GCA_037305975.1. NCBI lineage: Eukaryota > Metazoa > Chordata > Aves > Galliformes > Phasianidae > Chrysolophus > Chrysolophus pictus. Next base: position 2,266,927 of record CM074600.1, on the reverse strand, counting down.
GGCAGAAACCAGATTGTGAGTAAATGGGCAACAGGCATCTCACATCTCGGATGGGGGTTGGAGGTGGGGGAGGAATCCCATCCCAGGCAGCGAGCTCCTCCATCCAAATGGGGGCAGAAACCAGGGATTGCGGGGCAAACGGGCAACAGGCATTCACATTTTGATGGGGGGAGGACCTGGGAGGGGGGTAAGCAGCTATCTGCTGAGCAGCAGGCGCGCCCTCAGAAGAACATAGACAAGATGCTGGCACTTAGCCGAGGCGGAATGGGTGCATCGAGGGGGGTCCCGATTTATGCAAACTGATTAGGTCAAAGTTATGCCTAAGTGCTCTACTGGAAAAACCCCACAAATTTCCCTGTTCCTACCATGCGTCCGACGGTAGAGGATCCGGGGCGCGATATAATTGCAGTATTAAACAAGCAAGCCAAAAATCCCCTGCTCAATCTGTCACCCCCTTGCTCCACCTCCTCTCTCCAAAGTTGTAAACTTTCCATGCTCATTTCTCCTCTATGTCCATCCCTTCTATACCCATGCCTTCCCATGCCCACCCTCCTCCCATGCCCACTCCTCCCCATGCTCATCCCTTCCCATGCCCACCTTTCTTCATGCCCACTTTCTTCCCATGCCTCCATCTTTTCCCCCATGCCCACTTCCTCCCCATCTCCTCCCCCCTGCTTACCCCTCTCCATGCCCATTTCTCCCATGCCCACCCCTCTCATATGCTCACCCTTTCCTTCCCCATCTCCTCCCCATGCCCACCACCTCTCCATGCCTATTTCTCCTATGTTCATCCTCTTTCCCATGCCCACCCTTTTCTGCGCCCACCCTTTCCCCATGCCCATCCTCCCCATGCCCACCCCCCCTCTCCCCCTCCCCGCATGCCCACCCTCCCATGCCCATGCCTTCCCCGTGCTCATCTTCTCCCCATGCCCACCCCTCCTCCCCATCTCCTCCTCTGCTCACCTCCTCTATGCCACCATGCCCACCTCCTCCCCCTGCCCATCCTTCTTCCCATGCCCACCCGTCTTCCCATGCCCATCCCTTTCCCCAGGCCCACCCCCTCCTCATGCTCATTTTCTCCCCATGCCCACCCTCCTCCCCCTGCCCACCTCCTCCCCATCTCCTCCCCCTGCCCGTCTCCACCCCCTGCTTACCCCCTCTCCATGCCCATTTCCCCCCCACGCCCACCCTTTTCTCCCCATGCCCACCCCCTCCCCATGCTCATCTTCTCCCCATGCCCACCCCCTTCCTCATGCTCACCCTCCTCCCCATCTCCTCCCCCTGCCCATCTCCTCCCCATGCCCACCACCTCTCCATGCCCATTTCCTCCCCGTGTTCATCCCTTCCCCATGCCCACCCTTTTCTCTCCATGCCCACCCTTCTCCCCCATGCCCACCCCCTTTCCCCTGCCCACCTCTTCCCCATGCCCACCCTTCTCCCCCTGCCCACCCTCCTCCCCATGCTCACCCCCCTCCCTTCCCCTCCCCTCCCCATACCCACCCCCTCCCCATGCCCACCCTTCTCCCCCTGCCCATCCCTTCCCAGGTCCACCCTTCTCCCCATGCCCACCCCCTCCCCATGCCCATCCCTTTCCCCATGCCCACCCTCCTCCCCCTGCCCACCTCCTCCCCATCTCCTCTCCCTGCCCATCTCCTCCCCCTGCTTACCCCCTCTCCATGCCCATTTCCTCCCCACGCCCACCCTTTTCTCCCCATGCCCACCCCCTCCCCATGCTCATCTTCTCCCCATGCCCACCCCCTTCCTCATGCTCACCCTTCTCCCCATCTCCTCCCCCTGCCCATCTCCTCCCATGCCCACCACCTCTCCATGCCCATTTCCTCCCCATGTTCAGTCCCTTCCCCATGCCCACCCTTTTCCTCTCCATGCCCACCCTTCTCCCCATGCCCACCCCCTTTCCCCTGCCCACCTCTTCCCCATGCCCACCCTTCTCCCCCTGCCCACCCTCCTCCCCATGCCCACCCTTCTCCCCATGCCCACCCTTCTCCCCATGCCCATCCCTTCCCCAGGCCCACCCCCTCCCCATGCTCACCCCCTCCCTTCCCCTCCCCCTCCCCCATGCCCACCTCCTCCCCCTGCCCATCCCTTCCCAGGGTCCACCCTTCTCCCCATGCCCACCCCCTCCCCATGCCCATCCCTTTCCCCATGCCCATCCCTTTCCCCATGCCCATCCCTTTCCCCATGCCCATCTCCTCCCCATCTCCTCCCCCTGCCCGTCTCCACCCCCTGCTTACCCCCTCTCCATGCCCATTTCCCCCCCATGCCCACCCTTTTCTCCCATGCCCACCCCCTCCCCATGCTCATCTTCTCCCCATGCCCACCCCCTTCCTCATGCTCACCCTTCTCCCCATCTCCTCCCCCTGCCCATCTTCTCCCCATGCCCACCCCCTGCCCACCCCTTCCCCCTGCTCACCCTTTTCAGCATGATAATACCCAACGTTGCCTGTGCCGTGAAGAGCAAAGACACCAGGATCATCATCACTGCCACAGCTCTGTTCACCCGCATCGCTATCAGGCTCACGATCCAACCACTGCAAAAACAAAAAAACCAAAGCAAAGGAGAAGTGGATGCTTTGGGTTCAGCCATCTCCTCCAACCCAGGGCTCAGCACAGATCTTACCTGAACCCCCAGTTTGGGATCCCGATTGCCTGCAGGACGTACATCACGTTCTGGCAAAGAAGACGAAGAAGAAGACAAAGAAATTGAATGAGCTGTCGCTCCTGGGGGGAAAAAGAGAGAGAGAACATCAGGCACAGCCCTCAAATCCTCCTCCAAGCAAGGACAGCACACAGCCCTGGACGTGAAGCTGTGAACAGAGGGAAGAGGAGGACCCCCAAGACCCCCAGGGCAGGGCTACCCTATGGGGAAGGGTCTCACCCCACCATCATCTCTTGGTGGAAGGGCTTGATTAAATTGATTAAGTTCGTTACAGAGAGAGCAGTGAGGTGCTGGAACAGCTGCCCAGAGAGGCTGTGGATGCCCCGTCCATCCCTGGAGGTGTTGGAGGCCAGGTTGGATGGGGCCCTGGGCAGCCTGGGCTGCTGTGAAACGTGGAGGTTGGTGGCTTTGCATGCAGCGTGGGGTTGGCGCTCCGTGATCCTTGAGCTCCCTCCCAACCCAAACCATTCTGTGATTTATTTTTTTTAATGGAGCCTGATTTCCCCAGCGAAGAGCCCCAAAGTGAACCAACATCCCAACCCCACCGCCCTGCTTGTCCACGAGCTCACAGAATGGTTTGGGTTGGGAGCTCAAGAATCACGAAGCTCCAACCCCCACCAATGCAGGGCCACCAACCTCCACGTTTCACAGCAGCCCAGGCTGCCCAGGGCCCCATCCAACCTGGCCTCCAACACCTCCAGGGATGGACGGGGCATCCACAGCCTCTCTGGGCAGCTGTTCCAGCACCTCACCGCTCTCACACCAAACAACTTCCCCCTCACATCCAACTGAAATCTGCCCTCCCTCCATTCCAGCCATTTCCCCTCGTCCTGCTCTCATCCCCCCTTCCCAAGAGCTGACTCCCCTCCTGTTTTTGGGCTCCCTTTAGTACTGCAGGCTGCAATGATTCACCCCGCAGCCTTCTCTTCTCCATGCTGAACAAGCCCAGCTCCCTCAGCCTGTCTTTGCAGGGAGGTGCTGCAGCCCCTGCTCATCTCTGTGGCTCCTCTGGACCCTCTCCAACAGCTCCCTGTCTTTCTCATCCTGGGACCCCCAGCCCTGTGCTGCAGATGGGGCCTCACAACTGACATCCTGACACCCAACTGAAATCTGCCCTCCCTCAATTCCAACCATTTCCCCTCATCCTGCTCTCATCTCCCCTTCCCAAGAGCTGACTCCCCTCCTGTTTTTGGGCTCCCTTTAGGTACTGAAGGCTACTGATTCACCCCACAGCACCTGAACGCTTTGTACATGGGCCGGTACCAGCAGACGAAGGAGCAGGGAGTATAAAGCAGAGCCCAGAGGATGGAGAGACCGAAACCAGAACCTGAGGAAGGATCCACACAGAACCAGGCCAGCGAGGAGAAGAAGTTCAGGAGCAGAGCGACGGTGCTGGCTGAGAGAAAGGAGCTCGGTTGGGTGATCCAAGCAAGCCTTAGGGGGGAACCACCCCCCCTTTGACCCCCCCCAGCCCACGGACTGACCCATCCAGAGGTAATACATGGCAGTGACCGTTTTTTGGAAGTCAGCAGGGATCTCCACGGGGATGTCCTGATAGAAACACGGCTTCACCGGGCAGCAGGAGGGCAGGGGGGGCCAATTGTTGGCTCGGGCTGGGAGTGACAGCAGTGAGAAGGAAGAAAAGGGGAGGAAAGGGGGAAGGGAAGGAAAGGGGAAGGGGAAAGGAAAGGGGGAGGAAAGGGGAAGGGGATGGGAGGGGAAGGGGAAGGAAAGGGGAAGGAAAGAGGGAAGGAAAGAGGGAAGGAAAGAGGGAAGAGGAAGGGAAGGGAAGAGGAAAGGGGAGGGGGAAGGGAAGGAAAGGGGAAGGGAAGGCAGGGGGAAGGAAAGAGAGAAGGGAAGGAAAGAGAAGGGAGAGGAGGGAAAAGGAAGGGGGAAAAGGAAGGGGGAAAAGGAAGGGGGAAAAGGAAGGGGGAAAAGGAAGGGGGAAAAGGAAGGGGGAAAAGGAAGGGGGAAAAGGAAGGGGGAAAAGGAAGGGGGAAAAGGAAGGGGGAAAAGGAAGGGGGAAAAGGAAGGGGGAAAAGGAAGGGGGAAAAGGAAGGGGGAAAAGGAAGGGGGAAAAGGAAGGGGGAAAAGGAAGGGGGAAAAGGAAGGGGGAAAAGGAAGGGGGAAAAGGAAGGGGGAAAAGGAAGGGGGAAAAGGCGCAGAGCTGCGGCCGCTCACCAGCGCTGCCCCCCAGCGCCGCGTTCTGCAGCTCCCGTTCCCTCCGGTCCAATTCCTCCGCCTTCCGGTTCAGTTCCTCCTGCCGTTTCAGCAGCTCGGCCGTGGCAGCCGCAGCCGAGGCCTACGGGAGCGTTACGGGGCTCGGTTTCCACCTTCCTCCTTCCCCCTCCCCACCTCCGCGGCCGCCGGTTCCGTACCTGCGTCCCGTAGGAGCCGTAGTTCCGCGGTTCGGTTGGGCTCGGTCTCCTCGGGGGCTGCGCGGTTCCCGGTGGCGGCGGCGGCGCAGCGTCGGGCAGAGCGCGGTACGGCGGCGGCGGCTGCAGACGGAGCGAGAATGGAGCGGTGAACGGCCCGGGGAGCACCGGACGGACCGGGAAACGGAGCCCCGGAGCGCTCAGCTCCATCCGGGCTCGGTTCTCACCGCGCCGCTCTCGAAGGGATTATAGGCGTCCAGCGCCGTGCTGTCGGGGCCGGGCCGGTGCTGAACCACGGCGGGGTCCTGCAAGAGACGCGGCGGGAGCTGAAACCGGGAGCTGATACCGGGAATTGATACCGGGAGCTCAGACCGGGAATTGATACCGGGAATTGATACCAGGAGCCGATACGGGGAATTGATACCGGGAACTGATAACGAGAGCTGATACCGGGAATTGATACCGGGAGCTCGGACCGGAAGCTCGTACCGGAGCTGGTACCGGGAGCTCGGACCGGAACCGGAGCCGCGGAGCACTGCAGCGCACGCACCTGGAAGGGGTTATCCGGGAGCACCGCGGGGCCGCCGTGTTGGGCCATGGCCGCAACGGGACCGGGAGCGAACCGCCGCCGAGTCCGCCGTGCCGCCCCGCCCCGCGCCTCCGATTGGCCGCCCGCCCCCACGACGTCACCGGCGCCGCTCGGGGCTCCCGGGAGCCGCACCGCGGGGGGCTGTGCGCATGCGCGGGGCCGGACAGAAAGCGGCGGCCACGTGACGCGACCACGTGGTTGGAGTCACGTGGCGGCGCGCACGCTCTCCCTCCACTTCCGGTCTCTCTGCAGTTTCCTCACCGCGGGGCCCGCTGGGAGCGCGTCTCCACGGCAACGCGGTCTCCATGGCAACGGCGCGCCGGGGCCTGCAGGGAAACTGCGGACCGCCAGGCCTACACAGCAACGGCCGGGCTGAGCACGAAGCCGCTCCGCCGCTCTCAACTGCGGGGATCCGAGCTCGGGTGGACGCCCCGATCCGAGCGAGGTGGGATCGGTGCCGCTCCCTGCTCCTGCAGTGCAAACCGGGCGGAACGCAGCCCTGGGAGGGGGGGGGGGGGGGCGAAGGAGGAGCTGTGGGCCACGATGGATGCAGGACTGAGGATAGAATCACAGAATGGTTTGGGATGGGAGGGACCTCAAGGATCGCGGAGCTCCGACCCCACAAAGCCACCAACCTCCACGTTTCACAGCAGCCCAGGCTGCCCAGGGCCCCATCCAACCTGGCCTCCAACACCTCCAGGGATGGACGGGGCATCCACAGCCTCTCTGGGCAGCTGTTCCAGCACCTCACCTTTCTCACACCAAACAACTTCCCCCTGACATCCAACTGAAATCTGCCCTCCCTCCATTCCAGCCATTTCCCCTCGTCCTGCTGTCATCTCCCCTTCCCAAGAGCTGACTCCCCTCCTGTTTTTGGGCTCCCTTTAGTACTGCAGGCTGCAATGATTCACCCCGCAGCCTTCTCTTCTCCATGCTGAACAAGCCCAGCTCCCTCAGCCTGTCTTTGCAGGGAGGTGCTGCAGCCCCTGCTCATCTCTGTGGCTCCTCTGGACCCTCTCCAACAGCTCCCTGTCTTTCTTGTCCTGGGACCCCCAGCCCTGGACGCAGTGCTGCACATGGGGCCTCACGAGAGCAGAGCAGAGAGGGACGATCACCTCCCTGTCCCTGCTGCCACCCCTCTGCTGCTGGAGCCCAGGATCCCATTTGCTTTCCCAGCTGTAATCACACCCTGCTGCCTCACGTTCAGCTTTCCATCCCTCAGGACCCCCAGGTCCTTCTCTGCAGGGCTGCTCTCGATGGCTGCTCCTTCCAGTCTCTATCAATGCCTGGGATTCCTCTGGCCCAAGTGCCAAACCTTGCACTTTGCTGTGTTGAACCTCATTATGTTGATCCACGCCCACCTTTCAATCCTGTCGAGGTCCCTCTGAATGGCAGCCCTTCCTTCCACCCTGTCATCCACACCTCTCAGCTTGGTGTCATCAGCAAACTTGCTGAGGGTGCACTCGATTCCATCATTGATAAAGATGTTGAAGAGCAGCACTGCTCCCAAGACAGACCCCTGGGGGATGCTGCTCGCTACTGGCCTCCACCAGGACAAAACCTGGCAGCTCCTGGAGCAGCAACACAGCTCAGCCCACAGCTGCCTCCACCCCCAGCTCAAAATACTGCTCAGCCCTTGGCCCACGGAGCCCCACACAGACACAGATCTGATCCTCCACTGCAGCCCGGCCAGCAGCACCTCAGGGCAGAGCAACTAAAAGCTGTGCATTCAGGATTTGGGTGATGCACTGCACTTTGTGTTCTGGTTTTTACATTGGGACAGACAGACAGACCGCAGCTATGACTGCTCCGTGTGACTCTGACAGGGTTGGGTACACACAGCAGGACCTCTGAGCTGTGATACTGCAGGCTGTGGGTCACAGCTCCCACTTTAAGATCATACATGCATGAAAAGGACCTGCTGTCACCCCCCTGCCTCCCTCCATATCCTCACACAGAGTCAGGGCTGCCTTTTATCCCTCTGTGTGATGGCAAACAGGACAGAGGCAGATGGTGCACCAGCACAGCAATACAATCCTGCAGAACACTGTGTCTGTCTGCCCCAACAGAGCCCTGCTGCCCCTCCACGCACGGCCCTGAAAGTTTCTTCACTTCATATTTATTTTCCCACAAAGACTGTACAAAATCCTTATAAAACTCTGGTGTGAGGATGGGCTATGACAGCGATCCAAAAAAATAATTCCCATGCAGTCCCACCAGTTTCATAACTTACACGGAAACAGAGAAGCTACAGAGAGCTGCAAGTCCTGGATTCTGTACACTGAGGGGGCGCAGGGTTGAGCAGGAGACAAAGCAACACGTGAACAAAAGTATTTACAGTATGGACATGCAGACCCCCCCTCGCCCCCTGGCAATGTTGGCAGCAGGAGGTGGGGCCTGCAGTGCTCAGAGGCCGATATAGAATATGAGCTATTTACAGTATCTCACATATTAACAGCTTTACAAACACGTCCAGGGAGATTTGTATGTATCAAAAAAAAAAAAAGAAAAAGAAAGAAAAAAAAGCACCAAATGTCTGAATAGAAATCGCACAGGCCTCCACGGGGGCTAAAATCTGAGGGCAGGATGGCACCTGTGGCGTCACCGGCTGATGTCTCTGCTAGAGTCCCACATCTTTGTGCTCGGCTCCATCTCCAGCACGTCAAAAAATGGGTGCTTGAGGGCTTCAGCCAGGCTGATGCGTTTGGACGGCTCGTACTCCAGCATGCTCTCAATGAGGTCGAAAAGGCGGTGGTGGTCCTCAGCCTCAGAGGTCAGGTAGCGCTGGGGGGAGGGAGGAGGGGGAGGTCAGGGCAAGGATGCTGCTCCCCGTGCTGCTCACAGTGCATTCTGAGGGGCTGAAAGCTAAGCTGGGAGAAGGAGAGGTCTGCTCAGCCCTTCCCCGATCCTAAGCTCCACCTCCAGGCCACCTGAAAAGCGTGGACCTGTTGAGTTGCACCCCCTTCCTCCCCCCTACCCCCCCTTTCTTTCCTTCCCAGGCACTTCCTGAAGTCTCCTTGCCCTCCTCCTCATCCACTTCAGGTTAAGCTCAGGCTGCTGCAGTCTTCCTAGTTTTATGTGTGGGACAGCCAAGGCTCCTTTCAGCAGGACACTGGTCTGAGCCTTTCAGTGGCCTAACCTTGCCCACAGGAACCATCTTCAGAAGTGGGGCTGGCACTGTAAAGCTCTGCAATGAGAAAAGGATGAAGCAATCAGGTGCTCCCACCCACCCCACCTTACCCGCAGCGGCTTGCAGTTGTCCCTAACGTAACGGCCAGCAGAGGTGTTCTCATCCCAGTCCAAACGGCCATGGTAGAAATACTTCTGCTTCCTGTCAGAAGGAGAGGTGGGAACGAGTTGCAGGTGCCACCCAAGCACCCAACCGTGGCAGAGCAGTGCCAGGGCTGCTACAGGTGACTCAGGACAGCAGCACGGACAGCTGACTGAACTCAGGCAGCTGCAAAGCTCGATATGCCTTGAAGGAAAACACTAAGCATGATGTAGGAAAGAGCCAGGAAGCCTGCAGAGCCCAGCAGGACTCGCTCACCTGGTCTTCCGGATCATTCGAGAAGGAATTGGCCCCAAGATCCTCTCCATCATGGCCAGGTGCTCCCGGTTGTCGTGTGTCTGAGGGAGATAAACGTGAAGGAAAAGCATGGAACACATTCCAGTCATTCTGCCTCCAGCCCTGGAGGATTCCCAAGCTCAGGAGCCCTCGCTGGCCAACACTTTGGTCATCTCTACAACAACTGCAGTGATGGAGGGAACTCCATCGGTCCCAGAGGCTGCAGACTGCGCTGGGAAGCAGCCAACGTCCTCTTTCACCACTTGTGAGGAAGCCACACAGCACACAGTTCTCACCTGGAACAGGGTGAAACCCACATAATACTCAAAGATGATGCAGCCGATGCTCCAGACATCGCAGGGCTGGCTCCAGCCAAGCTCTAAAAAAAAAAAACAAACAATGGTTTGTAAAGAAGAGATGCAGCCATGAGCCAAGATTCCAAATCCTCCCCTCTTCCCCCCCCCTCTCACCCTTTCAAGAGGGAACAAGCCATCAGAAAACCAATTCCCATTTCAGCCCACTCTCCTGGTACACCGTTAGCAATGCCCAGCTGACAGCAGTGCCAAACATCCAGTTCCAAACTGCTGCCTGTCCCCAACCTCAAAAATAAGGCTGCAGAGCACGCAAGTGAAGCAACTCTGACCTCCCAGGCTAAACTACTGACCTCCCAACTGAATGATACGGGAGGCCAACGCTTCTTAACCCAGCAGGCAGTGCTCAGACCATGCAATACCCACCCAGAATGACCTCAGGGGCCCGGTAGTGCCTGGTAGACACAATTGTGCTGTGATGCTCGTGGTCAAACGTGGCACTGCCAAAATCCACCACTCTGATGGCCGTGCTCTTCACACTGCGCTCATCCCGCTTCTGCGTGAGGGAGGAAGACACTGGTTACTCAGGAGCTCCGAGATGAAGACTGAGATCCCTCCTTACACAGCCAACCCTTCCCCAGAGGGTCCTCCCGTTCAGCCAGCACACCTCCCAGGGCCACGTCCAACCCCTCCCACCTGCTAAGGGCAGGGAAAGCAAGGAGCCGAGCCCTGAGCTCTGAAGCAGAGCGTTACCTTTTCCAGGTTATAGGTGAGCTCATAGTCAGAGTTGACAAAGAGGATGTTTTCAGGTTTGAGGTCGGTGTGAGTGAGTTTGTTGTCATGCAGAACTGAGGAAGCAAACAGAGTCAGAGCTGAGAAACAGAAGCAAAGCACGGCTGCTAACAGCAGTTTGTTTTGCTCCAAATGGCACCGGTTTGGCCCACGGATGGGGCTGGGTGTGAAGAGTCAGGGTCATCCAGGCCAAAATGCTTCAAGAGAAGCACAAAGATTGATCGTATTGATCACCAGAATGCACGCAGCCCTCAGTCACTGCCAGCCCACACGCATCAAAAACATCAGGAAAAGGAAAAGGGTTCATTCCAAGCACACATCCAACACCAGAAGGGCAGGAAGGCTCAGTCTCAGAGCTGGCAGAGCAGCATCACAGCCAAGGCTGCACTGCTCCACACTCCCAATGCAGAACTGGCACTGAGGATGGGAGCTGTGTGGCTCTGCAGCACAGCTGAGGACCAACAGATTGAAGAGCAGTGAGCACTTACATTTCACAGCCTGGCACACCTGGAAGGCCATGTGCCGCACTTGGTGGATGGGGTAAGGCAGATAATTGTTGTCCTTCAGGAAATCAAAAGTGCTGAGCCCCAGCAGTTCAAAGGAGATGCACATGTGGCCGTGGTAGTCAAACCAGTCAAACATCCTGACACAGAGGCTGGGGAGAAAGGCTCTGATGCAGAGAGGATCCGCGTGCAGCACTCAGCTCTGTGCTGCAGCTTTCCTTTTCCTTGCTGCGTTTCTACCCCACAGAACCCGACCCAACACGCCACCAAGAACCAGAAACTGAGCTACAAAAGGACTCAGCACCTCTCACCCACCCTGCAGCTGGCCTGAGTCAATGCCTTCCCTCCTGTACTGCTAACACCAGTGCACTCACTTCTTGTTCTCGGGATCCTTCTCGTTGATTTTCTCCAGCACGTTGATCTCCAGCCTGGCGGCCTCTTTGTACTTCTCCACATTTTTAATGATTTTGAGAGCAACACGTGCACCACCCCTGGCAAGAAACGAGAAGAAAGTTCATATCAACACTCCTGAGATGGCTCAGTGCTCCACAGAGAGCTTTCTGAAGCAGCCTCCTCCTGTGAATCATAGAATCATATGAAGACGTGTGCAGTGCAGCTTTCTGCCCTTGCTCAAGCCAGAAGGAAGCAGTTCCTCAAGGGCTGAGGAACAAAGCAGAGCCCCTTCCCTCTCCAGGAAGAGCTGCAGCACACGGGCGACCCACAAGGAGAAATGCTCCTCAAGAGACTTGAAAGATGGGCTCAGGTGAATCTAGTGAGGTTCAACACAGCAAAGTGTGAAATTCTGCACTTGGGCCGGAGGAATCCCAAGCACTGATACAGAATGGAAGGAGCAGCCATCAAGAGCAGCCCTGCAGAGAAGGACCTGGGGGTCCTGAGGGATGGAAAGCTGAACGTGAGGCAGCAGGGTGTGATTACAGCTGGGAAAGCAAATGGGATCCTGGGCTCCAGCAGCAGAGGGGTGGCAACAGGGACAGGGAGGTGATCGTCCCTCTCTGCTCTGCTCTTGTGAGGCCCCATTGCAGCACTGCGTCCAGGGCTGGGGGTCCCAGTACAAGAAAGACAGAGAGCTGTTGGAGAGGGTCCAGAGGAGCCACAGAGAAGGCTGCGGGGTGAATCATTGCAGCCTGCAGTACTAAAGGGAGCCCAAAAACAGGAGGGGAGTCAGCTCTTGGGAAGGGGAGATGAGAGCAGGACGAGGGGAAATGGCTGGAATGGAGGGAGGGCAGATTTCAGTTGGGTGTCAGGGGAAAGTTGTTTGCTGTGAGAGCGGTGAGGTGCTGGAACAGCTGCCCAGAGAGGCTGTGGATGCCCCGTCCATCCCTGGAGGTGTTGGAGGCCAGGTTGGATGGGGCCCTGGGCAGCCTGGGCTGCTGTGAAACGTGGAGGTTGGTGGCCCAGCCTGTGGCAGGGGGTTGGAGCTTCGTGATATTTGAGATCTCTTCCAACCCAACCCATTCTGTGATTCTGTGACCCCACAACCCCACTTCCCCCCCCCAGACGTACCTCCGGTGATCCATGCACTGCACCACTCTGCCGAACGTGCCTTCTCCTAAAGTGCTGAGAATCTCATCTGGGAGGGAGGAAAAAAGAGGAGAAAAGGGCATGAGAGAGTGAGCAGGACCTGGATGAGGCGCGTACACGAGGCAGAGGAGAATGCATTGCAAAACCTAACCTGCACACAGCTTGAGAGACCGGAGCAGCGGAAGGCTGACACCGGCTGCACGAGGCAGCTGCCCTAAATTCCCTGCCACTTCAATAACAATACAAGATATAAACGTAGCTTTAACGAAACAAAACAAAAGGGGAAGGAAAAGGAGAGGGTTTCTCTTTAATAAACAATGGAAATAAAAATGGAACAGAAAGATAAGACAGATCTGCGACTGCGATGGGAGCTTAACTAGAGAGCTAAATTATGTTACGATTTGGCTGTACATCTTTCTTGTAGCCAGTCGCCGACGCGATAGATCAGATGCCCCTCGTCGTCGTCCTCCACACTCTTGGCCCTTCTGCTGCTCTGTCGACTCCGCTGCTGGCCCAGGGAATTCATCATTCACCATTCAATCAGATTTTCAAACCAGCGCAGCAGCCAGCGTCACGCATTGGGTGGTTTGGAAATTCACATTGAGGAGGGGTTGCAGGAGGAGATTCCCAGCCAATTCATACGGCACAGAGGAATATATAACGATAGGGATATTGCAAGGGAACATGTCAAGATACAACACACTAAGCTCAGAAAAGAAAAAACTTAAAATAAAAAAAAAAAAAATAAAAAAAAACCAGTTTTTTGCTTTTCGTTGTAGCAAAAAAAAAAAAAAAGAGAAAATAAAAAATGAAAAAAAAAAAGAAAGAAAGAAAAAAAAAAGAACCTACAAACAGCCCCACCCGAACCAGCGTGAGAGCAATGAGGGCCAGCAGAGGGGCTGCTCTCACTCCTATGGGGGCTCAGAGAGGAACAACGCTGCCATTGGGGTCCGGGATCAATGGTGACAGAGCAGCCACGAGTGGCTTTGAGCTCAGTGAGCACAGAGAGGGCATCAGCACAGCCCCACGTCGGTCACTGAGGAAAGGAGGCAGGAGGTGGGACGTCCTGCCCTGCACAGACACTCCCAAACCCCTTCCAACCTCCCCCGCCGTTCCCCTTCCACCCCCCAGTGCTCAGAAAAAGATGGATTCAGAGATTCTGAAAGCAATTCTTGGTACAAAGATCCATCCGAAACCAGAATTGGAGAGTAACTGCCTGGGGGCAGACGTGGCACTCCTTCCTAAGCCCTCCCTTAAAAGAAGCTGATCCTGGAAAGGCTGACTTCCAAGAGAGAAGCAAAAGCCCAAAGGGGAACAGGGACAGCCTGGGATGAGGCAGGTAAGAGGTTTACACCAGAGAAGAGAAAACTCCTGCTTCCAGCTCAGCTAAGTATCCCCAGGTTTGGGAGCAACCAGACAGCAGCCTGGGGAGTTGGATGCATCCCATAACCCCAGCCCTGGACATACGGTGAGAACGGACCAGACAACACTGAGAGCTCCAGCACAGAGCAGAGAACACGGCTGGGCTCTGACAGAAGCGGGAGGTGAACAGCAGAACAGACAAGAAGAGAAAGCCAGGGATGCTGCCGGAAAGCTGGTCGCTGCCTCTGCCCGAGCTGAGCAGACCACAAGCTGCATCCCCTCGTGTGACATCCCAAATGCTTTGGGCCCACCCCAAAAGGAGCCTGCCCTGACACGGGGTCTAGCTCAGAGCTGGAGCTCCTGCCACAGGGCCCGAGTCAGGGACCAGCAGGGACTGTGCTGCACACAGCCTGGGCTCTGTGGGACCTGAGCTCTGTGGGACCTGCTGCACACAGCCTGGGCTCTGCGGGGTCGGGAACAGCCGAACGCCTGCTGCACAAACCTCACACAAAGGCTGCTTGGCCGGGCTTCACAGCCCTTAATGAGCACCAGCAAACAAAAGCAGAGCTCTGAGGGGATAAAGGAGCTGGGGTTGGACTGCAGCACCGCCCCAGGGGGCCGTGCCAGCCCTGCCAGGCACTCCTGTCCTCGCATTGAGGCAGCACTTGAACTGACACGGCGCAACCGAGCCGCATCAGGACATCGACCAAACCCCTCACCATTCCTCGAACCAAATCCAAGAGCGAGGTTAGAAAGCGAGTTTTCTACTTACCCCAACTCTCCACCTGCAGGAGAAAGGTTACAGGGGAGGCCCAGCACGGCACGATACTCACCGATGAGGAACGACTAAAGGACCGGCTGCGGCGCCGCCTCCGCCTGTGCTTACGCCGGCTGCTTTTGCAGCTCCGGTAGCTGCCGTCCCGGTCCCGGGAGCGTCGGTACTCGTAGGAATGCCGGTACTCGGGGTCGTAGTAGGGCTCTCCTCGCTCCCGGCTGTAATCGTTGCGGCGGTAGCTGTCGCAGTAACGGCGGTCGTAGGCCCTCCTGTCTGCCGAGTGGTCGTCGTAGCTGGGGAGGGGAAGAGAGGCAGGGGGGAATCAAACGTGGAATGGGTTGGAGGGTCGCAGATACGGAGTGGGGTGGGTTGGAGGATCACGCAGACGGGATCAGAGTGAGTTGGGTTGGAGGATCACACAAAGAATGGGTTGGGTTGGAGGATCACACAGACAGGATCAGAGAATGGGTTGGAGGATCACACAGACAGGATGGGTTGGGTTGGAGGATCACAGAATCACTGAATGGGTTAGAGGATCACACACACAGGATCAGAGAGTGGTTTGGCTTGGGGGATCACACAGAGTCATAGAGTGGGTTGGAGGATCACACACAGAATGGGTTGGGTTGGAGGATCACACACACAGAGTGAGTTGGGTTGGAGGATCACACATAAAGAATCATGGAATGGGTTGGAGGATCATACATACAGAATGATAGAGTGGTTTGGCTTGGGGGATCACACGCAGAATCATAGAGTGGGTTGGAGGATCACACAGACAGGATCAGAGAACGGGTTGGAGGATCACACACAGAATGGGTTGGGTTGGAGGATCACACATACAGGATCAGAGAACGGGTTGGAGGATCACACACACAGAATGGGTTGGCTTGGGGGATCACACACAGAATCATAGAATGGGTTGGAGGATCACACACACAGAATCATAGAGTGGTTTGGGTTGGCAGGTCACACACAGAATCAGAGTGAGTTGGGTTGGAGGACCACACAGACAGGATCAGAGTGAGTTGGGTTGGAGGATCACACATAAAGAATCAGAGAACGGGTTGGAGGATCACACAGACAGAATGGGTTGGGTTGGGGGATCACAGAAAGAATCAGACTGGTTTGGCTTGGGGGATCACACAGAGTCACAGAGTGGATTGGAGGATCACACATACAGAATGGGTTGGGTTGGAGGATCACACACAGAATCATAGAATGGGTTGGGTTGGAGGATCACACACAATCACAGAACGTGTTGGAGGATCACACAGAGTGGATTGGGTTAGAGAATCACATATGAAGAATCATAGAGAGGGTTGGAGGACCAGACACAGAATGGGTTGGAGGATCACACACACAGAATCAGAGTGAGTTAGGTTGTAGGATCACACAAAGAATCATAGAACGGGTTGGAGGATCACACATATAGAATGGGTTGGGTTGGAGGATCACACACAGAATCATAGAATGGTTTGGGTTGGGACATCACACATAGAGCATCATAGAGTGGTTTGGGTGGAAAGGGAACTCAAGGAATTTGAATCACCGGAGGTAAGCTGGGGGGGGAGCAGAGTTGGGACTGGGGGTAGGATTGTGGAGTCACAGAACCACAGACTGCTCCAGGTTGGAAGGGAACACAAGGATCACAAAGCTCCAAACCCCCACCACATGCAAAGCCACCAACCTCCACGTTTCACAGCAGCCCAGGCTGCCCAGGGCCCCATCCAACCTGGCCTCCAACACCTCCAGGGATGGACGGGGCATCCACAGCCTCTCTGGGCAGCTGTTCCAGCACCTCACCGCTCTCACACCAAACAACTTCCCCCTCACACCCAACTGAAATCTGCCCTCCCTCCATTCCAGCCATTTCCCTCATCCTGCTCTCATCTCCCCTTCCCAAGAGCTGACTCCCCTCCTGTTTCTGGGCTCCCTTTAGTACTGCAGGCTGCAATGATTCACCCCGCAGCCTTCTCTTCTCCATGCTGAACAAGCCCAGCTCCCTCAGCCTGTCTTTATAGGGGAGGTGCTGCAGCCCCTGCTCATCTCTGTGGCTCCTCTGGACCCTCTCCAACAGCTCTCTGTCTTTCTTGTACTGGGACCCCCAGCCCTGGTCGCAGTGCTGCAGATGGGGCCTCACAACTGAGACAGGGGAGGTTTAGGTTGGATATGAGGAGGAAGTTTTTCACCCAGAGGGTGGTGAGGCACTGGAACAGGTTGCCCAAGGAGGCTGTGGATGCCCCATCCCTGCAGGCATTCAAGGCCAGGCTGGATGTGGCTCTGGGCAGCCTGGGCTGCTGGTTGGTGACCCTGCACACAGCAGGGGGTTGGAACTGATGGGCATTGTGGTCCTTTTCAACCCAGGCCATTCTATGAGTCAAATGATTCTATGGGCCCCTATGGATCCTTATGGCACCCTGTGGATCCTTATGGCACCCTGTGGGTTCTCTGGGCAGCCTGGGCTGGTGGCTGGTGACCCTGCACACAGCAGGGGATTGGAACTGATGGGCATTGTGGTCCAACCTATGAGTCAGTGATTCTATGGGTCCTTATGGATCCTTATGGCACCCTATGGATCCTTATGGCACCCCATGGGTTCTCTGGGGAGCCTGGGCTGGTGGTTGGTGACCCTGCACACAGCAGGGTGTTGGAACTGATGGTCATTGTGGTCCTTTTCAACCTATGAGTCAATGATTCTATGGATCCTTATGGCACCCTGTGGACCCTTATGGCACCCTGGTCTGATGTTTGGCAACCCTGCACACAGCAGAGGGTTGAAACTCAATCACCACTGCGATCCTTTCCAACCCAGACCATCCTCTGATCCTACAATCCCCCTCCCAGCCATAAACACAACATGGCAGAGAGCTCCCAAAAGCGAGCTGACCGCCCCCACCCCAAGCAGGGGATCCCATCAGGGCTGCCACCCCCCCCAGCCCCCCACCCACCTCCTGGAGCGGACATGGTAGCTGCCCTCCCGGCGGTGCCTCCTCTCACGTTCGCTGCTGCTGGATCTCGACCGCCGCCTCTTGTGTTTGCGGCTCCTGTAACGTTCATGGAAGCTGCCCCGGCTGCTGCGCTCCGACGAGCGGAACCTTCTGGAATGAGGCATCTGCAGAGACAACACAGAGTCAGGACTACGGATGTACGAGAGGAAAAGCAGCAGGGCAAAGAGCTGTCAGGGCAAGGAAGGGGAGGAAATAATTTGGCTTCATGCAGCGGGGTAAAAAATGCTGTGAAATCCCAGAGCTTCGGGTGGGAGGAGCTGTGAGTGCCCACACGGGTCAGGACTGCCAGCTCTGTGTTTCCCTCTGCACCTCCCATCCGTGCTCTTCAACATTCACAGCTCCAGAAGTGTTCAGGTTTGCAGCTCTTCCACCTCCCCCAAATAAACCCCAGATAAACCAACATTGACTCAAAAGCACTGGGAAGAACCAAAGGAAGACAAAAAGCCACTTGGGATGCCACCAATGCTTGCTCCAAAGGTTTGCAGTGTTTCCACCTCCCCCAAATAAACCCCAAATAAACCAACACCATCCCAGAAGCACTGGGAAGAACCAAAGGAAGACAAAATGCAGCTCAGGATGCCAACAATGCTTGTCCCAAAGGTTTGCAATGCTTCCACCTCCCCCAAATAAACCCCAGATAAACCCCAAAAATACCATCCCAGGAAACAGAAGCACTGAGAAGAACCAAAGGAAGACAAAATGCAGCTGAGGATGCCACCAATGCTTGCCCCAAAGCCCCTGCAGCAGCACTGCAGCCCCCTCAGTGATGGCTGCTAAACAAACAGCTCTGCTTCCCTACCCCTGCACTCCCCCACTCCGAGCACAGAGATCCTATGGGATCTGAGGGGCAGAAACACCCTTTGCACACACAGAGGCGTTCAGAAAGCCTTGCAGACCTCACCCCAACAGGCAGCTCACAGCCCTGCACTGCAGGGGGGACACTGGGGCCAAAAGCAATGAGAACCCCTCCAGTAAATGTCAGCACGGCGCTGCATCCCTACAGGCAGCACCTCCTCCATTCCCAACCTGCAGAGCTCATCGCCATCACAGGAAGGTTTAGGTTGGGAGGGAACTCAAGGATCACGGAGCTCCAACCCCACCCTGCTGCATGCAAAGCCACCAACCTCCACGTTTCACAGCAGCCCAGGCTGCCCAGGGCCCCATCCAACCTGGCCTCCAACACCTCCAGGGATGGACGGGGCATCCACAGCCTCTCTGGGCAGCTGTTCCAGCACCTCACCGCTCTCACAGCAAACAACTTCCCCCTCACATCCAACTGAAATCTGCCCTCCCTCCATTCCAGCCATTTCCCTCGTCCTGCTCTCATCTCCCCTTCCCAAGAGCTGACTCCCCTCCTGTTTTTGGGCTCCCTTTAGTACTGCAGGCTGCAATGATTCACCCCGCAGCTTCTCTTCTCCATGCTGAACAAGCCCAGCTCCCTCAGCCTGTCTTTGCAGGGAGGTGCTGCAGCCCCTGCTCATCTCTGTGGCTCCTCTGGACCCTCTCCAAAGCTCCCTGTCTTTCTCATCCTGGGACCCCCAGCCCTGTGCTGCAGATGGGGCTTCACAACTGACATCCTGACATCCAACTGAAATCTGCCCTCCCTCAATTCCAACCATTTCCCCTCATCCTGCTCTCATCTCCCCTTCCCAAGAGCTGACTCCCCTCCTGTTTTTGGGCTCCCTTTCGCTACTGAAAGCTGTACCACCCCAACACCAGAGCTGAGTTGGGAGCTTTTAATTAAATTCCTTGCTGTGAGAGCGGTGAGGTGCTGGAACAGCTGCCCAGAGAGGCTGTGGATGCCCCGTCCATCCCTGAGGTGTTGAGGCCAGGTTGGATGGGGCCCTGGGCAGCCTGGGCTGCTGTGAAACGTGGAGGTTGGTGGCTTTGTGGGGTTGGAGCTCCGTGATCCTTGAGCTCCCTCCCAACCCAAACCATTCTGTGATTCTGTAATTAAAGGCAGCCCCGCAGCCATCCCAGCGCTCAGCGGGGCGTTCCGCAGCTCCGGAACCGGTTTGGGGACGGTCGGCGTCGCTCAGCCGTCGGGCGGGGTCAACACCGCGGCGTCACGGAGCGCCGAGGGCGGACGAGCCGGGATTCGGCCGCCAAACCAAAACCGGGACCGAAGGGCGGGGAACCCCGCCGCCCCGCCGCCCGCTCGGCCGATCCGGGCCCGCCCCGGAAGCGCTCGGTTTTCCGCCCCGCGGCCTCAGCGCGGAGCCGCCGTCAGACGCGACGCGGCCCGGGATCCCCGCCGCCCCCCACGGCCCAACCCCGCCCCGCCGCGCCTCGATCCGCACCGTCCTCGCAGCCAGCCCGGTGCGCTTATCCCACAGGAAGTCCGTGATGGCGGCCGTGGAGCCCCCGGGGATCCCGGGCCCCGCTCCGGCTCTTCAGGCTCCGCCGTTCGGCCCGACCGCCGCCGCGCCCCGACCCCGCCGCCGTCGATCCGGGTCCCAGCAGGCCACGCACGACGCACGCACGCACGACGCACGCACGCACGCGTGACGTCACGCCGCGACGGCGGTGGGCGGGGCTGTAGGTTGGGTGTGGGCGTGGCTTCGCGTAAACCACGCCCATCGCAGACCCGCCCGCGCCGCCCCGCCCCGCTCCGCCCCGCCCGCCGCGGGGTCCCGCTCCGCCGCCGCCGCCGCCGCCGCTGCTGCCGCCGCCGCCGCCGCCCGGGCCTCGCTGCTCCGTGCCGCCGCTCCGGTGCCGCCGGAGCCTCTCCGCTGGTGGTGGGGTCTGGATTCGAACAAGCTGAGGGGCGTGCGCAACAGGCGGGCGGCGGGCCGGAGCCGAGGGCACGGCGAGAGAACGCAGCCGGTGACCGAACCCCCCGGGGGGCGGCGAGCGTGAGGCCGCCCGGGGCCGGGCATGTGCGGCGGGGCGGCGGGCAGGGCGCCTGGGCAAGGGCGTTTGAAGGAAACGTGAAGCGCGGCGGCGGCGGAGGCGGCGGCGGCGGCGGGATGGACGCGGCACCGGGCCGGAGCCCCGAGCCCCGGGAAAAGCCGCCGGTGCTGGATGGGGAGGCGGCGGGGCGCGGCGGAGCGGGGACGACCGCCGGGGCTCCGGGCGCGGCCTCACCGGCGGAGCAGATCGTGGCGGAGGGCGAGGCGGCGGCGGCGGCGGGCACGGGAACGGGCACGGGAACGGGCACGGGCACGGGAACAGGAACGGGAACGGGAACAGGCACGGGAACGGGAACGTTCGTGCAGCGGCAGCTCGGGGCCATGCTGCAGCCCGCCGTGAACAAGTTCTCGCTGCGCATGTTCGGCAGCCACCGGGCCGTGGAGATCGAGCGGCAGCGGGTGAAGTCGGCCGGTGCATGGATCATCCACCCCTACAGCGACTTCAGGTGGGACCCGGGATCCGCTCCCCCCCCCGCCGTGTCCCGGTGCTGCACCGGGTCCCGATCCCGGCGCTTCCATCCCGGCGCCGCTGTCCGTGGTGCTGAAGGCGGTCCCGCCGCTCTCCGCCTCACCGGGGCAACAAGTGCGGGGCTCCCTCCGCTCTGCCCCATCCCCGCACCGGCACCGAGCGGCGGCTTCCCCCTCAACGACCGGTGCCGCCGTGCCTCCTAACCGAGAGCTGAGCTGAGCGCGTCCCCACCGCTGCCACAGCCCCACAAACGATTCGGCCGAGTTTCCCGTGCCTCGTCCCCTCCCGGTCCCTCGGGGCTCCCCGGTGGGCATCCCACGTCCCCCCGCCGAGAAGGAGCCGAGGGTCGCCGGGCTTTGCCTCCATCCTCTACGTGAGGGTGCGGCCCCGCCCAGCACCGTGGGCTCCATCCCGGGAGCGGGGCCTGGAGCTCCGTGACACCGAGAGAGCGCGGGTACGACCGCGGGGGGAGGACCCGGGCGTCACGGGGATGTTGAGTCATATGGGGTGGGCGCTCTGTACGGGGGACGAAGCGGCCGTGCTGCCATCTCCCAAAACGAGCCGTGACACCGGCGACGTCCCCGGCCCGACCCGCGGTCCCGACACCTGTAGCGGCTCGGGGTCCGCATCCCCACGGCACGGAGAGCTGCGAGGCCTCCCAACCCCATTAAACGGCCCTAAAGTTGGTGATCCCTAAACGCTGAAGGTGACACGGAGCCGAGCGGGCGGGATTACGCCTCGGTTGATCACATTACCGGGAGACACGAGGCCGTGCAGAGCGAGCCGTGCCCGTTCTGACACCGAGCGAAGGACGGACGGGCGCTGCCCTAAAGAGCTTAAGCCGAAATCTGAGTCAGGAGCTCCCGGCGGCGGCGGCGGCGGCGGCTCTGCTGGGGCGGGGGGGGGGTCGGGGGGGGGGGGTGAGGTTTTACTTTCCGCCCCCCCCCACGGCGATCCACCCGTGGCCCCCGGGGGACCCCCAGCCCCTTCCCCGGGGGGGGGGGGACGACGACACACCGCGGGACCCCCGTGGTGCTGTGACTTCTTCTCCCCCCCCGCTGCAGAGCAGAGGATGTGGGACACCCACATTGCTTTCCACGGATCCCTTTTGGGATCCCGAGGTGCGTTTACCCATGGATGGGGATGCAGAACATCGGCACAAATCGAGCTCAGAGCGAAGGCTGATGGGGTCCATGCAGACCCCCCCCCCACCCCCCCAATCCGAGTCCCTGTGCCACCCCACTGCTTCTGCCCTCGTTGCACCACCGGCTGAGCTCTCTCTAAACCCCTCTAAGCCCCGAGCTCTCATTTTTGTGATGGGTTTGGGCTCAAACTTTGATCCCGGATTTGTTCTCTCACCTCATTCCGCAGGTTTTACTGGGACCTCATCATGCTGCTGCTGATGGTGGGCAATCTGATCATCCTCCCCGTGGGCATCACCTTCTTCAAGGACGAAAACACCCCTCCCTGGATCGTTTTCAACGTCCTTTCGGATACTTTCTTCTTGGCCGACCTCGTCCTGAACTTCAGAACGGGCATCGTGGTGGAAGACAACACGGAGATCATCCTGGATCCTCACACCATCAAAATGAAATACCTGAAGAGTTGGTTCTTGGTCGACTTCATCTCCTCCATCCCAGTCGATTACATTTTCCTCATCGTCGATCTGGAGACTCAGGTGGACTCTGATGTCTATAAAACAGCCCGTGCTCTTCGCATCGTTCGCTTCACCAAAATCCTCAGCCTGCTGCGCCTGCTGCGCCTCTCACGTCTCATCCGCTACATCCACCAATGGGAGGAGGTGGGACCACCATCCCTCCCCCCCCCCGGGGGGGTTTCAGACCCCTTTTTGATGTCCTGGTGTTGGTCGGGGATCCCTGGCTATGGGGTAGAAAGGGGGACGGATGTGTTTTCCCTGCAGCTCCTCTCCCTCCCATTTCCCAGATCTTTCACATGACGTACGACCTGGCCAGCGCCGTGGTGAGGATCTTCAACCTCATTGGCATGATGCTGCTGCTGTGCCACTGGGATGGCTGCCTGCAGTTCCTGGTGCCGATGCTCCAGGATTTCCCCGAGGACTGCTGGGTCTCCATCAACCACATGGTGGTGAGTCCTCAGTGCTCCAAATGCTTCCCAAGGCTTGGAGCTGCCCGGATCCCCATGGCAACAATGGGGCCGTTCCTTCATCCTGTTCCTATCTTGGCTGCTGCTGGAGTTGGATCAAAGGAATTTCGTGGCTGAGAACCCAGAACCTGTCCCGATGTCCTTCCAAGTGCATTTGGGTTCCATCAAATGCTTTTATTCCCGTTGATGCTTGGGGGGTCCAGGCTGTGAGGAGGGGCACCGAGGCGGGGTGGGGGGCTCAGCTCAGTTCCTTCCAGCTCCTCATTCTCCTTACAGAACGACTCCTGGGGGAAGCAGTACTCACATGCTCTGTTCAAGGCCATGAGCCACATGCTGTGCATCGGCTACGGCCAGCAGGCACCCGAGGGGATGACCGACGTCTGGCTGACGATGCTGAGCATGATTGTGGGTGCCACCTGCTATGCCATGTTCATCGGCCACGCCACAGCCCTCATCCAGTCGCTGGATTCATCCCGTCGTCAATACCAGGAGAAGGTCAGTTTTTTTGGGGGGGGTCTGGGTTGTGCCCCCATCATTAGGGGGCTCGTTTTGGCACGATGGGGTCAAGAAGCCAAAGTGAAGGTTGCATGCCCTTGGTGTGCGCTCAGGATGGGTGGCATCAAATTGGGAGGGAGTGTTGATCTGCCTGAGGGCAGAAAGGCACTACAGATGGATCTGGCAGACTGGATCGATGGGTCGAGGTTAACTGGGTGAGTTTCAATAGGGCCAAGTGTCGGGTCCTGCATTTTGGTCACTGCAACCCAAGGCAAACCTACGGGGTTTGGGGAGGAGTGACTGGAAAGCTGACTGATGGAAAGGGAGCTTGGTGTGCTGATGGACAGGGGGCTGACTGTGAGCCAGCAGTGTGCCTGGCTGGCCAAGAAGGTGATAAGCAGAGGGCTGTTAATTGGGGTAGGATGATCAGCTCGTTGTTGGACTCGATGATCTTTAGGGTCTTTTCCAACCTGGGTGATTCTATGACCCTATGGGCTCCCAGTTGGGTTGGGTGACCCACTGGTGGTGCTGGAGTTCACCCCAATGTAAGAAAGCTCCCATCCTTCCCTCCATCCTGGGGTCTGAGTGAACCCATTGGGGTGGGAGCTGTGGGGTGGGCATCTCTTGAGCCCCATCACGTTTCCCTCATCCCAACGCATCCCAACGTGGCTCTGTGCCGTCCCTGCAGTACAAGCAGGTGGAGCAGTACATGTCCTTCCACAAGCTGCCCGGTGACACCCGCCAACGTATCCACGAGTATTACGAGCATCGTTACCAAGGCAAGATGTTCGACGAGGAGAACATCCTGGGGGAGCTCAGCGAGCCGCTGAAAGAGGTGCAGGATTGGCCCTTTGGGGGGGAGGGAGGGTTGTGGGGTCGGTGCTGGGCTGGGTTATGTCCCCACTGAGCTGCTCCTCACCTTACAGGAGATCATCAACTTCAACTGTCGCAACCTGGTGGCCAACATGCCTCTGTTTGCCAATGCTGACCCCAACTTTGTGACTGCCATGCTAACCAAGCTGCGCTTCGAGGTCTTCCAGCCTGGGGATTTCATCATCCGTGAGGGCACCGTGGGCAAAAAGATGTATTTCATCCAGCACGGGGTGGTCAGCATCCTCACCAAGGGCAACAAGGAGACCAAACTGTCCGACGGCTCCTACTTTGGGGGTGAGGGGATCACAGAATCACAGAATGGTTTGGGTTGGGAGGGACCTCAAGGATCACGGAGCTCCAACCCCACGCTGCTGCATGCAAAGCCACCAACCTCCACATTTCACAGCAGCCCAGGCTGCCCAGGGCCCCATCCAACCTGGCCTCCAACACCTCCAGGGATGGACGGGGCATCCACAGCCTCTCTGGGCAGCTGTTCCAGCACCTCACCGCTCTCACAGCAAACAACTTCTCCCTCACATCCAACTGAAATCTGCCCTCCCTCCATTCCAGCCATTTCCCCTCGTCCTGCTCTCATCTCCCCTTCCCAAGAGCTGACTCCCCTCCTGTTTTTGGGCTCCCTTTAGTACTGCAGGCTGCAATGATTCACCCCGCAGCCTTCTCTTCTCCATGCTGAACAAGCCCAGCTCCCTTAGCCTGTCTTTATAGAGGAGGTGCTGCAGCCCCTGCTCATCTCTGTGGCTCCTCTGGACCCTCTCCAACAATATGGGAGCAGAGGGGAATGGGAGGCATTCTGAACCCTGTGGCTGTGTCTGTCTGAACTCCTGGCTCTGCTCTCTGTCTCCATGCAGGAAGGGGGGGCTGCTGGGTCGGTGCTGAGCCCCTCATTCCGCCCTCAGCCCCAAATCTCTCTTTGCAGAGATCTGCCTGCTGACTCGGGGCAGGCGGACGGCCAGCGTGCGATCCGACACTTATTGCCGCCTCTATTCCTTGTCTGTGGACAACTTCAACGAGGTGCTGGAGGAATACCCCATGATGCGCAGAGCCTTCGAGACCGTGGCCATGGACCGCCTGGACCGCATAGGTAAGGAGCAACCCCAAAGCCCTACGTCTGCTCCAGAGGGGTCCAGCGATGAGGAGGGGGGCTGGAGCCCACCTGTAGGGGTCTGCTTTGCTGCCAGGTGGGATATGGGCATTGCTGATGGGCTGTGTTGGGTTGTGCTGGGCTGCCATCCCTGCTCACATTTGTGCTGCTTGGCATCGTCCCACCGCTTGTCCTCATCCCCCTTTCTCCTGTTATGGAACCACGGCCCCAAGATTCAGCCTGGAGCCCTTGGGATCAAGGCTTTGCTCCTACTTTCCCTCCGTGCTGAAGCCAGGATCCTCCCCAAAGCCTCAACCCCTAAACCCAATGAAGATTCATCACCCCTCCCCGCTGTCACCCCCAAATGGTGCCTCAGATAGCAGCACTTTGTCCCACTGACACCAACCACCCCTCCTCCAGGCAAGAAAAACTCCATCCTGCTCCGCAAGCGCGCCGAGCACAGCGCGGGGCCCATCAACACCGAGATGATCCAGCAGATCGTGAAACACGACCAGGACGTGGCTCACAACATCCAGGAGCTGCAGCAGATGACGTTGGGTCGGGAACTGAGCGGCAAACCGGTGATCTGGGAGCCTTTGGTTCACGCACCTCTGCAAACGGCCGCCGCCACCACCAACGTGGCCATCGCCCTGACTCACCAACACAGCCTGCAGGCTCACATCTTCCTCCCTCCTTCCTCCATCTCCAGCCCCCTCTCACCCGAGGCCACGCTGCTGACCAAACCGGTGCGTCGCTCCCAGCCCAGCTTGGGGGGCTCACGGCCTTCCTCTGTCAGCTCCCCATCCGGGGCTCCGTCCCACCTGCAGACGCCTGCCGCCGCCTCTCCGTCCTCTCCCATGCTGCAGTCCCAGGTGCCCCTGGAAAGCGGCGTCCAGCGGCCGAGCCTCGGGGCTCAGGGCCCCCCACGTGTGGGGCAGAAGGGGGAGATGACGGCCAAGCAGCCCCCGGCGGCGGCGGCGGCGGCTGCGGGACCCCAACCCCAGCTCTCCAAATCCCGCGGCGCTTCCGTCTCCACTTCTCTGCTGCAGCAGGCGGCGGGAGCCCCTTCCCCCAGCTCGGAGCCGCCGGCGGGGAGGACTCTCCATTACAGCCTATCCAGAGCCACCGGTTCCCACATCTCCCTCCTGATGCAGCCTCAGCAGTTGGTGAAGCACCGAAGCATCCACGGGCTGCCCGTCGGGCGGCTCACGCAGGACGTCCGCCTCCTCTCTGCCTCGCAGCCCTCCCTGCCCAATAAAGTCGCCCAGCAAGCAGACGGGAGCTCCTTGCAGCAGGGCAGGAAATCCGCAGGGAATCTGGCCCGCAGATCTTCCCCCTCGGTCTCCGGACTCCTCTCCAAGCCGGGTCCGGGGGTCCCACACCCGCAGCAGATGCCTTCGGGATCCCCGGCGCAACCGAACCGCCCCGCGGCCGCAGCTCCCACCCCGCAGTCCCCGGTGTCGGCGCCCCGCCCGGCGGCGGCTCCCTCCCGTAAGGGTTCCGTGGCCTTCAGCCCTGAAGTGGAAACGGGGAAACCCAAACTGCCGTCCAACATGTGAACCCCGTGAGAACGGAGCGACCTGCCGAGACCCGGCGGCGTCGGAGGGGCGGTGAGGTGAGCGGGGCTGCGGCAGCGCCGGGTTTTTGAGGAGGGGGCTCTCGTTTGGGACTCTGCTCCATCGCTGCCTCTCGAGGCCCGTCCTCCTGCAGGCACAGCCCTCACCCCAAATCCTCCGCGGGGTCCCAGCTGTCCGCAGGTCTCCTTCAGGGCCGGGACCCTCCGTGCGTTCCCCCGTACCCAGAGTCGGGGTGATGCCAGACCCACACATTCCCTCCTCCAGCCCCACAGAGCTGCCCGGCTGGATGGGACGGGAGGGGCTGAAAGCACAGGGGTCGGGGAGCAGTGCCTGGGGTCAAGCAGGACCGGAACCCCCCCCGAACACACCGGGACCGCGTGCCTGGAGCCGGCGGTCCCGGAGAAGCGCAGCGCCGAGCCGGGGATGGGCGGCTGCTCCCGGTGCCGCTCCTCCGTTCCTTGGGGCCGGGGATGCAGCGGGACGAACCGAACCCCACATCCGACCGCCTCCCCCCCCAGTCCTCCCCCCCCCCCAACCCCCGAGCCAACAGCCAGCAACGTGTGAGTGTGAATCGTGGCTCCGCCGAGCAGCTGAGCTCCGCTTCGTCGTCGCTTTGGGCTCCGCCGTGTTAGCAGTCCCGATTAGAGTTGTATTCCCCGACCCCCCCCCCGCCTCCCCCCGCGCTGCTTTCGTTGCGCTCCGGGGTTCGGCTGCCGCTCAGCGGCCCCAAGTAGGGGGTGGGGGTCGAGTCCCTCCGTGCGCTCCTCTTCCAAAATGAATCCTCCCGTCCCCCCCCCGCCCCGTTTGCGGTGGAGCAGCGCGGTGGGAGCCACGCGTGTGGCGGTCGGAGGGGACGTCCAACACTGCCTTTTTTTCACGGACTTAACCCCCCCCCCCAAATCCCATCCGACTCCCCCCCCGTTCCTCCTTCCCCCCCCCCAACTCCATCCCCGCTGTCGGCACCTCCCGCAGCCCCTCGGGTAGGGATCTGCGCTGTGCCACATCGGGGTCCTCGTGGGGGGGGGCGAGGGGGGGTTTCCCCGTAGCGCTGCTCCGGACACCGACCACCGGAGAGCCAAAGGAGAGCATCCCAAAACCGGGGGGGGGGACCTCGACCCTCTGGGGTGGTTTGGATGGGATGGGAGGGGGGGGGGCGGGATGAGGACCACGCCGTCACCAAAGACCACCCCCTTCCTCCCCCCCCCTTCCCCCCTCCCGGCGGCAGTCGCTGTACAGAGCTTGTAGTTTTCATATCGCAGAGAATTTCAAAGCGGTTTTTTTTTTAATTATTATTATTATTTATTATTATTTTTTTGCTGGTTGTACATAACGGGTTTCCATAATAAAGAGAGATTCGGAGCCGGGCTGCGGGGTCTCCTTCAGAGCGGGGGGGGGAGAGGTGGGGGCAATGGCTCCCATCGGGTCCCATCACCTGCAGCAGAGAACCCATGGGGACCCCCGGTGCGGGGGGGGGGACACACACATGGATATGTTGAGGGTCGTCCTTCCTCGGTCTCGGGAAGGAGCAGAGCAGCAGTGCCCCCCCCTTCCCCCCCCCCCCCCCCTCCAATTTGGGCTCCGGGGATTAATGTGTTTAATCTGTGGTCATTTTCCCCTTCTCCCTATTAACTCGGGGGGGGGGGGGG
Organism: Chrysolophus pictus; assembly: GCA_037305975.1. Classification (NCBI taxonomy): domain Eukaryota; kingdom Metazoa; phylum Chordata; class Aves; order Galliformes; family Phasianidae; genus Chrysolophus; species Chrysolophus pictus. Next base: position 2,238,227 of record CM074600.1, on the reverse strand, counting down.
GGGGGGGTAGCGCTGATTGCAGAGCGGACTTTCAGCACCGCGGAGATTAACGGAGGTCTGGCGGGGGGGTCGGAGGGGGGGGGTTGTTGGGCTCCGCTCGGAGCCGCTTAACGATATCGCTCTGATTCGATGACAGCGAAGCGCTCGGAGCCAAAACCGACGGCGCTGCACGGGGCGATGCCGTGGAAATGCCATTCCCCCCCCCTCCAAGTCCATCCCTTCACCCCCCCCCCCCCGTCCCCCCCGGCACTGATTGATTACAGCGGCAATGGTTGAGCTGAGCGCATTACGGCGGCTCAGCACAGCGCCAGTGGCGGGGGGGGGGAAGGAGGGGTGGCGGCGGTGCCCCCCCTTTTGGGTGACCCCCCCCCGCTTTTGGGTGACCGCCCCCCATCCGCCCCCACCGCCCCGCGGCACCAACCCCACCCGCCCCGCGCCCCCGCGCCCTCGTTCCATTCGCTCTCTCCACCAATCACAAGCCTCGATCCCGCCCTCTCCGCTTTTCTATTGGCTCAACCTCCTTGGACCCATCCTCATACGATAGAGTTGTCCAATCAGCGTAGACGCCACGTGCGCCAGGCACCGCCTCCTCCCCGCGCGTGGCACGCTGGGAATTGCGGTCCGACGGCGGCGTTACCGCGCTGCGCCGCTTCGATTGAGAACTACGAGTCCCAGAATGCCCCGCGCGGCGCCGGGCGGAACGCACGGAAAGGTCGCGGGGCAAAAAGCGGCGCTGAGCGGACGGGGCTGAGAGCGTCGGGATCGCCATGAGCGCCGATGGGGCGAAGCGGGCGGCGGCTGAAGGGGAGCGGGAGGAGTTCGTGGGGTTCTTCCCGCAGATCGTCCGCGATCTGACGGAGGAGGGGATCGGGCATCCGGAGGTTGGCGACGCTGTGGCGCGGCTGAAGGAGGTGAGGATGTCGGGGGGGGGTTGGGGTCGGTGGGAATTGGGGTCGGTGGGTAATAGGGACCAGTAGATACTGGGACCAGTGGGTACCGGGACTGGTGTGCGCTGGGATCAGCAGTACTGGGATTGGTGGGTACCAGGACCTTGTGGGTACTGGGAGCAGTGGGTACTGGCATTGGCAGGTACTGGGATCACTGGGTAACAGGGGCCAGCAGGTGCCAGGAGCAGTGGGTACTGGGACTGGTGGGTACTGAGATCACTGGGCACCAGGACCAGTGGGCACTGGGATCAGTGGGTGCCGAGCCTGGGAGCTGCAGGTATTGGGACCAGTGGGTGCTGGGACCAGTGGGTGCTGGGACCAGTGGGTGCTGGGACCACTGGGTGCTGGGACCACTGGGTGCTGGGACCACTGGGTGCTGGGACCACTGGGTGCTGGGACCACTGGGTGCTGGGACCACTGGGTGCTGGGACTGGTGTGCCTGGGAGCAGCAGGTACTGGGACCAGTGTGCAATGGGACCAGTGGGTGCTGGGACCACTGGGTACTGGGATCAGTGGGTGCTGGGACTGGTGTGCCCTGGGAGCAGCAGGTACTGGGACCAGTGTGAAATGGGGTCACTGGGTGCTGGAACCAGTGGGTGCTGGGAGTGGTGTGGCCTGGGAGCTGCAGGTACTGGGACCAGTGTGCAATGGGATCAGTGGGTGCTGGGACCTGTGTGCCCTGGGAGCAGCAGGTACTGGGACCAGTGTGCAATGGGGCCACTGGGTACTGGGACCAGTGGGTGCTGGGACTGGTGTGCCTGGGAGCTGCAGATATTGGGCCAGTGGGTGCTGGGACCAGTGGGTGCTGGGACCAGTGGGTGCTGGGACCAGTGGGTGCTGGGACTGGTGTGCCCTGGGAGCAGCAGGAATTGGGACCAGTGGGTGCTGGGACCAGTGGGTACTGGGACTGGTGTGCCCTAGGAGCAGCAAGAATTGGGACCAGTGTGCAGTGGGGTCAGTGGGTACTGGGATCACTGGGTGCTGGGACTGGTGTGTCCTGGGAGCAGCAGGTATTGGGACCAGTGGGTGCTGGGACCAGTGGGTGCTGGGACCAGTGGGTGCTGGGACCGGTGTGCCTGGGACCAGTGGGTGCTGGGACCAGTGGGTGCTGGGACCAGTGGGTGCTGGGACCAGTGGGTGCTGGGACCAGTGGGTGCTGGGACTGGTGTGCCCTGGGAGCAGCAGGAATTGGGACCAGTGGGTGCTGGGACCGGTGTGCCCTGGGAGCTGCAGTTATCAGCTCCACCCCCACTGACCTCCCCTCCCCGCAGGTCCTGCAGTACAACGCTCCAGGTGGGAAATGCAACCGAGGGCTGACGGTGGTGGCTGCGTTCCGGGAGCTGTCTGGGCCGGGACAGAAGGATGCTGAGAGCCTGCGGTGTGCTCTGGCCGTGGGTTGGTGCATCGAGTTGGTGAGCTGAAGGCTGTGCTGCAGGTTGGGGCTGCGGTGGGGGTCCCTCCGCCCCCCCAGCAGCCCCCCAACGCACCTTTTGCAGTTCCAGGCTTTCTTCCTGGTGGCTGATGATATCATGGATCAATCCCTGACACGCCGGGGGCAGCTGTGCTGGTATAAGAAGGTGGGGATGGTGGGGGCTGCCCTCAGCTTGAGGGGGGGGCTGCAGGGTTGGCTGGGCTGTGACAGCTTCATGCCCCCCCCCCCCCGGTGCAGGAGGGGATCGGTTTGGATGCCATCAACGATGCCTTCCTCCTCGAGTCCTCTGTGTACAGAATGCTGAAGAAATACTGCGGGCAGCAGCCGTATTACGTGCATCTGCTGGAGCTCTTCCTGCAGGTGAGGCCCCCAGGACCCCCCTTCCCTCCCCCCCAAAAGCTTTCCTTGGGGCTGACCCACCTCAGATCTCAGGCTTCTCCTCGAGTCCTGGGTTGTGTCTTTCCTCCAGGGATGGGAGGAGCTGAGTTTGGGTTGGAAATGGGGAGTTTTGTTGTTTTCATGAGTGAATAAATCCTTCCTTTTCAGACAGCCTACCAGACTGAGCTCGGGCAGATGCTGGACCTCATCACAGCTCCCATTTCCAAAGTGGATTTGAATCAATTCAGTGAGGAGAGGTAAAGAAACCGAAGGGGGGATGGCAGTGCTGGCCTGGCTCTGCTTGGCTCTGCCTGCTGTCCCTTCCAGGCTGCAGAGCAGACAGGCTGCTCCCAACACGCTGCTGTCATCTGGCAGACTTTGGGCAACGAACCTCATTCAGTTTCAGGACCTGGTGGTGGCTCAGAGGGAGATTCTGCCTTCCTCCTGCTGGCCCTGCTGTGCTGAGCAGCAGTTTGAGGGCCTTTCCCACTGAGCACCACCCCCCACCACAGGTACAAAGCCATCGTTAAGTACAAGACTGCCTTCTACTCCTTCTACCTCCCCGTGGCTGCTGCCATGTATATGGTGAGTTCTGCAGGAAAAGGTTGGGCTGCAAACACTCAGCACCACACCGACCAGCAGGGCGGATGCTAAAGAACATAAAGGTGTAAAAACCAGATATTGAAAGCTTTTTGTTTTTTCCCCTCTCCGTTCTGAGGTTGGGATTGACAGTAAGGAAGAACATGAGAATGCCAAAGCCATCCTGCTGGAGATGGGGGAATACTTCCAGATCCAGGTAGGAGCCCTCCCTCCCCTCACCCCACGTGTTGCACAGCAGTTGTGGGGCTGAGCTTCCCATCCTTGTGCAGGATGATTACCTGGACTGCTTTGGAGACCCGGAGCTCACGGGGAAGGTGGGCACAGACATCCAGGACAACAAGTGCAGCTGGTTGGTGGTGCAATGCCTGCAGCGCGTCACACCGGAGCAGCGGCAGCTCCTGGAGGTACACAGCCCTCATCATAGAACCATGGAATGGTCTGGGTTGAAAAGGACCACAATGCCCATCAGTTCCAACCCCCTGCTGTGTGCAGGTCACCAACCAGCAGCCCAGGCTGCCCAGAGAACCCATGGGGTGCCATTAGGATCCATGGGGTGCCATAAGGAGCCACGGGGTGCCATTAGGACCCACAGGGTGCCATAGAGGCCCATAGAATCATTGACTCATAGAATGGCCTGGGTTGAAAAGGACCACAATGACCATCAGTTCCAACGCCCTGCTGTGTGCAGGTCACCAACCAGCAGCCCAGGCTGCCCAGAGAACCCATGGGGTGCCATTAGGATCCATGGGGTGCCATTAGGATCCATAGAATCATAGAATGGCCTGGGTTGAAAAGGACCACAATGATCATCTGGTTTCAACCCCCTGCTGTGTGCAGGGTCACCAACCAGCAGCCCAGGCTGCCCAGAGCCACATCCAGCCTGGCCTTGAATGCCTGCAGGGATGGGGCATCCACAGCCTCCTTGGGCAACCTGTTCCAGTGCATCACCACCCTCTGGGTGAAAAACTTCCTCCTCATATCCAACCTAAACCTGCCCTGTCTCAGTTTCAAACCATTCCCCTTGTCCTATCACCATCCACCCTCACAAACAGCCGTTCCCCCTCCTGTTTATCCGCTCCCTTTAGGTACTGAAGGCCACAATGAGGTCTCCCCAGATCCTTCTCTTCTCCAAGCTAAACAAGCCCAGTTCCCTCAACCTTTCCTCATAGAGGAGGTGCTGCAGCCCCTGCTCATCTCTGTGGCTCCTCTGGACCCTCTCCAACAGCTCCCTGTCTTTCTCATCCTGGGACCCCCAGCCCTGGATGCAGTGCTGCACATGGGGCTTCACAAGAGCAGAGCAGAGAGGGACGATCACCTCCCTGTCCCTTCTGGCCACCCCTTTTTTCATGCAACTCAGGATATAGTTCACCTTCAGGGCTGTAAGCACACACTGCTGCCTCACATCCAGCTTCTCATCCTCAGGACCCCCAAGTCCTTCTCCATAGGGCACAGATCTTCCCCTTTGTATCAACACCTGGGGTTACCCCGACCCCATTGCAGCACTTGGCCTTATTGAACCCACAGCACACAGAGCCCCACGCAGCCCCTCGACCTCACTGTGCTGTGTTTGCAGGAGAATTACGGCCGTAAGGAGCCTGAAAAGGTGGCAAAAGTGAAGGAACTCTATGAGACCGTAGGGATGAGGGCTGCCTTCCAACAATACGAGGAGAGCAGCTACCGGCGCCTGCAGGAGCTGATTGAGAAACACTCGAAACGCCTCCCCAAGGAGATCTTCCTCGGTCTGGCACGGAAAATCTACAAACGCCAAAAATGAGGGATTGGGGCCGACGATGTGCTCTGTGTTGGGTGGTTTTGCAGCTCCGGACCCGGTGCTTCTCCCAGCCCGTTATTTCCGAAATTGCGGCTCTCTCGAACTCATCTCGTTGCCGTCGGTCTGTGTGTCAATAAACGTAATTTATTGCTGTTCTGCCTCATCTGGTCGTGGCGATGCGGCGCTGAGGGCGGATCTCTCCCCCCACCCCCTCCATCCTTCCTCCCCCCCCACCCCCACCCCCCGACGGTGGCTGCGCTCAGCGGGGCGGGCGGTTCGGTTCGGCTCCTCCCCGCCGCATTCAGAGCCCGGAGCCGCCGCAACGCGGAGCGGTGAGCGGGGCTGGCGGGGGGGGGCTTGGAGGGGGGGGCTTGGAGGGGGGGAAGGTTGGGGTTCCTTTGCGGGTTCCGGGGTTGCGGGAGGGGTGGTCTCAGGGCCCGGCGTTGAGTTGGGGGGGTTTTGTTCCAAGGATGGGGCTCCTCGAGGGCACGCAGCGCTGCGCTGCAGCATTGGGATGCTCGGAGCAATGCGGCACGCTGCGGTGATGGCTGCGACCGTGGGGTCCTCCCGCGTGGTTCGGACCTCTGCCCGGCGATGCTCCGTCCTCAGAACCCTCCCGGGGCTCCTCTCCCGTGACCGGTGGACGGCGGCGGCTCCGGTTGACGTTTCAAGGGCGTTTTCTCCTTGACGGCGTCTCGGAGCCGCTCCCGGCGCTGCGGCCCCGCACCCATCCCCGCTCGGTGCCTCCCACATCAGCGGCCGCATCCCTTCTCCGTCTCGGTTCTCCTCCAGGTCTGCGCTGCTGTCAAGGTACGGAAAGGCCCTCGGCGTTGGGAGGAGCTGGATGGTGTGAGCCGAACCGCCGTGCGGCTCTGCGAGGAGCCCAGCTGCTCCCAGCAGGATCGGCGTCATGCTGGCTCCGAAGAAAGGGCTGCTGTGTAACCTCAACCACATCCACCTGCAGCACATCTCACTGGGGCTGCACCTCTCTCGGCACCCGGAGCTTCAGGACACCGCGGGGCTCGGGGACCAGAAGTGCTGCAGCAGCTGTCGGGAGAGCTGTGAACAAGTAGATGCCAATTCCAACAATCCCTCCTTGAAATGTCACTGCTGCGAATCCCACGCCGAGCTGCCCGTGACGCTGGGCCTGCAAAACCAGGCGGCTCCGGAGGATTTCCCCCACCTGCAGGATGGGGAGGAGGTGGTTTCCCCCTGTGATCCACCTTCCACCTCCTCCTCGGTCAGCAGCTGCTCGGATTTCAGCCTGGACGAGTCCCCGGTGTCTGTGTACTACAGAGGGTTCTCAGCAGAAGGGTCCCAATCCCCTACAGAGCCATCCAGCGCAGTTCCTGCAGAAGATGCCCAGCTGCTGCCTGGGGCAGGTGATGGAAAAGACACCAACCTCAACCCAGCAGTGCTCCAGGGAGAGGAGGACCTCATTGGAGAAAGCCCCGACAGCCTCTGCAGCAGCAGCTCGCTCGACTCCCAGTACAATGAAACCTCTTCCAGTGCAGCCGTGCAGCAGATCACAGACAGCTCCATCGACCTCGACCCCAACTGCAACCCCCTGCCCGATCCCAGTGTTGCACCACCAGCACCAGCTGTGCCGAGCAGCTGGGAGCAGAACCTGAGCAGCGCTCCCAAACCAAACCGCGGTGGGGTGAGCAGCGTTCCTCCTCCCATCCCACCACGGCCCAAGAGGCGGCTGCAGCTCCTCAATGGGCACGGAGCAGAACGGCCAGCCCTGCCCGCGAGGCCAGCAGCACCCGAGCCCAGCACTGAGCTCTGCAGAGACGCAGCCAAGAAGAACATCACCTCCTTCCACGAGCTCGCCCAGAAGAGGAAGAAGAACAACACCTTTGGGACCGCTCCCATCCCAGCCAGGGTGGACCGAAGCGACTGGCTGATTGTTTTCTCACCCGACACCGAGCTGCCACCCCACAGCGAGCTGCTGCCCAGCACTGCAAGCCGGGACCCAACGCAGCCCCAGCAGGACTGGGGGGTGAAACCTTCCAGCACCGTGCAGAGGGAGATCACCACGTTCAAGGAGCTGCGCTACCGCAGTGCCTCCAACAAACCCAAGGGTCAACCGACGGCCCCTCAGCGCCCGCCCGCACCCCCGGGGGGGTCGGATGGCTCCAGCTGGGTGTCACCTGCAGTGCTGGGGGGGCGGCTGCCAGCACCCCCTGAGAATCACCAGGCACGGAGGAGACCCCGACCCGCACTGCAGCCCATCGCGGAGGGACGGCCGCGGGATGCAGAGCTGCCCGTGCAGAGCCGCCCTGGGGAGCGCTTCGGCTGCGACACCCGGACCTGGAGGAGTGGGGGGTCCGGCGGGGACCCCCGGGGGTCGGGAGAAGCTGAGCACGGAGAGGAGACGCATCAGGAGGGTAAGAGCCACAGCCAGCCCTGGGGGTGCCCGTTTTTGGGGCATTGAGCCACGGCAAGCAGGCAGGTGGGAGAAATTTGGGGCACGGGGGGCTGCGGGCTGGGGGTTTGCACGGGGCCGATGTTCGGGTGGGTACAAGGGTACCAACCCCTCGTATCGGTACAACCCCTCGTGTCGGTACCACCCCTCGTGTCACAGAGCTCCGTTGCTCTGAGCCGGACGGGGCCGAGCCGCTCTCATTTCCCCGACTCTCAGCTCTGCGGCTGCTCAGGAAGCAGAGGCGACGCGCAGGGTCTGGGGCTGCCCGCCCCCCCCTCTCCCGTCCTCCGTTCTGCCCCGTTCCTCTCCCCGTCCGACCCGCAGGGAAATGCCCTGGGCGGGCCCCGAGTATCGCCGTGCCCGGCCCTGCCCTTCCCGCTCCCCTCCGCCCTTCCCCTCCCCGCGGTCTCCGGCTCCATGAGCGAGCTGCCCCCGCCCAGCCCCGGCTCCGCTTCCCGGCGCGGTGGGCGCCCCCTCGGCCCGCCGCAGCCCCAATCCCTCCCTGAAGCCCCGGCCGTTCCCGCAGCCCGGCCCTCCCCACCCGCCGCCGGAGCTCCGGGCGCAGCGCAGCCCCACGGGGACGGCCAGGAGGGACGGCGGGGCGCTCTGGCGGAGCAGAAGAAAGGTAACGGGGCCCTGCGGGGCGGAGGGCTGGGAGGGGCGGGTGGGCGGAGCTGCTGGGCCCGCAGAGGGGCAGCTCCTGCGGCCTACCTGCACCCCGTGAGGCCTTATGGGCCCCTCCTGAGGCCTGCGGGCCCCCCGTGAGGCCTCCAGGCGCCCCTCGAGGCCTGCGGGCCCTTCTGAAGCCTACAGGCCCCCCTTGAGGCCTGCAGGCTCCTCCTGAGGCCTGGGGGCACCTCCTGAAGCCTATGGGCCCCGCCTGAGCCCTGTGGGCATCTCCTGAGGCCTGCAGGCCCCTCCTGCAGCCTACGGGTCCCTCCTGAGGCCTATACAGACCCCCCTTGAGGCCTAGGGGCACCTCCTGAAGCCTATGGGCCCCGCCTGTGCCCTGTGGGCATTTCCTGAGGCCTACAGGCACCCCTTGAGGCCTAGGGGCATCTCCTGCAGTCTCTGGGCCCCTCCTGAGCCCTATGGATATCTCCTGAGGCCTACAGACCCCCCTTAAGGCCTGCAGGCTCCTCCTGAGGCCCAGAGGCACCCCATAGGGCATGCAGGCACCTCTTGAGGCCTATAGGCCCCTCCTGCAGCCTACAGGCCCCTCTTGAGGCCTGCAGGCCCCCATTGAGGCCTAGGGGCACCTCCTGAAGCCTATGGGCCCCTCCTGAGCCCTATGGGCATCTCCTGAGGCCTACAGGCACCCCTTTAGGCCTACAGGTCCCTACTGAGGCCTGCGGGCCCAGCCTGCAGCCTGCAGGCCCCTCTTGAGGCCTAGGGGCACCTCCTGCAGTCTACGGACCCCTCCTGAGTCCTGTGGGCACCTCCTGAGGCCTACAGGCCCCCCTTAAGGCTGCAGGCTCTTCCTGAGGCCCAGAGGCACCCCATAAGACCTACAGGCCCCCCTTGAGGCCTAGGGGCCCCTCTTGAGGCCTACAGGCCCCCCTTGAGGCCTAGGGGTACCTCCTGAAGACTATGGGCCCCTCCTGAGCCCTGTGAGTATCTCCTGAGGCCTACAGGCACCTCCTGAGGCCTACAGGCACCTACAGACACCCCTTGAGGCCTGCAGGCACTTCCTGAGAAATGGGCACCTCCTGTAGCCTACAGGCATCTCCTGTGACCCCTTGGGCCCCTCCTGAGACCTATGGGAACCTCAGTGCAGCCTGCGCCTCTTCCCCCTGCCTTAATCACAGCCCCCTTGCAGCCTGAGGAGCTGCAGGGCCCCACAGGGACACCCCGCGCTCGCCATGGTCTGTGCAGGCTATGGGGTGGGTTGGGGTGTGTCTGAGTGCATTGACATTTTCCTTCCTGTCAGCTCTGCTGATTGCTGTCAGCACCGCTGTGGATAAAGTCATCGCCCACTTCAGCTCCGCACGGAATCTGGTGCAGAAGGTGAGAGCCCAGCTGGGGTGGGTGGAAGAGTGGAGGGGCTCTGGGGGCTTTGGCAGTGGCTCTGTGTTTTATCATACCCCTATTCCCCATCTCTGGAGTTCACCAGAAGGAGCTCTGTGGGAAGGATCCCATTATCTCTTCCCTCCTCTCTCTCCCTGTCCCTACACACTGCTGCCTCCTCCCTTCAGGCTCAGCTGGGGGACAGCTGGCTCAGCCCTGACGTGGGCTACCTGCTGCTGCACACCCTCTGCCCTGCACTCTATGGTCTGGTGGAGGACGGGCTGAAGCCCTTCCAGAAGGATGTCATCACAGGGCAGAGGAGGAACTCCCCCTGGAGTGTGGTGGAAGCCTCCGTGAAGACAGGTAGGTGTGGGGAGATGTTTGGGACAAGCACCTCGGAATGCCTGGAGCCCTTTTCCTGCCTGGCCACTGGCTGGGGAGGGTTTGTACCCAGAGCAGTGATTCTCTGCATGCTTTGTATCACACAGGCCCCAACACCCGCTCTCTCCACAACCTGTGCTGGCGTGTGGCCGGGCTGGCCCCTCTCAGCAGCACCAGGCAGAAGTTTCATGCCTTTATTCTTGGCCTTTTGAAGTGAGTGCTGGCCCAGGCTGCCCTTGCTGTGACGGCAGGTTGGAGCGGAATCCTGGGACTCCTCTAACTTGGGTTTCTTTTACTTTGTCCAGTACGAAGCAGCTGGAGCAGTGGGTCTCACACCTGCAGAATAGCCCAGGTAGGACGCAATGCCCCCCACCACATCACGAGACCCATTGTGTGTTTGTAGAGCCAGGATGATACCTCCTGTACCTGTCCCACACACAAAGCTTGGCCAGGACTTCCACAGTGGACAAGGGCATTGATTTCCATGGCTGTCCTACTGGATGAGGGCGATCGGGGCGACCAGTTTGGAACCAGTAAAACCCTCTTTGACCTGCTGGGATGGGAGGGTTCTTTGGGTAAGGGATGGGGACATTTTCCAGCCCTACAGTGCTGTCCATGTTTTGTAGGTGTCATCTCCATGCTGTATTTTCCTACGGCTTTCTTTGCTCTGAGCCAAGGCCCTCTCCCCCATCTTGCTGATGAACTGCTGCTGCTCATCCAGCCCCTCTCGGTGCTGACCTTCCACCTCGACCTGCTCTTCGAGCACCATCACCTCTCCATGGACATAAGGCCTTTGTCACGTCGGATGGAATCACCCCCATCTCCTGCCCATCACTTTGCTCAGGGGGCTTCACAGCCATTAGAGAGCCAAAGCAGCACCACAGGAGCCAGCCTGGAAGACGAGCTGCCCCCCGATACTCTGGGGAGGGCACCTGCAGCAGAGGAGAGCCCACGGTCCCACTGCCAAGCAGCTGTGCACAGCCCACTGCCCGGCCCGCAGGTGGGGGCTGCCCTGCAGCAGACCTTCCAGCACGTGCTGCGTTGGGGCGACCAGCTCAGCCGTGCTTTCCTGGGAGCTGACAGCTTCCCAGGGGCCGTCAGGCCCGAGGCAGGCCCTTGGGATACAGGGGCTGGCCCCAGCAGCTGGTGGGCTCAGCTGAGCCAGGCGTCCAGGATTTACACTGCTCCCAGCAAGGAAAGGTTCCCCTTTGTCTGGTGGACAAAGCGGCGGACGGCTGCGGGGGATTCCAGCCCTGGCCAGGCAGCTCGACCCCAAACCCCTCCAAGAGAGCCTAAAGGCACTGAGCTGCAGCTGCTTCAGACCAAAGCTATCCCTGAACTCTCCAGTCCCAACTCCAGCAGCAGTGCTGACACCTCTGGGACCTCTTCTCCCGAAGACCTCGTCCTGCTCGCTGGAACAGCCCTCCCACCAGCTGGTCCAGCTGCTGGAGAGAAACCTCTGGCTGCTTCCCCACAGCCTGGTGCAGGCAGGAGCCAGGCAGCACCTCCTGACCCAGGGACCTGCAGTCCTGGCCCCGACAGGGGCAGCTGGCTGGGCCGACTCTTTGGAGCCAGCAACCCCTCTGCCAGGAGCTCACCTCCCAGCCCTGACGCCATCTCAGTGAGATCCAGGTGAGACCCGGTGGGGCAGGCAGGGGTGGGGGAGCAGCAGGAGCTCATGGCTGGGGCTCAGCTCCCAGATCACCAGAACTAAGCTTGTTGGTGACCCGCCCTTGGCCTGACAAGCATGCTTGGCCTGCACACACACCATGACGCCCTACTCCAGGATGCAACCAGGAGCAAGATTTCAACATCCCCATCACTGCACAATGCCTCCAACTGTATACACACGCACTCACAGCCCCAGAAACTCGCTGTCTCGTGGTCTTTTCTATATGGTGGCTATAGCTGGGTAGGAAAAGCATTCCCAAATGAGCTCGTGGCTTCCTTTGCTTTGTGCAGGAGACCCTCCAGCTGGCTGGCGCCCAGCTCCCGTGTCCTGGCCGTGGTGGTGAAGGGGCTGGCTGAGAAGAGCCGTGCTCCAGAACAGCCTGAGAAGAAGCTGCCTGATTCACCGCAGTCCCACAGGTGATGCAGGGCTCTGCTTGGGGCTGGAAAAACTGCTGGTGGGTTGTTATTTTTTTTGAGGGGGGTCTCTGGGGGCACAAATCTCCAATGGTTTGTTGCGCAGAGCGGTCCGGGCGCTGTGTGACCACATTGGTGCTGCTGATGGTCACCTGAGCTTCCAAAAAGGGGACATTCTGCAGCTGCTCTCCACCGTGGATGAAGACTGGATCCGTTGCTGCCATGGAAACAGCACTGGCCTAGTTCCTGTAGGCTACACCTCTCTGATTTTGTGAGGAGGAGGAGGAGGAGATGTGAGGAAGCAGCTGAGCTTGCAGCAGTGCCACCTCCCTGCCCCATTTCCACCACCTCCAGGGCTGGATGTTCTGCAGGGGTCCTTGCTGCAGTGCCGGCCCGCTGCTCCTTGCAGTCACCTCCTGTGGGTGTTGTCACAGCCCTGCTGCCACCTCACCACAGCCCCTCGTTGGGATCTGCTCTTGTTTGTGTTCTCTCAGCTGCTGCCCACGTGTGAGGGCCAGCAGGGTCCCCAACCCCTTGCATTACTCTCAGTCCCACGTGCTGTCTCTGTGCCATCGTGTCCCATCACTGCCACCTCTTCCATGTGCCCCGCTTTGCTGCAGGGCTGCTGGCCCCAACCACCCCTGTGCTGTCCCAACACTGTAAATAGTCGTAACCACGGGAAGATGCTTATTCCAGGGGAAGGAAATAAAGGCTGTGACTCACGTGTGCTCGGGTGCCGTGGTCAGTGTGGGCGCAGGGCTGGGAACAACCCCAGCTCCAAAGGGTGGCTGTGTTTGCTTTGAAGTTCTGCTGCCTGTGGGTTTGTTCTGCTGCAGGTCCCCAAGTGCAGCTGGGTTCTGCGTGCTGCTCAGGTGAGCCCTTCGCTGTGCAACACGAGGGTTCCGATGGTTTGCTCTGAGTTAAACCTGGTGTTGTTCTGAGTGAGGGGATTTCAGGGTTTTCTCCTGACTTGTGAATTTGCACCCAACTACTGCATTCTGTATGAGGCTCCCTGGTACATGAATATGCTGGAGAGAGTCCAAAGATGGGATGAGAAACTGCAGCACAGGAGGCTCTGTGGGATCCCACCCCAGGCACACAGCCCTGACCAGGCTCTGCTCCCAGCACATTGAGCAGCCCCAATTCCATTTCGGTGACAGATGAGCTGTAGTTGAGCACACAAGCAGTGTCCTGCTTTGAGGATAAAGCTGATCTGTTTTTATTCTGTTCTCATTTTCATTTATCTCTCCGGAATTTTTGCTCTTAGACGAGGGATGCTACATCTTAATTGGAATGTTATCTGGATTGCCCTAAGTAGGTTTGATTGAATGCCACGACTGCCTCTGGACTTTGAAATGAGGTCAAAGCAGCAGGAGATTAATCCAGGTACTTTTTCCATTACTGTTTTTTAAAGCACTAAATCTATGGCATGGTACCTGTGGTTTAAAAGAGACAGTGCAAGGGTATGGGACAAGCATGGCATTTTAACAACGCCACAGGGGCCAGGAGATGGAAAGAAAAACTGATTTACATCAGAACGAATCCTCAACATGCTATTTAATTCCCCCCAAAAAAACAATTTATCCCCAGAAATCACTTTTGAACCATAGGAAGTCCCTAAGGAAGGATTTGTGAGGACCCATTGGTGTCAGCAGCGTCAGGGAGTGCAGGGCTGGAGATGCCTCCAAGGGCCCCAAAAAAGGATGCAGTGCTCCCAATCCCCATCTCTCTGCTGCTGCGTTCTGTGCTCCACGTGGCCAAGCAGCACATCACAGAATCATGGAATGGTTTGGGTTGGAAGGGACCTCAAGGATCACGAAGCTCCAACCCCACACTGCATGCAGGGCCACCAACCTCCACATTTCACAGCAGCCCAGGCTGCCCAGGGCCCCATCCAACCTGGCCTCCAACACCTCCAGGGATGGACGGGGCATCCACAGCCTCTCTGGGCAGCTGTTCCAGCACCTCACCGCTCTCACAGCAAACAACTTCCCCCTGACATCCAACTGAAATCTGCCCTCCCTCAATTCCAACCATTTCCCCTCATCCTGCTGATGCTCCCAACACCTCTTCATCTTTCCAGATGATTTTTTAGGTAATGGGGGGGGATATTGCTTTGGGTTCAGACCACACGTGTGACACCACTGCTCTGACACTGTGCTGACTGAGATGCATGTGTGGGGCTGACAGCAATGCCTGGGCTCTGCGTTCTGGAAGCAGGCAATGCTTATGGAGGTGGAAATGATCCACGTACCAACCTGCCACAGCAATCATAGAATCACAGAATGAACTGGGTTGAAAAGGACCACAATGACCAGCAGTTCCAACCCCCTGCTATGTGCAGGGTCACCAAGAGACACATAGGGACACACAGATCCCCACAGAGACCCATAGATCCCCCATAGGGACATATAGAGACCCATCGAGACGTATAGAGATCCACGGAATCATAGAATGGCCTGGGTTGAAAAGGACCACAATGCCCATCAGTTCCAACCCCCTGCTGTGTGCAGGGTCACCAACCAGCAGACCAGGCTGCCCAGAGAACCCATGGGGTGCCATTAGGATCCATGGGGTGCCATAAGGATCCATGGGGTGTCATTAGGATCCATAGGGTGCCATAAGGATCCAGAGGGTGCCAGAGGGGCCCATAGAATCATTGACTCATAGAATGGCCTGGATTGAAAAGGACCACAATGATCATCTGGTTTCAACTCCCCTGCTGTGTGCAGGGTCACCAACCAGCAGACCAGGCTGCCCAGAGCCACATCCAGCCTGGCCTTGAATGCCTGCAGGGATGGGGCATCCACAGCCTCCTTGGGAAACCTGTTACAGTGCATCACCACCCTCTGGGTGAAAAACTTCCTCCTAATATCCAACCTAAACCTCCCCTGTCTCAGTTTAAAGCCATTCCTCCTTGTCCTATCACCATCCACATGTGTACCAACCTGCCACAGCTCCCTGTAGAACAGAATCATAGAATTGCTCAGGTTGGAAAAGACCATAAAAATCATCGAGTTCAACAACGAGCTGATCATCCTACCCCAATTAACAGCCCTCTGCTCAATCACGGCCCTGAGCACCACATCCAAATGCTTGTTAAACACATCCAGGGATGCTGAGCCAACCACCTCCCTGTGCAGCCCATTCCAGTGCTTAACAACCCTTTCTGTAAAGAATTTCTTCCCGATATCCAACCCAAACCTCCCCTGGTGCAACTCGAGGCCGTTTCCCCTCGTCCTGTCACCAGTGAGAAGAGAGCAGCCCCGCTGTGCTGCAAGCACTTTCAGATACTGGCAGAGAGCAGTGAGGTCTCCCCTCAGCCTCCTCTTCCCCAGACCAAACAGCCCCAGTTCCTTCAGTCTCTCCTCACAGTCCATATTCTCCAAGCCCTTCCCCAGCCTTGCTGCCCTTCTCCGGACCTGCTGCATCACTTTAATGCACTGAGTTGCCCAAACCTGGGCACAGAACCGGAGGTGAGGCTTCACCAATGCTGAATACAGCGGCAGGATGACTTCCCTGCTCCTGCTCACCATTCCTGATCCAAGCCAGGATGCCTTCTTGGCCAGCCAGGCACACTGCTGGCTCACATTCAGCCCCCTGTCCATCAGCACACCAAGCTCCCTTTCCATCAGTCAGCTTTCCAGTCACTCCTCCCCAAACCCTGTAGGCTGCAGTGACAGTGGCAGGATGACTCCCCAGCACCTCCCTGACACCAACCTCCAGCAACACGGATGTACCAACCTGCCACAAGCTGCCTACCAACGCTGTCCCTCTGCCTGGGGCTGAGCACAGCCAGCAGTGATCGCTGCCCTCTCAATGCAGATCTGAAAGAGACACATCCAGCATCGTTACTACGGGGCACGGCGTCGTGGGGGGAAGGAATTGCAGGTGAAAAGGTGGGGAGACCCCCCCTGCCCCCCCCCCCCCATACACAAAGAACACCCCACAAAGCCATCGATAGGAAAAGATTTTTTTCCATTTAATACTAGACTCTCTCAGGATCGAGATGCAGGCTTTTTTTTTTTTTTTTTTTTTTTTTCCTCCTTTTTTTTTTTTTATGCAATTACATCCAATGTTAAAATTGGTAATACATAATTTACAAAGATTAACATCAAAACAATGATCTATTTAGATATGCTTTGTAAAAAGGAAATATATTAGCAGCATTTATTTTCAGCAATCACACAGCCTACACCCATGCAGACTAAAAGAGTTCATATCTATTTGCAGTAATGTAGTGCTTCCTGGTCTCAGAACAGCAATCCTGGTGACACGGCGGCCTCCTCGTTATTATAAAATAACAGAAAAAATAAAAAAAGGTCATTAATTTCTACACCAGTAAGAAAAAACAATTCTTTGCACTTACCTAACATTTTTGATTGTCTAAAAAACGTTTTGTTTTTAGTCTTTCAACAAAAGAAAGATAAAATGACAGAGCTAATGCCTCGCTTCTGTACGCACTTTATTCATTAAAAACTTTTTTTTTTTTTTCTTTTTTTTTTTTTTTAGTGTTTAACACCATTGGAGACAATGATTTCTGTTTGAAACTAAATTATGAGACAACTCGAGGGCTGGACATGCGATTTTCCTACGACACACACGAGTATTTTATACTCAGGGTTCCTGGGACTGTACAGTGCTTCTCTACAGTAAGAAAATATTCCAAACTATTTTCTTATTTCTTTTTTTTTTTTCTTTTTTTAATAAAATATTTTTTTTTTTCTCAAAGGGTTTTTTTTTTCCTTTCTTTTTTTTTTCCTTTCTTTTTTTTTCCTTTCTTTTTTTTTTCCTCCTTTTTTTTTTCCTCTTTTTTTTCCTTTCTTTTTTTTTCCTCTTTTTTTCCTCCTTTTTTTTCCTTTCTTTTTTTTTCCTCCTTTTTTTTTCCTTTCTTTTTTTTCTCCTTTTTTTCCTCCTTTTTTTTCCTTTTTTTTCTTTCATTTTTTTCCTCCTTTTTTTCCTCTTTTTTTTCCTTTCTTTTTTTTCTTTCATTTTTTTCCTCCTTTTTTTCCTCTTTTTTTTCCTTTTTTTTCCCTCCTTTTTTTCCCCTCCTTTTTTCCTCTTTTTTCCCCTCCTTTTTTCCTCCTTTTTTTCCCCTCCTTTTTTCCTCCTTTTTTTCCTCCTTTTTTTTCCCCCCTTTTTTTCCCCTCCTTTTTTCCTTCCTTTTTTTTCCCCTCCTCTTTTTTTTTTCCTCCTTTTTTCCCCCCTCCTTTTTTTTTTTTAATTCCTTCCTTCCTTCCTTTTTTTTTTGTTTTTTTTTGTTTTTTTTTTTTTTCCTTTCTCCGTTTTCTTCTTAAACCAACACATAAAAGTTAATGGAATGAGTCGTGTCCCACTAAGAGTAAAATAATTATCATAATAACAAGAATGTACATCAGGACAAGCTTGGTCCGTTCAAAAAGGAACATGTAACTACCGTATTGCTTTACATCCACGCAGCAGATATATACAACTTGGCACATTAAAAACTGGGTTTTCTTAGGAGAACACCTAAAACAGGACTGTATATGCATGTGTACGTCTGAAAGACACAAAGCAAAGCCATCTGAGGGGCAGCTCGTGCCCACCGCCCCCTCCCTGGGCCACAAATCCTTGCCTGCCCCCATCGGTGCTCCATGCAGGAGGGCTCAGTGCTGTGGCTGCTCCTCTGGCTTGAACACATCGGGGTGAAGGTGGTGATTTGGGGGGGGAGGGGGGGGTGGTGTGGACACACTGCCCCTAAATTAAGAGACGGACGTTTGAAGCTGTACAACCAGAACACAAGAATAGTGTTAGCAGTTGAAATATCCTACAGTTCACGACAAATACTCGCTCTGAATACTGCTTTGACGGTTCATGTAGTGAAAGTTTTCCTTTTTTGTTGTTGGTTTTGGGGTTTTTTTTTTGTTGTTTTTTTTTTTTTGTTTTTTTCCTTTTAACGGGTTTTAAATCCGCACGACGCACGAGACACACGAGAACCACGGCTTAGCAAAAGAACCAACAGCAAATGGTGTTGTCAGGGTCTGACTCCGCTTTATAAAATCTCTCTGCAGGAAAAAAAAAAAGTGAAAAAGAAAAGAAATCACAGCCCATCTCCCTCCCCCCCCCCCCCCAACCCTCCCCCCGACCCCTTTCTGCCCATCCCTTTTCCTCTCCCCCCCCCCTCCTCCTCCTCCTCCTCACTGCACGATGCAGAACAGAATGAGTGCCTCAACCAAACGCCTCCTGCCTTACACCAACGGGATTTTGGGGACCAAAGGTACACGTGTGCACCCTTTGCACACTCAGGGACGTTTCTCACTTCTTGGAATTTGTGCAAATCAGAGGCCACGACTTTAGGGCAGCCTTTAAGCCACTTAAGGGCCTTCCCCCTTCCCATCTGGGTTTCGTTCACCATAGGGGCAGCGGCGGTGCCAGCAGTATCTCATACAATCACGGGTTAATTGGTGACATGGGGGGGTATCTCAGTGTCATTCCTCAGCCTTCTTAACCTCCCCATCCTTTTTTTCTTTCTTTTTTTTTTTTTTTCCTTCCGCTGAGTGGGAATATCAAGCAAAAAATAAATTAAATTTGACCATCCTGGACAAAGAACCACGAGGTTTTTCTCAGTACCTAACATCAATACAAGGCACGCCCAACAACACACACACCATAAGAGCACTGCAGAGCAGGGCAGGGCGACCTGCCAACCCAGACATCTAAGTGCTAAACTGTTTGTCAGTTTGTCAGTTTGCTGCTGCCCTCTTTTCCTTGGCTGGTGCACAGGAAGTTGGGCTCCTGCCCTCAAGTCCTCAGCAGACCTTGTAGCAGCCTCCAGACCACGGCTTCCTCGTGTGACATCACTTTCTGAAGCTGCTATCCGGGATGCTCAGAGTGCGTCTCCTCAGTTTTCTTCCTGATCCTTCCTCCAGCAAATACGTGACATCAATAGCTGCAACAGAACCACAGGTGAAGATGGTGACACCAGAAACACTTTCACCATTTCCCTTCCGCAGCTCTTTCAAGGAGGGCTTCGCTCATAGCGACACTAAAGAGTCCTCTGGTTTGTCTGAGGTTATCTGTGCCCTCTCTGTATCACACCAAGAGTGCTGCAGCATGCCAAACCAGTCTGTGGAAGGCATACAGCAGCAAGCAGGGCACAAGCTCTATGGGCAACACTGGACACGTAAGGACAACCTGCAGCAACACACAGGCTGCTGCATCTCCACTGTCACAGCTCCTAACGACGCTGCAATTAAAAACAGGGATCTGCTTAACCACAGCAACCACCACACCATCATTCCACAGCTTAGAAGTGGAAAAGCCCAAAAAATCCCACCAGAAGAACCCACGCTGAAAGTCAAAAATCGCTTTCCAAAGTCTCTTTCTTTGTGTCTGTTACGCTTCTCTGCTGTAAACAAGGAGTGACGGAGGGAACGACTTCAGCAAGTCCCAATGGTTGCTTAAAATATCACACAAAGCTGTCTATTAATTTCATTTAGGTACTGAAAAGTGCTCCTTTTGCAAAAGAAAACATCACTGCAAAGAAAACCGCTTACATGAATCGTGTCTCTTTGCAATATTCAGGCAAAGGCTTTTTTTTTTTATCAATGCAGCCTGCAGTGAGCTCAAGAAAAACAAACCACCAAACCTATAAGAAAGGCCGTTGTGTAACTACAGCTTAAGATCTCACCGTTTTTCCCTGGGATTTTCTCTAAGAGGTTGAGGAGGATTTGATTGAGTCTCTCTCTCTGGATGTGCCGCCTCTCCTCCGGACTGCACGGCTGCCGTGTGTCAGCAGTGCCTTCTTCTGCTTTTTTCTCTGTTTCAGAGGTCTCATTAGGAACTGCCTCTTTCTCTGGCTCCTCCAGGCTTGGAGCCTCACTCCCAGCTTGCTCCTGGTTTCCTAACACATCCTCCATGAGCGGAAGAGATTCTTCCTCCTGGTTCAAATCTTTGATCTGTTGCTTCGCACGATCTGATTTCCAGGATGACCTGGAAGAAAAGCAGCATTTAAATCGTTTCAGGCTCCGATGGAACAGAGCAACCCTGCTTGCTTTCAGAGCACCACGTGCTGAGATCAGATCCCCCTTCTGGCAGCAAGGCACGCAGGCTGGCACTGCTGTGCTGCCTCTGCCATCTCCCACACTCAGCTGTGATAACGTGCAAAATGGCTCCTGTGCTCCTCCTTAAGTACAGCACCCACGAACAACACCAAGGCTGCTGCTCTGTGCTCTCCCTTCTCCTTCATTCCCTTTTCCCTTCCTGTTAGTTCTGACATAATCTCCATTTACTATTTTCCACTGCACTCAGGAGATGGGTTTGAAGAACACGGGGCACCCGACAAACAGGATCACCCATCTCCTGCCAGCAGCCTTGTAGGACTCACCTGCCTCCATTCCTCTTGTAGTTGTCTGGTACATAATGGGGCTGGAACAAGAACAGGGATTATGGTTAATACTGAACGCTGTGTGGTTCTGAGACACACAGCATCACTTCAGAGCTGCAGAACTGCAGCTGAAAAGTGAGCTTTAAGATTTTCCCCAGTCGAGAACGACTCACGAGGAATTACCGTCTCAATTTCTGTCAGAAACCACAAACTTCAGACCTCCCCATCGCCATTCACTCAACATCTGCTCAGTTTCAAATTGCATATTCTCCGCATAGAGTCATTTTCTCTTTCTGTGCTTTGTTTCTAGCCAAATTTCCATCCAGTCCGTCTACGCTTATGTGTCAGTTTCTGAAGGTTTGCTCTGTGCACAAACAGAGCCAGGGGCCTCTCAAAAACACGTACACAAGTAAAGAAGCTGTGAGAATACTTACAGAGAAGTCTCTCTTGGGAGTGAGTCTCTTGGGGAAGTGGTCGAAGGCGTAGGGCTTGGTGCAGACAGGGTAGCGATTGCGGTGGATCTTGTAGAAGAGATGAGCTGATTTATCCAGGCGGTAATCACAGATGTACACATCCTGCTCCTTCACACCTTTCGGCCTCCCTGCAGTTCCAAAACAAAGAATGTAAGAGAAAAATATGAAGCTGGTTTATGTGAAGGCACAAAAACTACACGCAGTGCCATGGAAGCAGGGCTGGGGGCTGCGAGTGCAATGGCAGGGCACTGTTTGTCCCCTTGCTTCATTTTAATACTGCACACATTTCCACTTCAGCAAATCTGTACATTCACATCAAATATTTCCCCCAATTTACAAAAAATTGCTTTCACTGCTCTCACTTTCCCACCTTTACCCCCCACAGCAACACCCTGCTGCTGCCTCCTCCTGCAGAAATCACAGCCCCAGTGCTACAGACAGCACCTGGAAGCTGCCTGCTGCCTTTTAGCAGCAAGAACTATTTTAACACACAACCCAAATGTAATTTCTAAGCCTAAGTTTCCTTACCTTTGCAGTAGGTGTACAGGTCAAGAACACAGCACGTTCCCACCACAGCCTCTAAGGGGATAATTTCATACAATGGCACCCGGAACAGCTCATTGTGATAAAACTTTCGAGAAGGGGAATGATGTGTTTCATGTGGACGGAAATAATGATGACCAAATGCAAACCGTTCCTCTCTGCTCGGAGATGTGTAGGTAAGAGAAAGAGAGAAACAAAAGAAACAAAAAAAAAAAGACTATTTCTATAAGCCCGTGATACAACTTTATTTCATGCCCTCCTCTTATTTTTCTATTATCTATCCTGCGATGAAAGGAGAGCTCAGATGAATAAAACTTTATCCCCTTTGCTAAGGGGAAGTGCTCCCACCGTGGTCTTTATGAACACAGCAGATTTGCTGTGCTGCTATCGATAGGGCATAAGCATTTAATCATGTTACAATGGCTTAGCAAGCCAGTGCTCGTTAGCAGAGCCAATTCAGCTGTCACTGCGTATTCTCAGCCTATTCCAACAGCGAGGGGAACACAGCAAGTTGTATCTCTTATCCCCTGTTCACACCTCCAACTGGACGTGCTTTGACTTCACAGTAGTGGAGTACATGCAGAAACAAGCAGGAAAATCATCAAGCCTTGGCAAGTTAACCCTGCTCAGTCCTGCAGTTTTTAAGCTAAGACCTCCACAAAACTGCTGTGTCCTGACAGGTGGGAATGCCTCACGTTCTAAAGGTGCCTTCAACGTACTTCTCATTTTTCCAGAGTTTTTCAATGCGGAAAATGTCGAGTTTCTCCCTGTTGATGTGGGACAGCAGCCTGTAGGACTGTCGGACCGGGTGTCCATCTGGAGTTCTGCGGCTGTCTCTCATCAGGTAAACACAATCACCTGGCAATGGGCACAAAATACACACCTGTAAAGAACTTCTCATCAGTCCAGCAGAGTAAATGGCTTCATTCAAACTAATGTGACAGGGCTAGCTAATTGAGAGCTAAATAATTCAGAGGGCTGGAGCACCTCTCCTACGAGGAAAGATTAAGGGAACCGGGCTCGTTTAGCTGGGAGAAGAGAAGGCTGTGGGGAGACCTCATTGTGGCCTTCCAGTACTTGAAGGCAGTATATAAACAGGAGGGGGAATGGCTGTTTGTGAGGGTGGATGGTGATAGGACAAAGGGGAATGGTTTGAAACTGAGACAGGGGAGGTTTAGGTTGGATATTAGGAGGAAGTTTTTCACCCAGAGGGTGGTGATGCACTGGAACAGGTTGCCCAAGGAGGCTGTGGATGCCCCATCCCTGCAGGCATTCAAGGCCAGGCTGGATGTGGCTCTGGGCAGCCTGGGCTGCTGGTTGGTGACTCTGCACACAGCAGGGGGTTGGAACCAGATGATCACTGTGGTCCTTTTCAACCCAGGCCATTCTATGAGTCAATGATTCTGTGGGTCCCTATGGCACCCCATGGATCCTAATGGCACCCCATGGGTTCTCTGGGCAGCCTGGGCTGGTGGTTGGTGACCCTGCACATAGCAGGGGGTTGGAACTGATGGGCATTGTGGTCCTTTTCAACCCAGGCCATTCTATGAGTCAATGATTCTATGGGCCCCTCTGGCACCCTATGGATCCTTATGGCACCCTATGGATCCTAATGGCACCCCATGGGTTCTCTGGGCAGCCTGGTCTGGTGGTTGGTGACCCTGCACATAGCAGGGGCTTGGAACTGATGGGCATTGTGGTCCTTTTCAACCCAGGCCATTCAATGAGTCAATGATTGCAAAGGGTGACGCAAAACCAAGGTAGAAGCAATGAAAGGAGGAAAGGTGATCATCGTTTGCACAGAAATGTTACTGGCAGAGAGCCAAACACAAGGCTGTTCGCCTGAACTCAGGTTCCTCACTACGTGTCACTCCCACAGGAGCAAAGAATGCAGCTTTCTAATTCTACAGAGATGAACGTTTGTAAGGAGGCGACGCCAGAGCTCTGTGCACCCCTATCTGATGGAAATCATGGCAGCCATTGGAGGAACCACACACACCTTGGCGCAGCAGCAGCTCGTCCCGCAACAAGCAGATGTAATACACACAGCCAGGCTGGGTGTAATGGGGCCGGGGAATCATGGGAACCTCCTGCAGGAGAGAAGAAAAGAAATGTTCAGTGGCACCACAAGCAGTGATTCCCATTTGGAAACACACAGATGTGGATAGGGAAGAACTGACAACGTGTCAAGAAAACCACACTATAAAGAATCCCACACAGGCCGTGGCAGTGTTAATAGATATACATCAAATAACTGCTTCAGTTTGTAGCTGTAGTGATGAATTTATTGCTGTTTTTTACCCTGTTCACGGATCGAGGCTCACACTGCTCACACAGGTAGTGCTCCACATCAGAATTCACACCCATACAGTCACAGTGCTGCCAGACCTAGGAAAGCAGAGCATCCCAATTAGAAATTCCTGTGATACATCTCGTTTACAAATTGTACTTTCTCAGAAATATTAAGGAAGGCATGAAAACAAGTTCCCCAAAGGCAACTAAAGACTTTCTCCAAGCTATTTCACGTGGTGGGAGACACAGACACGATCTCTGTGCAGCTGTTGGTGCAGAAGCTTGCTCAGATCCTGGTTGCGTAGGCCAGGAGTTTGTGGCAGTTTCAAAAAGTGACAGCCTCCCCCCCTTTTTGAAAACAGAACCTCTCAATCCTTCTGGAGAGGAAATGAAGCTCTGAGGAGGTAATTTAGGCAATCAGCTGCAGGTACCAGAGTTCCACTGGTTGTGGTGAACAGAAAAGGGGCTCGGTTTTGCGTTCCCCGGCCTCACCATGCACTTTTCACACTGGATCATGAGTCCTTCATCTTTGTAAAGGCCACAGATGCAGCGGATGACATCTTCATCCTTCTCGTGCCCGTTCTCCTTCTCACAGACAGAAGTCTCACTGCTGTCAGCCTCGCTTGCTGTCTCTCCCACTATCTCATCAATCTGGGCAGAGGCCTCATGGCGGGCGTTGTAATACGCCTTCCGCAGCCTGCACACATCACGACCAGTTGGAGACTTCCTGCCATAATATTTCTGAATTAAGAACAAAAGAAAGAGTTAAAACCTTTGGATTGTGCCTGTTTTTCCCTCTCGGGTTCCATTCTTTCAGTGCACTCCTCCTGTTTGTTTGAATGCACTCTTAAAGACGCATCCACTGATGTGATAACACAACCGTGGGCTTGGCCTGAGCAGCAAGACCACCCATCTTATGTATGGCACTAAGGAACAATTCAGCTCTGCTCAGAAGCACTGCAGTTTCTCTAGGTTAGCTACTGATGCACGTTTTTTACCTTCTATTTGTCCAACCTACGGCAACAAAAAGCACTCAGAGTAACCTGAAGCACACAGTCTGTTACCAACGTCTGATCATCAGAAAAGGATTATCAGAAGTTCTCTTTCTATACAGTATCTTTTTATCTCTTATTAAGTCAGGAAAAGCATTCAGTTAGGATATATCCTCACTGTGTGCAAGAGCCTTAGGATCAGAGGGAGCCTCACCTCTGCATTCCGAAAGACCTTCAGCATGTCCCCATCAAAAGCTTCCACAGTTTTGTAATAGCCAGTCAGGATCTGTTTCTCAATGGTGGCAAGGTCCAGTGGGTCAGAGATCTTTTCATAATAGTCTGCATTTCTAAAATGAGAATGGTGTGTGCAGAATGTCATTTTCATCAGCATCTCAAATGTATGCAAAGCCATTATGGAACATTATGGGTTACTCTGAGCAGTACTTACTTCTTCTTTGGGGGCAGGTTCAGGAGGGGAGCTGCAAGAGCCTGCCTGGAGGAATCTGCAATGGGAACACACAGTTTATTAGCAACAATTACAGGGGTGAAACTTGGAAAGTAACTAACAACATTCAACTTAGGTTTAATAAAATCAAAAGGCCCTGCCACTATCAGGGAACTGAAATCAAGTTGGTGCCAAGAAGTTGGCTGCTCTGCTCAGACTGTGTGTATCGAAATGCAGGATGGGCTCCTTGCAGTTTAAATGGCACCATTTTGCTGAAATACTGGAAAAAAAAAACAACCATTTAAAAGCATTATCTGCAGATTGTGGTGGTGGAGAATATGGTTGAGGATAATACTGGTAGGAAAGGAATACTGGAGGAAAGGGAAAAAAAAAAAAAGGAAAAGGTTATTTAAAATCTTGACAGAAGCTTTTTTTTTTTTTTTTAATATATTTCTAATATTTTGTATTGAGAGAATCCATTGCTTCAGAGGCTGAAAAAGTCTCCATGGAGACCTTTCGGGGGTGTTACCTTCACCTTTGTAGGCTATGATGCTGTCACAAATCTCCTTGAAGATCTGTGCCAGGCGGGCAGCACGAGCCACTTCGATGTTCTCTTCAGCTGCAGCCAAACGCCGCGTCCGGACCGAGCGGGCAGTCTGAAGGGCTGAGAACTGGGTCATGAAAACATCTGAAAGAGGGCAGAAAGGAATTACAGCTAAAGAATTCCACTAAAGACCAAACTACAGTGTTCTTTTCCAATGTAGCAAGTCGTTACCCAGACCTAAGACAGGGAACACTGGTCAGGAGAGCATAAAGAATGGTGACACAATCAGCTTTTATGTATTAAAACAAACTCTTCCAGGAAAAAAAAAATAGAAGATAATAGAGCTGGACCTTCCATGCTACTTGCAGTCATTGTGCCATGACAAAACATTGCCTAGAAACATCATCTTCTGCATGAGAACTGACTAAAAGATGCATAAGCAATCGGTTGTGTCTGTTCTATTTGTCTTTAAGCTCAGCATCTGGGCCAGCAAAACCACACATCCCTAATATTTACATCACGTTTAAATAAGGGATTGCTCATTTATCTTCTGCCATCCAGATCCTCTTTTCCTTGCATACTGTTTAATAGAGATCTTTTCCAGAAAGAGCACAGTGAGCCCTTCTGTTCTCAGCATCCTTATTTTTCTGTCTTGCCTGAAGTCCTTCCTACCAGAACTGAAGGTTTATCACAAACAATAATACGTTGCTTTGGAAAATGAACCTGTGGGCTGGCTGGTAGAGTCTGCCTAATTTCATCCTAATGATATTCCAGATTTCTTGTTTGCCTTTCTAGTGCCATCCAGTGCCATCATGGTACAGGTGGTTACCAAAGTATTTGATGTTGCTGGAGCAAACGCAGTCTGTCATTAAATTCACTGCAAATACTCACTTCTCAGCTCCTCAGAGCTTACAGAGCAGAAGGAATTCTGTGCAGCAGTTAAAAACTCTCTTCTTTTTGGGTTCTCAGAGGAGAAGAGCAGCAACCTGAGGACTTTGTGCTGGCCTTACCAGATTTGATGTTGCCATCATCCCGACAGATTCCATTCCAGCGACTGTATAACGACGCCGTATGGATGTTGTCACTGACTTGCTTCACTTCTTCTTGCTTTTGTCGAATCTTTTCCCAGTTTCGTACCAGAAACACGTGGTGTTTTAACACAAAATTCCTACATACATTAAAAAAAATATATATCAAGAATCACCTTCATGCAGAGGTAAAGTTCTCATGTCTGTGGTGAGGAATCCCACCCCAACTTCTTGCTCAAGACTTCCCAGTGCCCCATCCTATAGAAAATACCTGTCCAACATTTGCACAACCCTCAGTTCCTGAGGAAAAAAACCATCACTGAAACCTCTCCTCACCTTTCTCTGTTAGACATGGGCTTCATCTGGAGCTGTGGTGTCAGCCTGGTGGGTGTGTTCACGCTTTCGCTGGGCTCCTCTGGCATGTGGCCCCTCTGGAAAACAAATCACTCTGATAGACAGGAAAAACTGTGCCAAGAACTGCACAAACCAGGAAAAGCAGTTCCTTGGGGTAGAAAACGCAGTATTTCTCTTTTTGTTATGATGCTACAAACTGATTTCTTGTCATCTTTTACCCATGAAAGACGCTGCCTTTACTACTTACTCTCTTTTTCAGCTTGTGCTTGGACTTCCTCTTCTCCTTCGACCTCCCAGTCCTCCTGTGGCTGCTCACAGGTTGGTTGCTTTTGTTTGGAAGTCCATTCACTCGCTGACTTTTCCCCCCAATTATCCCTCTGCATTTCTCAAACCCACACTTGCAGAGTTGCTTTGGAAAAACAAATGGGGAAAAAAAAAAAAAAAAGAGTGATTGTTTTAAATAAAGCACTCAGATCCTCTCTCAATATTATAAAGAACCTGTTCTGTCAAATGCAATACGAGGTTTTGTTAGTCAGCCTTCACTCTGTTGGCATTGAGAGCTTTCTCAAGGTTTTGCATTGTGCTCCTTACCTGCTTTTCAACATTAAATGAGTGGAAGTTGTAGTCGTATGTCAGTTCAGTACCAGCAGGCATATCTTTAAGTGCATACAATCCAATCCGGTAAACACCATTAACAGACCTGCAGAAAAAAATATGTATAATTAAACATTCCTAATAAGCAAAAATAAATTTGCCTTTATCCACACAGTGGAAGTGCTGGAGATAGGAAGCAGTGCTATTGCCATGCTCAGGAGTTCGCTCGTTCTTCGTTTATTTTGTCCTCATTGCTCTCTTTGACAGCAAACTTGGAAAGCCAAAACCAAAGGAAAGCTGTGCTAGCAGAGCAGGAAGCTGTGCTTCAAACAGAGAACTTACAAACTGCATCAGCTGATGTGCAGCATCTCTTATCAGCTGCCAGGATTCGGGCCCTCACCACTTTCAGCTTTCACTGAACACTGTATCTCATTTCACAACATGCTTTGAAATTTATTGTCTCTCCAGTTCTCTCTTTTTCCTGTGTGTGTGTGTTGGATTTTAATATTTTAAACTCAATTACTATTGCTTTCAACTACTACAATTACCTGAGAACCAAAAGCTTCCTTGCTGTGCTACAGCTACTTCTCTTCTGCAACGTGAGTCTGACAATACATATTTTTTGCACTGTTGGACCAAATTCCCCTATTTTTACACCAGATTCCCTGGTTATCTCTATCTTAGCCACCAGCATCCCAGTCTCCCAGTAAATAGAACAATATTTTTCTTACCATTTCTGCATCTCACAGTTTGGATTACAGCTGTGGTTGATAAAACGAGCCTCATTGCCCATACGGTAACTATCTATCACCATTCCACTGTCCAAATTCAGGCAGTAATGATCACTGTGGTTATGGTACTGTTCAATCATCCGGTTCCTACGAATCAACACAGGAAAGTTATTTGTGATCCCCTCCTTCCTGCTGCAAAGCAAACAGGGAGGAACACAGTGACAGCATGTTCAAGAATTCGGAGATGGTTTTGAAGGAAAAGCATTTGTGATTTCTATACGTTACAGAATTGCACACCTAGAGATGGAGGAGAATCATTCTAACACCTATTCTTATAAGTCAAGGCCACTGACAGAGCTTGGATTAGAATTTAGAAATCTGCTCTTTTGGAATGCTCCCATTCTGCAGGTTATGTGTATGCATTTCATGGTGATAACCTGTGTATGGAAGAGAAAATGCAAGCATACATTCCTTGGTTTGTATATATATGCATATGTACAACAATCAGCTCCCCCCTTCCCCTGCCTGCAGTGGGAAACAACATCCATGCATTACAGCTGAGCAAGAGAGCAACAGTGGGCAAACATTCAGCTGTGCCAACAGTTATCTCTGCATGACGAGATCCTGTTTGCATTTGATGGAGCTCTCTGAGCAGCAAGAATGTCTCCAATGTAAACTATCCTGCGATGTTACGTAGTTAATGAGACTGTGATTTCTTTCTGTAATTAGTTATTAATGCTCCCCCTTGCTCTTTTGCCTTCACATCTCTCTGCAATATCTGCTTTCTCTTCCTGACCCGTTCTGACCCCGTGATTCTGTTCTGCACAGTTCAGATTCTGCACAGCACTCGTATCAGATTCACATTCACAGCACTGACACTGGCAGAGCAGATGGGGCAGATGTTGCATTCCATAGAACAACCACTCCTCTCTATCTGACTGTGAAAAAGATGGTTGAGCAGAAAAGCTGAATGCTAAGCCTTCCTTCTGGTGCCAGAAAGCATTTTCTCTTCTGTATTCTCCCATTCGTTTCTGTCAAAGGATTTCCCAACAAGGACAAGGGATGCTAAAGTCATCTACTGAGCTTTCCACACAAGCAGCAAATAGATTTTTCTACCTGAATTCTTGCTCACTAACAACTTCTCCCAGGTATTCGATGATGAACTGTCCTGCTTTCAGGGGCTCTTTGGTGCGGATACCCCAACCCTTCTCCTCAGCCCGGAACCTCTCCAAGCACTGCACCCATTCATGCCTCTGGATCCGTTGGTTACAACACTGCTCACCACAAGGGCAGGTGTTTGGTGAACACTCAGCAAAGATCATCCTAAAATTGAAAATGAAGAAGTGTAAGGAAGGTAAACAGTGTACTTTTTACATGAACCAATACACAGCACAGCGTGTCAGCTCGCTCCTGACCTGTTAAGGCAATCCTCCATGCAGCCCTTGCCATTCTCATCATCTGGTTTCTTGCAGTTGCAGGTAGTGGCTTCGTAGCCAGAAAGAGGTTTGACATCCACGTAGACATCTGGAGGGACAGGGAAGAAACAAGAAGATGGAGATTCCTTCCAGGTAAATACAACAACCATTTACAGCTTTCAGTACAATTACACACAGTGAGAACAGAAGGAGGAAGTTTCTCTGCTAGGATGGAGAGCATGACAGAATTCCAGTTGCACATTTTAGTAACGATAAGATTTTACTTACTGGAGCGGATTTTTTTATAAAGTGGGACATCTGGCTTTTTATACAGCTAGAAAAGAAAAAGAGAGAAAAATAAGACATTGTATAACTGCATCTGATATTCAACAGAATCGGGGATGTGATGCCCTGTCTGTATGTAAAGGTTTTGTAATCACTGCTGTATGTACAAACTAACACATTTTGGACAAACAAGGCTGCTCTCTATGGCTTCAATACTTTAGGTAGCTATGGGAAATGGCAAAGAAATAGACTGCATTTATATCTGTGTAATATTGATTAGATAAGAGGGGCAGATGCACCTCGTTTTCAATACAGGGCCAGAAAGTGTCCCCAGCTGAAATGTCAACAGCTCTCAGGACTTTAAGACCACAGTGTGGTGTTTTAAAGGGGACTGAAGCAGCAGCAGCCATCTGGGGATGTGCTTTGCTCACTGATGTTCCATGTCTCAGAGCACTGCCCTGCAGCACGGCTGGGGACAGCTGCACCTCCCAGCACTCAGTGCTGTGTTAAATCACTCGGTGGAAACTTCTCAGAGGGGGGAAAAAAAAAAAACAAACCAACAAAACAACCCCAAAACCTATTTTTAGGTTTGCCCATATTTAAAACACTTGAAAAAGAATGCGACCGTTCAACACTTTCTCTTCTTTCCTCAGTATGAAAATTTCAGCTTGCAAAGTGAAAAATAAATTCCACTCTGCTGGGAGCCCTCCAAGAAAAATAAGGCCCGAAATTTCTCCGTGCTGTTGGCAGTACATCTGAATTCTCCCGAGGCATGTCTAAAACAAGATCAGTGCAGAAAGCAGGCATGCTACCAAAATAAAAGCCTGCAGCACAATTAGTGACTTCTCTGGCAGAAACCTATAGGGTTGCTGTTTTGCAAGAGATGGAATAATGGAAACTATTCACATGAAAGACGTAAATAAATCCTTTCTTCGTCACCCAGTGGCAGCAATAAGAATATTCAGCAATACACAGAATATATAAACATGGCTTTCATGCAGAAATCCTGCTATGTTCTTTCCAACCATAATCTTGGCAAGCAGTAACTTTTTATCTTGTACCTGATTGTGTTTCCACTGCCAGAGGATGTCGTAAGGCAGCTGGAAGTCAATTCTCTTTTGTCTGAGATACTTTCCTGAAACAAAAAGGTTTATAAGTTGTACACACTCATATGCACAGATCCCCCAGGGGCACCAGGATTGCTCCCAGGCACACGGCCAACATTCTGATAGGGCCTCTCAGTGTCTGCAAGGCAGCAGAACAGCAGACTCTTCCGAGAAGGTTTTATGTATCAGTGACAAGCACAGGAAGGAGCCCACCATCTTGTGATCCTTTGCATTCTGCTCTGCTTTCAGTGAGGTCTGAAGTGTTACAGAAAGCAGGTAGGCTTGCTGAGTTAGGTGCATAAAGGAGCTGCATTCTGCTCAATCACTGATCATTAAGGGTGTCCTTAACCTCTATCAATTACAATTAAGCTCTTAAGAGCTGTGCTGGGAACCCTTCAGGTGCTCATCCAGGAGACCCTGAATGTGAGCTACAGGACAGAAAACAACTGACAGAACCCAACAGCTCTGTGCCATGTTACCAGTGAGCAGAAATCCCCATCAAAGGAAACGCCTTCCCCACAAATCTGTGTACACAAGCAAGATGATTTAGCACAGAGACCAAATATGCATGCAAGAATTCTGTATGCATGATTCACATGAGGTGGTAAATCACAATATTGTGCTCAGAGAAACCAAATCAGTTTTGGAAACAGTTTCCAAGCCTGTTCGTACAGCCTTCACCAAATGAACGAATTCAGACTTGACAAGGACATTCCTGACTGCTTCAGAAGAGGATCTGTATTTTCAGCAATGACTGGAACTCTTTTTAGACAGGAGTTACTGCTGTCACTGTAAACCTTGATTTATTTTAAAACTCGCTGTCACCCCAATCTCTTTTGCAAAAGAAGGAAACTGACTTGTTAAATGCTTCATTTATGTAAGGCCTGAGGCTTGACACAAAGTGCTGGGTTACTTCTAGCTAAGATTAAAACGTTCTCTTATCGTTTAGTTGGAGCATTGCTGTCACAGAGCAGTAGTGAGAGGAATGATTGGAGATGAGGTGACAGTTCCTCCTCTGATTTTCCCAAGTTTTCTAAATCCTTCCTCAGTAATCCGTGGCTTCGTGTCAATTCACACCCCTCCCCATTGGAATGCCCTCCGCACTGGAAAACAGAAATGGTGATGTTTTCCCTACAATGCACTCCTAAATTACTTATTTTCAAAGCTTTATTCATCCATAGCAGGTTCCAGGAAAGAGCTAAATCTGCTGGGAATTTGCTTTCACTTCTATGACCTCACCGAGCGAAACAAAAGGTTCTTTCAAGTGCCCTGGCAGAGTGCCTGCAGTGTGTGCTATGTCCTTCCAGCCCTCCTCAAGCAGCCACCAGCACAGCTAACTGGCACAGCCCTAAACCTGTAACTCTGCTCTGTAGTGAGCTGCTCTCCAGCTGCCCAACACAGAGCAATTAAAGCAGGCTTATCTTTATGGCAGAAGCTTGTTTGTGTCTGCTAGCACAAACAAACTTGAGGTCACGGCCCTGTGAAAAGAGAGCAGGATTGCTGCAAACCAAACCTGAGCATCCTGACAGATGGTTCAGTCCTGCAACAGAGTTATATGACCTAATTCAAGAAAGAACTGAGAAAGGTCATGTTCTTGAGGATCCCAATTAACACCTTCAGCTCTGGAACCTGCTTCTGAAAGGCTTTACTGATTCACACACTGTTCATTTATATTTCTGTTTTTCATTCTTCCTCAGTTTTTCTTCTTATTTAAAGACAGACATCACTAAGTGCATGGACACAAGGGGGGATTTATTACAGCTTGCTTAGCATTTGAGATTTAAGAAATTGGACTAGTTGGACTGTTTCCAAGGGTAGATCACCAAGGACAAGGGGGAATGGTTTGAAACTGAGACAGGGGAGGTTTAGGTTGGATATGAGGAGGGGGTTTTTCACCCATAGGGTGGTGATGCACTGGAACAGGTTGCCCAAGGAGGTTGTGGATGCCCCATCCCTGCAAGCATTCAAGGCCAGACTGGATGTGGCTCTGGGCAGCCTGGGCTGCTGGTTGGTGACCCTGCACATAGCAGGGGGTTGGAACCAGATGAGCATTGTGGTCCTTTTCAACCCAGGCCATTCTATGATTCTATGATTCTATGATAATTGTATCTGGCTGTCCTACTGCAATATTAATTTGAGAAGGAGACTGTCATACTGCTTTCATGCTGAAGCACTACAGTACTTAAAGCACACTCAAAGCTAAGCTGATCTTGGAAAATAAAACATGAGAACAAAGGACAAACAGCACAAAAGAAACCTCTGCAATCAAACTCTTATGCTGAAAAACGCAGAAGGATGAGTGTGACCTCTGATGAAGTTAATATGCTGAAAGATATCTTTACCTTAACGATGTGATAAAATAAAAAGGGAGAGAGGCAAAAAGTAACTCAGAGTAACTCAGTGTCACCCGACAGTGATGTTTGTTTCCCAATAATTAAGACATGTGAAGTACCCACCGACATGAATAGGGGCTGGAAACAATCCGTGCTCGTGCTCTCCAGGAGTGTATTCCAGCTTCTCCTTCTTCAGCTGGATGAGTCGGCTCTTCGGACTGTGGGTAACAGAAGGAGAAACATTTCTGTCACACACAAAAAATGTATAAACTGTTTCAAGTAGGCAAATACCTAGAACATTAGGCAGCAGAATGATAAAAGGAACGGCCAGAAGAAGTCATTTCCAGGTCGCTTGCCAAAGAGGCTTCTTGTATCCATTTGATTTTTTCCCCATAACATCAGGCAACACCTAATGGGACACCAACAGTATTAAACTCCTGGTGTGTGATAGGTTAAAAGTGACTCAGATTGCAAGAATAAATTCCCGTGTTGTCTGTTTAGCTCTTTGAGGTGTTGTACATGTATATTGCCCACTTTCCTAACAAATATTCTGGGTCTATTCCTTTAGTAGGGTGTTCATCAACGAAGAACAGAGATCAGAGTTAAGAGAGCCCTTGTACAGAAGGAACAAACAGGGGTATGGAGTAAGAGTGGCTGTATGGTCAGGGTGATGTCCAGTGACACAGCTCAGCACCTCTGCAAACATTCTGGTTTATTCCACAGTGATAATAAGGCAACTACATTTTAGGCAGTGATAAGGAAGCTGAGGGGAACTGCTGAAATGAGGCTCTGCTGAACTAGATGCTGCATATATTCTCCATGAAAGAGCTCTGCTTTTAATAGCTAAGGCCCTGGTGACTGAAGAAATACTTGCACTGAACCACATGCACACACATGGGCAGACACACAATAATGGGAAAGTTTATTGTAAAAATGAAATGGGAATATCTAGGTAAAATGCATCCCAAAATGAACACCTTATTTTGTTAAGGTACAAAGGGGCTGTATCTGCAGATGGAGAGGTGAAGAAATGTGCTCCAGGCCACAGAGCAAGGGTTTAAACACAGATCACCTATTTCCAGTCAGGTGTTTCATGTCCCAGAACGTATCACCAACACAGTGCTGCAGCTTTACATAAATAGAGTCGCTTCCAAGTTCTGCCAAGCTGTCCTAACCAGAAAACAGCACCATTTCCTCACACAAGAAAGGTCACTGGTTTTAACATTACGACCCCATTTACTGATGGCAGACGTTCACTCCATTTGCTTTGGCAAACACGCAGCTCCTTCACCCACAAGGAAAAAATGTTCATCTAGAGAGGATAAAAAAAGGAACCCACGCTTCTGCCCTTCCAAGTTGTGCTGCACTGAATCACTGAGGCTTGCAAGGAAAATGACTTTGTGGTAACTGCTTACAAGACCTGGAAAACAAGTTCTTATCAAGAGAAAATGGAAAAGCGTTGTGAAAAGGGAAAGAGTGAACCTCTGTTGCCAAGAGGCAAGCAAACCCTGAAACCAGAGACAAAGAGAAAAGGAAGAACAAGGTGTGACTAAATGCCAGCCAAAAGAGCCCCTTTTACACCTATATGTTCCATGTAAAGAAAATCACCAGAACTCTAAGTTGCCAGATAGTTCCCTAAATGTATACAGTATTCGTTTTTAATTGCTAATTTATTATTTCATTTCTTTGGCAAAGTAGACTTTGTACTCCTCTAGCAAAACCACTGCTGGGTAAACAGATAATGACTGCAGAGCACAACCTTCCTTTGTTCTTAAACCTGCAGCTCTGTGCAACCACACATGAAACTTCTTCTCAGCAAAAGTGCAATTCCTGCAGTGGGAGGCTGAGGACTCTGGGTAATTGATGTGGATGTTAAAGTGTACCTGCAGACATAGTCACAAAAGCACATTTGGAAATAGAGGTAAAGCTGAAGCTGACTTCTGAAATCACTCCTTTCATTCTTATCTTATTTCATTCTCATCTGCAAGAAATTACGAAGTTTGAGCTGCAGTCACTGTGCTGTAATAAAATCTGTAGACCAAGGTAAGTCAGGGGGAAAATGATTTCTCTCTTTTTAATGTGTCAAACCATAACAGAAGTAGAAATTCTTGACTTTCAACACAGTGCTTCAAACAGCTGCAGGAATGTCACCTAACTACAAACAGAAATGGGCTCCTTATCAGAAATGGGAGATGTCCACCTCCCAGTGCACACCACTGAGATACTGCACTGCTGCTCCCAACAGCTCCCTGCAGCTCAGAGAAAGCAAGAGAGACAAACACACCTGACAGGGCAATGAGCAGGGCATACACCTGGAATTCTTTCCTAAAAAAGATAACCACTCATCATCATTCAGTCCATAAAAACAGAAAACAAATGCGCATGCTGACACTGCACTCAATGTCTGAACGCTCAGGCTCTGCCAGCACTTTTACTGCCACGATTGTTACTGTCAAAGCAATGTCTTACATTCTTCAAGGCTGATCCTCAGAGACACTTTCAGACTGCTGGAGGCTGCCTTCTGACAAGGGTTATATTTTAAATCTTCACTGAATCAGATTCTGATAATTAGCTCGCATATAATTTTTCACAGGCTTTCATTAACTTGATGGTTTTGGTTCAGCTATTTACTAGCCAGCTTTTACTGGCTTTAGTTGAGAGTAGAGTGGAAACAGAATATCAGACAGCAACTTTTCACTGCTATTACTTACTCTGCTGTTTTGTACACGTCAGAGTAGAGCCCTGCCTTCTGGTACTTCTTCTTTGGGGGCCGGGGGGCTTTCTTCTCACGCTGGGGAAGAGAAGGCAAAGGCTGCTGCTGTTGGGTGTTCTCAGGTTCAGGTGGTTTCCCAAGGGCATCCTGAGGACTGGGTGGTTCAGGTGGTGTCTCAGAAAAACTAAAAAAAAAAAAAAAAAAAAAAGTAAAGATGACCATTACTAGATTTATATTTCTTACCATAAACGTTTCCTTACCATATTTCATTACTCCTTTTTATGGTCAGCAGCACAAAACCCTCCAGGTTACAGAATTACTAGATGTCTCTGCTATTTAACAATGCAATTCAATGACCACGAGCAAGCAGTGGTTAAGCATAACCATAAGAAACAGAGGATCTTTTCACAGTAATATCATTACTCCTAATGTTTAGCTCTTGGAGCCTCAGTGAAGTAATTCAGAAGGTGGTTCGTACTATTTGCTTTTGTACTCTAAAAATAGCAGGTGGCCAACCTTCACTTAGCTTCCAGGAGTCATGCAATGCATTCCTGGAGCATGCAGCTCCAGCAACATTCTGCAAAGCTAAATGCCTACACTTCAGCATTTGGTTGTGAAACACAAATGATTTGTTATTTTTTAGAACTACTCAGAAAACTCAGGGAGGAAGAGCTCTGGAAGAGTTTGGTCTCTTTGTTGTACAGATTTCTGGTGTTTCTTTACCAGTGACTGCACCCTTCAGACAGGTGCATACCATACCTCCTACTCACTGTTTTGGTTTTACTCTTTTGCTGCATATCAGTTGATCTCGCCTGACATTCAGTGTTGCTTGTAGTTGTTTCTCAAGCATATAAGTCACACACTTAAGATTCCCACGGTGCTGTAGCTCTCACAGCTCCCTAGTCAGTGCATGACATAAGAACTATCTTTGCTAAAGCACCTCATCAGTTTTCCTGTTACAAATCCATTAAGTGCATTCTTCACCAAGATGATGAGGAGTGTTTCACTTGAGACACATGCACACAAAAACAAGCTTTACATTACCTGTGATTTTACCCCATTTAGGGGTGTGATAAGCAGTAGCTTCAAAAGACCCTATGTGTTCTGAAAACCAACAGTGAACTCCTCAGTGAAAACAAATGTAACGAGCGGAGCTTGGAGAGCACGATTCTTTGATGGGTTAAAATGCCTTAAACATCAGCAAAGATGAAAATGAAAGCATGCAGTTCTAAGGGAATTACCTCTTACTGCTCTCCTGTTCATCTTCTGGCAGAGGTTTTTGTCGTTTCCTGGCCTGTTCCTCTGAGAGCCACCTCTTTCTCTTCCATCCTTTTCGGTGATCCGGATTCAAGTTTACGCTTTGCACCACAGCTTCAATCACATCAGTGATGGTATCAGGTCCGAGGTGTAAAGGACTGCTGCTTTCTTCCCTCTTATCTAACTCCTGACTGACCAGCCGAGCTGCCTGGAAGGCCTGCATGGACACAACAGCCTGCATTGGGTATTTCCGGGGCCTACCTGGCCTGCGTTTCACAAAATTATTCCCTGTCCGTGACTGCCTTTGCAGCTTTTTGGCTTTCAGAATTTTATTGACGTGGTCAAGATTTTTTTTTGTTGCCAAGATCTTGTTATAATTGCACATTTTTCTTGCTTGTCGCTGCATGGCTTCAACCACACTTCTCTTGAGATGATGTGGAGAGTAGCTGTTTGGTAATCTGTCTGACAGAAGCGAGATACTGTCACTGCAGGAGCTGCTTGGGATGGCTGGAGCAACGAGGCTGTCCTGCTTCCCCAGACTTCTCTCTCTGTTGTGGTTTCGAGCAGGACTAGCTGATGGTGGAACGGATACATTTGCAATGACTGCTTCTATGCTTTTGTCCAAAGCAGCCTGGCCTTCGTGCTGCGCCATGCGCTGCAGCAAGCTGTCCACTGAATCATCAGCAGCTGTCAGCCTTGTCCCTCGTGCCGGCACTCCGATCACTGAAACACATCAAAGAAACGATTAAAGTCTGAAGTAAAATCCAACATAGTGATGAGAGAATTGATTGCAAGAAAGGTGGGGGTTGGGCACAGGTAAGCCAAAATACCTGGACAAAGAGAAAGGCAAGTTTACACAGGAAGTCAAATGAGATCTCACTTTTAGATCTACTTCAACTACTGGGTCGTGGGCTGTGGATTGAAAAGCATGTACTGGGGCTACTGTTAAAGGGAAGACAACAGAATGTTTCTGTAGAAGGGTTTCTATCTTTTGGCAAGAAGGACATCGTGCATTAGCAGTCAAAGATGCAGCACAGACAATTTACTGTAAGTATTTTCTAGTCCAAGTCTGTTACTGTGGAGAGATGCATTCCTCATCAGTTTTCCAAAGTAATGAATTTGCAAGTGCAAATGAAAACATTATTCTGAGAGTGCAAACAATATGAAGGAGGGAGAATCAGCATATCTGCTCCTAAAGCCCTTCTACGTGCAACTTTCTTCCTACATGGCTCAGAAACAGCAACAACGCTCGTGCAGTCACTGCTGTAAGATAACCAAACCACTTGGAAACCAAACAGCCTGAGCAACTCAAAGCACCGAAAGGATTTTCACTTTCAGCTTTCAGTTTCAGGTGGAGGAGTGAAGACAAACTTCCCTGTTTTCCTATGGTCTTTACACACACACTGGGGCAGAGCTGAAGGTTCCCCACAAAAACATCGCCTGCTCAGCACTGGGAGCTCTGGGAGCAGCTGCACTGCCCATGAAAACTGAACAACGTGACACATTCGGACACAGGGGCTGCCCATAAACCAGTGCTTCTGTTGGAAAAATGATCCCAAAGGATCAGACATCTGAACTCTGATCCCCAACAGCTGCAGCACTGCTCGTGTACTCCTGGATGGTAAGGAAGCAGCTCTCGATGTCAAATGCACCAAAATCCCACACGCATTCCAAACCTGCAGAAGATGTGACAAAGACTGCTCTCTCCCAGCAGCAGCAGCAGCTCAACGTCTTTGAAGTTGACAAACAACTCAGTTTTGTTCTTTGCTCTCCTGCCCAAGAAATGCCTGAACTTTTGACACCTGCCTATGCACAGGCTTCAACTGCCTGCAGTTGTCCCTTCCCAACAAGCAAATGAGAGTTATCAAGACACAAAGACACTTCACTCTGGGTGGATTTCCTAAGCATATGCTGAAGAAAGCTTCTGTGAAAAATGTTTGTTTAAAGGGAGGAGGAAATAGCAGCTTGGCCACATTCTTTACATATGGAAATTGTAACAAAGTGGTTCTGTTAGGACATATCCTAGGGATGTTTACTACAAAGTTGCAGTCAGCTTTACTGTCTAAGAATGCTGGAACTCTCACAGAAGGTTTTTCTACAACTGGCATTCTACAAATGCCTTTCTTGCCTTATCTTCTTGGCCCCACAAGCTCCCCACAGAGGGATTTATTCACCTAATTCATTGATTAACTGCAGTGCCACAAGAATTGCTAGCAATTAAAGACTCAAGCTTCATGAAGACTAATTTAACACGGTGAGGAATCCAACTCCATTCCAGCACAGCTACGCTGCTGCTGCTGCTTCTCTACATGCCAGCTCAATTTCCTCTGTTCTACAACACAATTTGAAGCATTTGTATCCTAAGCTGCAAGTGGAAAAAAGTCAGCATCTCCACGAAAATCCTGCTGCTGTAAAGTTCTCATAGCAACGTTGTCTTTGCCTGTAGCACTGTAAGTCTTAGTATTGCAGTGATCTCCAAAACAAGATGAGCAAATATCACTTGCCTGTAGAAGATGTGCTCTCAGATGTTGATCTCTTTCTGGAAGGGCTGCAATTTGTGCTCTCTGACTGCCTCTGGGAAGGTTTGTCCTGTGTTGGCAGAGTGCCTAAAAAGCAGATCAGGGAAGACAAAAGCACAAAAAAAAAACATCATTTCAGTCTGGCAGTGCCAATAAAACACAATGTAGATGCTAAATATTCAAACTAAGAGCATACTTTCTTTTTTAGCATTAAGAACACTTCCTTGTTACAACGTCAGTACTTGCAGAAGGATGAATCTCAACCATCACAACAGAATTTCTCACAGGGCAATGGCACACGTGGGACAGTAAAGCAATCCATGAGGAAGAGACACTTAGTATTTGAGGAGTAGCTTTAATGTAAAAAAAAACAACACCAAAACAAACAAAACACTCCGACACATTCCTGCTTTCAAATGAACTCCCCTCCCATTTCATCTTCATGGAACAGCTGAAGTTAGAAAGAACTTCTGCAGACCCCAGACAGCCACCACGTCAGGTTTTTAATTTGCTCACAGGGACTCCAAAACCTTCCCAGGCAATCTGAACCAGAGTTCAATCTCCCTTATGGTAAAACATTTTTTTTCCTTCTATATGGCCAGAATTTCCCGTGTTTGACTTTGTGCCCGCTGCCCCTTCTGCTGTCACCAGGCAGCGCTGGATTTGGCTCCCTTTTCTGTACTCCCTGCCATCAGGTCTATGCACCACTGATAAGATCTCCCCTGAGCTTTCTCTTCCACAGGCTGAGCAGCCCCATCTCTGTTTGTACGATGGAATTCCCAAGCCCTCAGTCACCTCAGTGGCTTGTCACTGCATCCCTGCAGTACCCCCATGTCTTTCTTGTACTGAGGAGCCCAGAACTTTTATGATTATTATTATCCTGTGGTGTAACACCTAAGAAATGTTCAACTGAGAGACGAAGTAAACAATACCACAGCTCCAAATATTCTAACTTCTTGACGAGGCAGAAGCACCAGATTTAATTTTTCATTAATTCTTCTCAGCAAAGGCATTACTGCAACGCTGCTGGACACTGCCCTGAGCTGCAAGCTGAATGTCTTCGCATGGAGAATTCCCCCCACTTTCCTGCATGGCATCCTGGCACAGAGCTGGTGGGCTCTGGGTGCGTTTCTGTAGGGTCTGCTCTGACAAAACGAAGCCAAGAAGGAAGCTGCAGTGGAACTCTGCAGGGAGACCACATGCAGTTGCTTAGTATTAGTAAGAACAATTGTCTTCTCATCCCTGGATCAATTTTTCTAGTGAGGAACTACAAGAGATATTGATTTCATACTGCGTAGATTAAAATAAATGCCCTGAGACCTCAGGAAAAAGAAAAGAGAAAAACTGGAAAAGAAAGCCTAACTGCTATAAGTACAAAGAGGCTATAATAAGTTTCAACAAGAAAAAAAGACAAGTGAGAGGAATTTAAAGAGCTGCCTCATTACAGAGCAGCTTGTCACTGAGGTTTCTTACAGATGACCACACACAGAGGGTTCCTTCCTCTCACAGATTTAACTGCTCACCTCCCTCAGCTGTCCAACCTCAGCAGGCAGGAGCCCTTCAGCTCCTGCTGGGCCTCAGCTGCACAGCCAGGCCCTGGGGTGACAGAGGCTGAGCCCTGATGGAGTTCAGCTGGTGCTCAGCCCAGGGTGCTGTGTTAGGCCTGGGGTCAGGCAGCACTAGGCCTGCAGTTAGGCAGACAATAGGCCTGGGGTCAGGCAGGTGCTAGGCCTGGGGTCAGGCAGCACTAGGCCTGCAGTTAGGCAGACAATAGGCCTGCAGTCAGGCAGGCTCTAGGCCCGAGGTCAGGCAGCACTAGGCCCACACTTCTGTGCTAGGCTTGGGCTCAGGCAGCGCTAGGCCTATGGTCAGGAAGGCGGTAGGCCCAAGCTGCAGGCCCAGGATCAGGAGGTGCTAGGCCCAGGCTCAGGCAGGTGCTAGGCCTCGGCTGCAGTGCAAGGCCTGGGGTCAGGCAGGCGCTGGGCCTAGGTGGAGGCCCTGGCAGTGCAAGGCCTGGGGTCGGGCAGGCGCTGGGCCTAGGCGGAGGTGGAGGCCTTGGCAGTGCTAGGCCTGGGGTCAGGCAGGCCGGCAGTCAGGCAGGCACTAGGCCTGGGTTGCAGCACTAGGCCTGGGTTGCAGCACTAGGCCCGGGGTCAGGCAGGTTCCAGGCCTGGGGTCAGGCAGATGCTAGGCCCAGGCTGCAGCGCTAGGCCTAGAGTCAGGTAGGCTGGCAGTCAGACAGGCACTAGGCCCGGGGTCAGGCAGGTGCTAGGCCTGGGCTGCAGCACAAGGCCTGGGGTCAGACAGGCATTAGGCCTGGGCCAGGCAGGCTGGCAGTCAGGCAGCGCTGGGCCTGGGCTGCAGCACTAGGCCCGGGGTCAGGCAGGTGCCAGGCCCAGGCTTCAGCGCTAGGCCCAGGCGGAGGTGCAGGCCCCGGCGGTGCTAGGCCCGACCTTGCCGCCAGGCGGCGCCGTTGCCCACGGCCCTGCCCAGCGCTGCCGCTCGGCCCTCGGGTCGGGCACAGCGCACAGCGCTGCTTCGTGACCCGAAATCGGCACATCTGCAGCTAAAATATACTTCGCATTTGAACACGGAGGTTTCCCTCGTCTGAGCACGCAGTATCGAGCTTTGGGCGCACACATCTTGCGTCACGCTGACTGACGTTTGCCTCAAACCTCTCCCTGGGTTTTCAATGGGATGAAGGGAGTTGGAAACCACCAAACAGCTTCTTTAGGTTCCCCTTCGCTCGGTGAGACCACCTTAAAATAAGCTTCCAACTGTTCAAAGCAACTCGTGGTGTGAAGCTGCGGTGGTTCCCACAAGAAGCCCCGTGCAGCAGTGCCCACAAGTGGCTGCTGTGCTGACGGCCCCCGTGTTCTGCTGAGCCCTGCTTCAAGACAACTCGTTACGGCCCCACGACCTTCCTGTTGGCCCCTGAGTACGGACCGTGTAAAGCTACACATCTGTAGGATTGAAACGCCTCTCTGAAGTGCATCTCCTGTGAAACACCACCATTCATCCGCTGAGCCCCGTGTGCCAAAACGCAGCATCCCAATTACAGTTCTGATCCAATCTGAGAGCGTCAGACATCTCAGCTAAAATGACAGAAAGTACCCGCCGACGAAGGCAGCCATGCAGGGTTTGTGTTCAAAACCCCATGGAAATGGAGGGTGTTTTCCATACGGGGTATTTCTGAAATAAATTACGATGAATATCCCCTATGGATCACAAGGGACCATTTTAGAAAGCATTCCCTAATGCTGCTCTCCCACTGCTTGCTTTAGCAGCTCTCATTCTGTGTTCCCTCCACCACACACCTCAGCTGCATCTGGTTCAATAAATAAAAAAAAAAAAATCATCCTTGATGCACCACATTTTCCCTTCGTCTGTGCTATTTTCCGCAGTACATAAAAATAGGACCCAGGTCTTTCACAGTAATAGCCACAGAATCACAATTCAGCAGTACAGATTAAAAACAAAGCCAACTATGCAACTTGCCATTGATCTAAAGGAAAAAAAAAAAAAAAGCATGGGGCTTTTTTCTAGATGCAGTCTAAGCCCTCTGATGTACTGCACGTAGACGATGCGGGCATCAGGAGCTCCTTGTGAATGAGATGAATGCTGAGCTGGAAGCTGGTCTCACAACACAAACAGCTGGTTCCAATCACGAGAAATACACTTACTGAAAGTGATACGCTGCATCTGATGAACCAAATAAACACACCCTAAGAGGGAGAGTGATTCAGAGCCTTCGCTAGCAGGTTTCAGCCTAAAACATCTCTAATTAGGCTGTTCCTCATAAAAACCCAAGTCAGATCATTCACTGTAATGGAATTCCTCAGGAAATTCCCAGAACTGCACAAGCTACCACAACGATTCTTCGCTCCTCCGAGCTGCATGTAACCCTTTGGTGACTGAGCTCTTTGAATTCTTCTTTCCATCTCAGCAGCAGAGGCGATGATACAGCTTTCTCCTGACACCTCCCTCGATGTTGTTTTAATAAAATACTAAAAATACTAAAATTTTGCCTTTCTCTTTTCAACGCTGCATGCGGATGTACTTTACTTTCCTCATATTGGAGGATAAC
This sequence comes from Chrysolophus pictus, assembly GCA_037305975.1. NCBI lineage: Eukaryota > Metazoa > Chordata > Aves > Galliformes > Phasianidae > Chrysolophus > Chrysolophus pictus. The sequence continues at coordinate 2,194,140 of CM074600.1, read as the reverse complement.
ACAAAAGGCAGTAGGAGGCATCAGAATGGAAGCTTTACAAGCAAAGGAGGAAGATGAACGCAAGGAACACGAGGAGGTAATATTCCTTATTGACAGTGAGCTGCTAAGGCTCTTGCTGTGAGCTATTAGTCACAAGTGATTCTGGGCAAAGGATTTACATTTACCAGGGAAAGCAAAGACAAGAATCGAGTAAAGGAGGAGAAACTATCAGGATTTTTTAACACAGCAGAATGGAGGTCCTTGAACAGCAATCCTCTGCTGCTGCCACTGCCATTTTCTGTGCACAGTCTTAGTTCTGTTTCAGTTACATTTAGGGATATGTAAGATGAGCTTCCCAGCTATGAATAAAACAGTCATTACAATGTTTGGTCTTGGGCATTCCCAGGATCATTTTGCAACTGCTTGGAGATACTGCAAAAGGCCTCAAGTCAGGGATCAAAACCACACTACATTAAAGATGATCAAAACACCTAAAATTGAGTCATAAAAGAAATATGAAACATTTTCTTTAACGGAAAAGTTACTCACAGTAGTAGTACCCACAGCTAGCCTAAAGTCAATCCATCAAATTCAAAATAAGTAGAAAGATAATTTCAACAATATCAAAAATCGTATGAAATTTTAACTCAATTTCTCCAGAAAGCATAAGGATAAAGAAAAGCCTTTTGAATGAGAAATCATCCCTAGAAAACTTTGTATGCAAAGCAAAGCAAATCTGGTGGGAAGAGGTACTTATGCAGTCCCATATACACAGGAGACATCCCATTAATCCGTGCCAGAAGCTGAGCAGAACAGTGCATTAACACAATAGAAATCCTCAAAAAAAAAAAAAGAACAACCAACAGTAGTTCTAAAATCCAACACAGCAAGTCTGCCACAAAGCCAAAGCTATCGCTGCCTGCCTTTCCTAGCGCAAACTGGTTTAGAGTTTACCATAACAAGGCTCATGTGATGATACAATGAGAGCTCCCTTACCTGACAGAGGCTGCAGTGCCTTCTCAATAGAAGGCAACGGTTCCTTTCGGAGCGGTCGATTTAGCGAGCTGTCCTGTGCACTGAAGAGTCCAGGGTTGTCAGTTAGTTTTTTACGTCCATTGGTGCTGGTAGAGTTTGTGACTCTGCAGCTGCCTATTGCACTTGTGAAAAGATTTGTGTGTTCGTCGCTGCTGGCCGGCTCGGAGCTGGGAGTAAATCCCCCCAGGGACAGACCTGGGGAGCTGTCTGAGCAGTCTATCTGTAACGGTGTCTGCAATCCCAGTGCTAAGGAATTAGACTCCGAAGGCTCCCTCCGGACCCACTGTTCATCTCTGCTTAGCAATCCCTTTGAAGGCGACAGGTGGGGACAAGACATGTGACATCTGTGTTTCTCCTTATGTTTGTACCTCTCACCGACAGCCTCCTTCCCAAATCTGTAGCGCTTCAAGGACTCCAGAACTGTTCTGGAAGAGCTATTAGCCGTGATGGTGTCCATGGAAACCTGCGGCTGCTCGGAAGTACGATGCTCTCTGTGTTTGTGGCGATGCCTGTGCTTGTGTTCCAGCATCCAGCCGTAAGCCATCTCAGGTGGAACGCTGGGGTATGTGCTCATGGACAAGAGCGGAGTCCTACTCGTTGTGAGGAAAGCTTCCTGGCGTAAAAGTTTATGCTTTTTCTTGTGGTATTTGGTGGGATTGAGAAGCAAATGGCCTGTATGCATGTAGGAGGGTGGTGGCAGCGGGGTGGTGAAAGAAGGAGAAGGTGGTGGGGGATAAAGAGTCGGAGGGTACCTTCCGTAATAACCTAAACCTATGGGAGCAGCTGCGAGGGGGGAAGGAGAGTAAGGCATGCCGTAGGAGGGATAGAACCCGGTGCTGGAGAGAGGAAAGCTGAGGCTATGCATGAAAGGCATTTCTGCCATAGCCTCCCGCATTTTCGGAGGCCTGCCTCTCTTCTTCTTTAAATCGGGTTTCCTAATGTAGTGCAACGGATCTAAAGGAAAAGTAGGGTGAGTATAGAAACTATTGAAATTTATCCGGAAAATGGTAGGCAGGAGATCTCGGGGTATAAAATGGTGGCTTCTGTGGGTTATTCTAATTTCGCTTAATCGACTGATTAATTCTTCCAATTCAGCCAGGAAATCTGGGTCCTGCCTACCTCGAAGCTGAGGATATTTCTTTTTCCTTTTTCGCTTCTGCCTCTTCATTTTGTCATAACTGAGGTAATCGTGACTCCGGCGCTTGCATTTGTGTTTATGCTTTTCTTTGAGATTACTTAAAACCGTGGAAGCTTCGGGTGCAATAAGGGAAACGTGATCAAAGGAATGCCTCTTTTTCTTCTGCCCACAGAATTTCTCAGCTCGATCTGAAGTGCTGTTGTTATCTGTTCCTATTCCACTGTCACTGGGTATGGTCTCATCGCTGTGAGATTCGCTCACAGGGGAAGGAGTGGCTTCTTTCAGCGATGTCAGCTCACTCAAGTGAGAAGGAGAGTTTGGCAACAACGTGGGTGGAGATAATCTCCTCCTTCCCTTAGCAGCTTTCTTCATTGCGAGTGTCTGAACAACGCTTCCTTGCCTGGAGTGGATGTGCAAGTACGGCACCGAGCTGGGCTCAATGAACCCCGCGTCGCTGCTGACGGGGCTCTGCCCCCCACTGACTGCAGAGGACTGAGAGCAAACAGGGGATGGGAGAATCTCAGAATTATTAGCTGCTGAAGGCAGCAGGTGGGGAAGTACTTGGCCAAACGATGTCCCGGGAGTTTGTTGAGAAGATTTCTCAAGAACTGTCAGGCTGGCAGAATTGCTAGTTAAAATACCGTTCAGGACAGCCTTGGGTTTCCTTCCTCTCCTTTTTCCTATGTAAATCGTTCCTTTCTTGCTGACATTTATTTGCTGGCCTAATTTTGAACCAAAAGTGGCAGCAAGAGTTGACACCGTGTTGTGGAGCTTGGATTGCACTTTCCCTTTGTTATTTGGTTCCACCGTACTCGAAAGAATCTGATTCAAAAGTTTCTTTCTCTTCAAAGTTTTCATTTTATTTATTTTTCGAATAATTGTTTTCATTAACTGCCCGTTGTTTCTCTTGGCAACTTTTCTGTCTGAGTCTACTTCCAAATCACTCATGCTACAAATATTAGGTTTTTGGACTTCTTCTGGCCCTCGGAGCTGGTCCTTTCTCTCATAAAAATCCCCGCTCCGATGCTGATCGCTTTCAGACTCTATCTTGTTAGAGCTCTCTGTTCCAACAAAAGGTGCCACAGAAAGAATTGGTGGCTTCATTTTAATCGATGACCTCATCTGCCTCTTAGGTCTCCCTCTCTTTTTAGGAAAAGCTTGTCCCGATAAACTCTGCTTTAGGGAAGGAATTTCCACCTCAGGCTGTAAAATGGGAGGTTCTTGCTCTTCTTTTGACTGCACTGAAAAGACTTTTGATGCCGGGATCTTCAGAGTTCTTTTGGGGGGACCTTCAAGCTCTGGCATCTCCTTGGATTTAGGTCTTCCTCTTTTAGGTTTATACATGTCAGGTAAGAAATCATCTGACATACACAAACTTGAAGGTTGTTTGTGAGCACTGTAGAACTTTTGAGTCTGCTTGTCAGACTCAGTTAGCAGTGCAAGAGACTGCCCGCTACCCTCATTCAGTTTTGGCAGCTGATGCTTAACAAATTCGTGCTCCACAAACGAAGACGATCCTATGTTTTTTAAGAATTTGGCCTGCTCCAAATTACTGCTGGATAGTGCACTGTATGAAATGTTTTTAAAAAGCTCTGACCTTTCTAGTTCTAGACCCTTTGGAGGCCGGCATGTGCTTCTCGACACCACTTTAGTCCATCGTGGCTTCCTTCCTTTTCTTTTCTTTAAAGGTTTGGATTGCTGACTGGTGCTCAGATTTTTTGCTCCTTGGCAGGATTTATCTGATGCAGCTATTGCACCGATCTTTAGGAACTGCTTGCTACTAAACAAGCTTGTAAAACTCACTACCGAAGGGGTGACAGTAGCATGAATGCTTGTTTCAGCTGCCAAAATGGGTTTTTTCCCTATAGAAGGGCTAGTTCTTGAAGTTTCTACATAAGAAGCTTTTGAATCACTTAGGTCTTTATCAGCACCTTTAAAATCGGTGCTCAGAGTATGGTTCAACGTTCTGTTTATATTTAGAAGTGTGCTGTCGGGAGAAAACTGAGTTTTGCCAATCTGATCTGAAATACCTTCTAGGAGATCAGCCGTGGAACTCAGATGCAGCGTGTTGGATGCTAACTGTGAAGATGCTGCTGAGAGGCTCCTGTTTAAGGTGGTAACAGACACTGTGGGTGAAGGCGACGGGAGATTTCCCTCTCCTACTGCACTAAATGGGGACTTGGCTGTGGATACGTCTGAAGCACCTCCTGTCCTGAAGTCTGGTGAAGTGCAATAGACTGGAGGCTGTTTTTCGTGCTTAGATGTTTCATAAATCCCTTTCTCACTGGCTGTGTAACCATCCTGTGGGACGCAGATTCCTTCATTAAACATTTCTTTGCCTACATCAGCGATTTCTTTCCGAATTGAAAATTTTTCCAAGATACTTTCTTTGCTCTGCCTCACAATATGCTTCTCAAATGTTTTGCTGCTAGTATTTTCTTTCAGTAAATCCGTAGTATCGTGGCTTTCAAGGCTGCTAAGGTTTGAATTGCAAGGAAGCTTAAAGGGCTCTGAGGCAGGCATAAGGGAGTCTGCTTTCAGAGTTCCAGAGTCCTTGTTAACCAAACCCACTGGAGTGCTGATTCCTGTTGGCTTCTTTCCAGAGTCCTTGCTAACCAATCCCACTGGACTGCTAATGCCTACTATCTTCCTCCCAGAGTCCTTGTTAACCGGACCCACTGGGCTGCCAATCCCTGGTGTCTTCCTACCAGAGTCTTTGTTAGTCAGAGCCGTGGCGTTGCCAGTCCCCGGCATTTTCCTCCCAGTATCCTTGCTAACCAATCCTGCAGGACTACTTATTCCCAGCAACTTCTTCCCAGCATCCTTGTTAATCAGTCCAGCTGGAGCGCTGATCCCTGCTGGCTTCTTTGCAGACTCCTTATTAGTCAACCCAGTTGGAGTGCTGATACCTGGAAACTTCCTCCCAGCATCTTTGTTAATTAATCCAACTGCAGAGCTGGTCATTGGCTGTTTCTTTCCAGAGTCCTTGCTAACTAACCCAGGTGGAGTGCTGATCCCTGCCAGCCTCTTTCCAGAGTCCTTGTTAACCAATCCTATTAACGGGCCGATCCCTTGTGGCTTCTTCCCAGAGTCTTTGTTAACCAATATGGCTGCGCTACCAATCCCTAATGGCTTCTTCCCTGAGTCCTTACTGACCAATCCAACAGCAATACCAGATCCTGGCAATTTCTTTACCAAATCTTTATTAACTATCCCACTTGCAGGAATGGTTCCTGGCAGCTTCTTCCCAGAGTCTTTAACCAAACCAGACGCAGTTCCGCTTCCAGGCTTCTTCTGCTTCGTTTTGGAAGACTTTGAAGGAGGACAAGTTGCAATAAGTTGAGCCAATTTCTCTGTTACAGTTGTTGCTCCATTAATCTGTGTTCTATCCTTTAAGTCAGAATTATGGCTACTGATAAGAGTCGGAGGAGATGACTTTATATAATCTGTCATTTCAGTGTGCAATGGGGAAACTTTCTTAGGTAAGGGATTTGTTTCTACTTGTATACCTTCTTCCACATGTAATTCAACTGTTGTAACTTCTCCAGCTTTCTTGTACGACTTTGAAGGGTCCTACAAGTTAATAAAAAGAGAAATTCTTTAGGAATAGACCACAAAAACCCACTACCTCAACAAATTCTATTAGGAACCTGTCAATAATCCTTCTTCGTTTCTAAGGACATTCTTTTCACATACAGCTGCCAACACATCTTTGAAATGCACGGATATATTCACTCCAATCTGGGCCTAGTAATGGAAGATTCTCATCCCTTATAATTACATGTACACACAATTTCAAAACATTGTAGGATATCCATCTCAAGCATTAAATGGAGAGGGAAAGGCATCAGTGTCATACTCATCCATCCCTCTCCAATAAAAATGTGGAAGACAATTCCTTGGCACTTACTGTACTTAATTACAGTCAGCACTGGATGGATTACATTTTAGAAAACTCTAACTATGGTAGGCAAATATCTAATTATACTGAAGGAAGATATAGCCTGGATTTCTTTGAAATCATTTGACAAACAGCAAACTTTGGTGCTGCTCATGAATGAAGTATTTACTCAGCAAGCTATACCAGCACGATCCCAACAGAAGACTGCAAGCTGGATTCAGTCTGACAATATTTCCTAGAGATGGGAAATAGTTGCTTGGGTAACGTGTTGCCCGAGCTGTCAGAGCCTCTGCAGTGCACAGACGTGCTGACCTGCTGCTTTTCTGCAGGGCCAGAGCCAGAGGTACTGCTTGCTGGCACTCAGTGGAAGCTACTGAGTCAGCATGACCCACAACATGGTTCCAAACCTGAAATCCAACCACTGCAATCAGGGCTCTCAGACATGCTGTAGATACAGGGAGACTGCGAGTCCCAGAGATCTTCAATAAATAGTATTAAAGTAAACTTTTTGATCAGGCTTTGTCACAGAGTTCCTTCTTGTAGTTCTGTGTCATCAAAAGCTTCTGTTAATGGGAGGTGTTGCTATCACTAAGGCGTATCACACAGAAAGAATAAAACTGTTTTAAAGTGGCACTGAAAATTAAACTTAAGTAGTGCACAGCCAGGAACTTTGGGAATAACAAGTATGGAAAGCAAGAGTGGAAGAAAACATTTGACCACAGTGCTCACGCATTGAGGAAATCAAGCAACTCTTTCACTTAACAGCATCAGTACAACTGTACCAGCACCAGTCACAGTGCTTGCACATACCAGCTGTAAGAATTTTAAAGTAAGTTATCCAAAAGCTAATTAAAGCAGGTCGCTCCACCCACCTGAGATGAGCCCTGACCACTGCCTGGATCTCTGCTGGGCTCACACTAAAATCCTTGATGCACCACAAGCAAAATGTCACTGATGTTACCACCACTGCCTACCAGTCTGAGTGTGTTTTCAGAAAACAAACAAAGTTTCCCAAGAGCAGTGATGCATCTCTGATCAAAGTCCTCCTCTTGGGGAAGGGTGGACGGGAGCACGGGTAGAGGCTGGATGCCTCCAAACGCAGCAACAGAACAAAACCCACCAGTCATATGGGCTACTGATTTTTAGCTGTGGTGGAAAAAGAGACCGTGGTCTACAGAGAATAGTTTGGCACTTAGCCCAGCTTTTCTGTGGCAGCTGCAATCTTATGTAAATTCTGCTGGAGCGTCACATTTCAGGAACTTCCCCCTGTTTACCCACCCTCATACTCACCAAACCCACAGCTGGGGGTGGGGAGCAGCCCCATACCCTAAAGCATGGGGACAAAAGTGTGCCAGGCTTTCCTGAAATGACTTCTGTTGTGCAAACAATCACTGCACGACAGGGAAGGCGTAATCTGGAGTCCAAAATATATTACAGAGTGCTTTCGATGAGTGCAGCACTTGAAAGCTTCAGTGTTTGGCCCTGTTCACATGCAGCTCTCCAAAAGCTATCTGGTCCCACGCTTTCATTCTGTCCCTGGTGCTGGAAGCTGCCTTACACGAAGCTCATTTAGCACTGCATGACTTTGTGCAATCAGTCTAAAACAAGAACTCACGTCCCAGATCCTGCAGAGAACGCTCTTGAGCCACTCCAAAGAAGATGAACCAAAACATTTACTCAGCTTTGTTACCTTTTTGCCCATGGTTTTTCTCTTGGTGGCTGTGATCTCATCAGCAGCTTTCCCTGCCTAACCAAAGGCAAGATACAGAAGGACAGAGTGCTGCACTCAGCAGTTTTACAAAGAAATAAGATGAAGCAGAAAGGCATGTCCCAGCCTGCTCATCCTATTTTAGAGTTACAGCAGACTGTAGCTATGTTACTATCACTTCTTGCCTTCCCATTTTCTAAAACTTCAGCAATGCAACTTTGCAGTGCCTCTGCATGTCTTCACCACGTACACATCAGCGAACCACTCATCTAAAACCAACAGAAGCTAAGTTTGTATTTATCTGTAAATATGGAATGGAAAAACAGAATCTCTGCCACTTTCTCTTGTTTTGTTTTTTTTCCTCTTTAGAAGGCTGTTAGCTTTGTTACCTTCGCATTTCTGGAAGACAAACCAAACAAACTCACCCACCACTCATCTTTGTGAATGGAGACGAACCATCTGTTGGCACAGCTGAAGATGCTGCCCAAGTTTTAGGAGTCCCTTCAGCAATAAGCTTGAGATCCCATCAGAGACGGGAGCACAAAGCACTTTCTTATTATTTTTTACACTGGTATTCCAAGAGAAGGATTTCTACTACTTCCCTTTGTGCCTTGGCAGTTAACTGAGCACACCGCATGTGCTGAATTCCCACTCAATTCCTCCTTCAAAAGCAAGGACAGTTCAGTCTCACAGCTACAAAGATTGTCACAGCTTGCTCTGAATGGGTCACAGAATTGCTTCTCCTCACCTCCTCTCCACAGAAAGGAAAGATTAAAGGATCAATTTCATTTTCTGAAGACCAATTTCCAGCGCTACAATTCGCTTTATTTCATCACAGTAAGAAATAAATAAATAAATAAAAATCCCTCTGATGTAATATTCAAAACATGAGGTGGTTTTAAACCCTGTTTACCATTTGTTTCTAGGAAAATAAATTTTATCTCGTGCTGGAAATCAGCAGGATGCTGTAAACCATCGCTCCAACCATCAGGGAACGGAGTTCAACAACAGCTTACACAACATTTCAGCACACTGTCAGAGAGAGAGCAGAGCATCTGAAGTGCATGACCATCAGTGAGTCTTGAAACTGTTTTAGGCAAGGAGAATCTGGATTGCAGAGACAGACTGGAGCTTCTCTACGCTACGCTTTTGGGTTATTGACCAGACAAGGAGCATTGCAGAAACAAACTACTCACTTGTTTTGAAGGACAGTGCTCATTCTTCTCATCTGTCATCTTCCCACTCTTTGGTGGCCTTCGTGGTTGCTTGATGCTGGTTTTTATGGCAGGCCGGCACACATAATTCTCGAGGTTCTTAGGAGGCTTTTTTGTTCTCTTTGCTTGGAGACCAATCTTCAGTTTCAAGTTTCCCTCTGAAAAGTTTGTTTCTTTCACTGAAAACTGTTGCTGTGCATCAACCAGAGCCTCCTTCTTCCCATTCTCCACACCGTTCCCCTCCCGAATCTTCTCACCGTCCTCCTCTTCCTTGGTGCAGCTTTCCAGGTCTACGTCTCCCTTTCCCACCAACGTGCCAATGTTTACCAAAGAGGGGCTTTTCCCAGAAAACCCTTCAGAATCAGAGCCCAAGCCTAACATAGCAGTATTCCGAGGGTCCATCACAGAAGGAGTCCAAGCCTTCGGGTAACTGTAGGGAAGATTTACGGCGAGCTGTTCCACAGAAGATCAGTTCTATGACTGGCAGCCAGCATCTTTTTACTCTGCAAAAGGAAAACGAAGACAGGGGTAAAGTCCAGCTTGAGAGCAGAAGGGAACTGAATAGTAAAAATGATCAGAAAGCAATTGTATGTCAGGAAGTTCTGAGACGGGCTGCAACGCCTGCTCAGCAGCTGAGCACTTTGCAGTGACTGTACAAGGGAGAATAGGATAAATAAATAAATGGCACTTTCATTTGGACCTCCAAGAATGTGGGAAGAGAAAAGTCGATACTTCCGTCCATCACTGGGACACTGATGTGTGTATATTTAACCTACCTACCACCACGAGATAGCAGAGGGAACTTTCTCATCTCAGCTTCCCCAAGAAGTAAAGCAGAAGGCGATGGGAACAAACCAATGCAAGGGCTGCACCTACAGCTCTCACCTTTCAATAAGAACATCCCCAAATAATCAAAAATGCTATTATTGCTCAGGAGATCGGAGGTAATTAGGTGAAATCTCCATCTTGCAACCAGATTAAAATAATTAAAAAACCAGGGGCGTGACACAGGAGACTAAAAGCAAATCAGTACCAGGTCCCAGGCAGAGGCCATTGGATAACCTCGTGTCAATGGAAGTGAGATTCACATGCCAGCACACCAAGGAAAACTGGCCAGCACTTAAATAATAACAATTCATGGATTAGCTCAGAATTATTTGTCTTCAAGAAGTGATTCCTACAGTTTGTGATGCAATTGAAATCCCAAATCTTTGTCCACACAAATGTTTCCTTCTCCAGTATGGTAACTGCAGCCCAGAGCAGCCACAACCCTTCAGTCATATTCCTACAAACACAATTAATTAATGAGCTTAAAATCTGAAAGCGAGTTGAATCAAAGCAGCAGCACCAACACTGCTGCACCTGGCTGCACGTTTCCTTTGCCCAGATGAGGAATGATACTCACACAGCAGCTCAATCAGCTGCAGGACCAAGGTAAAGAGTGCCTTCAGAGGCTGAGGCTGCAAGGTGGTCCATCTCAATCCATCCTAAGGGGACCCAAAACCATCCCAAAGTCCCCAAATCCATGGCTCTCATCAACACGTAGCAGGTCATTTCATTTAGCCATTAATTCCACTCTGCACAGACAACAAAAATGCTAATCCTGGACCTAATCATCATTTTGCCTTGATCACTGTAATCTTCTCTCTGACTCTCCAATTATCCCACTCTAATTCATACAGAATGTGTCTGCCAATTTGATCGTTTTCATAACCATGGACTGATTGCATCTCATCCCTTTCAATCCCAATAACGTTTTTTCTTCCCCACCCCTCCAAGTTTAGGCTTCCTATCGCTGTGCAGAACAGCACTTTGGTTCTTGAACTGCTCCTATACCTCAGTGCCTTCTGTTACACCACTGTGTGTGTTCCTTTTTGGTCTTTTTTCAGCTGCTTCCTGAGTTATGCCATTCTCTGTGGCACCCTTCACTTTCCAGATGCTCCCCACACATCCGTTCATAGGACCTTTATGGTTCCACCAGCAGCTCAGTGCCTTCAGATCTTCTCATGGATGCAATGCAATGGAGCAGCTGGATAGCAAAACCACAGCCCAGAGGCAGCTGCAGCAGCTTTCAGTGAATCTCCCCCGAAAACACCCAAGATTTGTTACTTTCAGGACAAAAGATGATCCTATAGACCTGTAGGATGCGTGCCTTCCCTTCCCACGTGTGTTCCATCAGCACACAGACCCTCATCATTACACCATCAGCTCAGAGAAGAGGACTATGGACTCACAGAGCGCTGCTCCCAGAGGAGATCCTCACTATAAATGAGCTTCACTGCACCTTTGTGCACCAGGCCAGCAGTGCTGCTCAGCCATTCCTCCCCCAGGGCTCACATTCTGCAGACCCACAGCTTTTCCCACAGCAACACCCAAATGTTTCACTTACAATGGGGCAAACTCCATTTCCCACTCTATCCCAAGACCATCCTAACAGCTTTCATTTCACCTCATCCCCAAGATCATGGGATCTTTGGTTAATGCAGATTTTGCTACACCAGGGACTCTCCAGCACCAAATATCTGCGTGGCCATACAGATCACCATCCTCACCACCTCCCCATAGTGAAACACACTGAATTTTCAGCCACTTACCCTACAGATCTCAAATCCCTCCTCATCAAACAGAAGCATTTTCACACCTCTTCAGACTTGTGCTATCTGGGACTGAAGGCTGAGCAGAACGATGGTTCTCACATCGATTCTCATTGCTGTGTTGGCACATCCAACTCAGCACAGATTACAGAAGACAATTAAAGCCAACAATCCATACAGCACCACCACCTCCTTAAAGCAGCTGCTATGTAAGCATATGAGCTACGTCCACCTTTCTCCTGTGACACTGCTTGTAGTTTCTATCCATGAGGCTGCCTTACAAAGCAAGCATTTAAACCCCCCCCCAACACCTTCACGGATGGCTTTAAACTCCTTTAAAACAAGTCTCTTCCTTTTGTCAATTATGACTTAATTTTTGTTTGCTGTTCATTATTGCTACAACACGCTGAGCTTTTCAGATGACTGCTGACTGCCTGTAGCAATCAAATGTAACTGAAGGCCAAAAAGTTGGATTATTTTGGAAAACACGATACACAAAATCCTCCCCCACCTCCCCCAGCATCACAGAGCTCAGAGCAGCCACCAAAGCTTTCGTTTTCGAGTAAGAATGCTTCTCCAGAACTCAAGTAGGCAAACAGATGATGATTTTAGAGCCCATCTCCACCCATATGTTCAGCCAGCTGCCAAAACTTCCCCATTCACACTGAGGCAGCAGCACCAGGGACAGCCTCCGGGTCCTCACGGATGACCACGTGCAGCACAACTCCGTGCCTTTCACCCTTTACATCACTTCCCACATTCTCAATGCAGGTGCACTCGGGAGAGCAACCAAAACAAACAAGCAAAGAGGTTCTCTGCTGTGTATTTAAGTGTGTGAAGTCAAAGCAGACACATCTCAGCAGCACGCCCTGCAGTTCCAGCTCCCCACATCTCCCCACAGCACGAGGAAGCCAGAGCAGGAACCCACTGCTGTGCTTCTTGTTCAGCTCCTGACAGCACACAGCTCCCAAGGAAGGGAATACATGCCCCGAGGCCATGGATGGAAACCCACATTCCAGGCTCTTTCTACTTCCCTGCAGAGTAATTAACGGGGTGAAGGAACCACAAACCAAGGGTGAGAAACAGAAGTTACTGAGGCTGGAGATTCACATTATCATGGAGTTCCAGGAGCTGGAAGGAGAAATCACCTCATCCAACCCCTGGGCAAAGCAGGATCCCTACAGGAGGGACACACACTGCACGCATCACACAGTGCAAAGTAAAGGACAGCAACACGTTTTGGCTTCTGAGCTGAGAAACGGGTCAAGCTGAGAACCAAGAGACTCAACCATCACATCCAAGCTCATAAACGGAACCAAAAACACAACAGAAGGGCAACTTCCAAAGCATGATTTGTGGTAGGGGGGGATGGCACACAAACACAGAGACCCACGAGGTGCTGAACCAACTCAGCAAACCACCCCAAGGTGCAAGAAACCACCCAGATGTGGTTTCATTCAGAGGGTGGTGAGGCACTGGAACAGGTTGCCCAAGGAGGCTGTGGATGCCCCATCCCTGCAGGCATTCAAGGCCAAGCTGGATGTGGCTCTGGGCAGCCTGGGCTGCTGGTTGGTGACCTGCACACAGCAGGGGGTTGGAACTAGATGATCACTGTGGTCCTTTTCAACTCAGGCCATCCTATGATTCTATGGGTCCTTATGGTACCCCATGGGTCCCTGTGGCACCCTATGGGTCCTTGTGGCACCCATGGGTTCTCTGGGCAGTCTGGGCTGGTGGTTGGTGACCCTGCACACAGCAGGGGGTTGAAACTGATGGTGATTGAGGTCCTTTTCAACCCAGGCCATTCTATGAGTCAATGGTTCTGTGGGTCTCTATGTGTCCTTATAGGGGATCTATGGGTTCCTATGGATCTCTTGGTGACCCTGCACACAGCAGGGGGTTGGAACTGATAGTCATTGTGGTTCTTTTCAACCCAGGCCATTCTATGATTTTGTGGGTCTCTATGAGTCTCACTGAATCCCTATGGGGATCTCTGGGTCCCTATGGGGGATCTGTGGGTCTCTATGGGGGACCTGTGGGTCTCTATGGGCATCTGTGTGTCCCTATGGGGGATCTCTGGGTCCCTATGGGGGATCTCTAGGTCCGTATGGGGGATCTGTGTGTCCCTATGGGGATCTCTGGATCCCTATGGGGGATCTCTAGGTCTGTATGGGGGATCTGTGGGACCCTATGGGGGATCTGTGGGTCTCTATGGGCATCTGTGTGTCCCTATGGGGATCTCTGGGTCCCTATGGGGGATCTGTGGGTCTCTATGGGGGATGTTTGGGTCTCTGTGGGGGATGTCTGGGTCCCTATGGGGATCTCTGGGTCTCTATGGGGGATCTGTGGGTCTCTATGGGGGATCTGTGGGTCCCTATGTGTCTCTTGGTGCCCCTGCACACAGCAGGAGGTTGGAACTGATGACCACTGTGGTCCTTTTCAACCCAGTCCATTTTCTGATTCTACGACCACACTGAAACCACCCCCATCCTCCCCGCAGACCCCCGGCCACCCAAAGCAAAGGAAACTCAGACTTCCCTCTGCCTCCCCCCCCCCCCCCAAAAAAAAAGAAACCTCACCAGGAAACTTCCCCACAGCCCCACGGATCGGAACGCCCGGAGGTCCCGCGGTGCCGCCGCCGCTCCGCCCCGCTCTGAAGGCGGCTGTCAGCGCCGGGTCCGGCCGGAGCGGGGCCTCCTTCGCAGGCCGCGCCGCTGTCAGCGGGTTCAGCTCTCGGCCCGCCGCTCCCCTCCCGCTGTCAGCGATCCTCCGCCCCTCCCGGCTGTCACGGAGCGCCCGCCCCGCCCGCGCACGGCCCCGCTCCGCCGACCGGAGAGCTCCGCCGCCGCCGTTCGCGGGATCGCATCCCGCAGGCCGCGCCCGAGCGCTCAGGGCGGGCTGCGATGCGGCGCGGCGCCGTGCGGTGCCGTGCGGCCCTCCCGGCCCCGCTCCGCTCCCCTCCCCCCGGGCTCCGGGCCCGAGGCGGTCCCCAGTCCCCGCCCGCCGCCCTCTCCCGCTCGCTCTCCCGCCCTCCCGCTCCTCACCGTGTCAGCGACAGCACGGCCGGGACCGAGGACGGGCTCCTCCTCGCCGCATCCTCCCGGCCGTCCTCGGGGACGGAGCCAGGGCGGGACCCGGACCGAGCGGCCGCCGCTTCGGCCCTGCTCCGACCGAGGCGGCGAAACCAAAATGGCGGCGGCTCCTGCTCCACCGCGAGCGAGCGCCCGGCGCCCCGCCCCCACCCCGCGCCAGGCCACGCCCCCTCCGGCGGCCACACCCACCGCGCAAGGCCACGCCCCCTCCCGACAGCCTGACGGGGGTGTGTGTGGGGGGGCGAAAAAACGCGAAGCGGCCGGAGCTTTCGGATTGGATCGTGCTGAGCTTTTTGTCCCTTCGCGGCAGCCGTAGCGCCGCGCTCGGCCCGCTCTCGTGGGGATCGGCGCGGCGGTGAGTGCCGGGCTGAGGGGCGCCGGCCCGGGGCCTGCAGGCCGCACACCGCCTCCGGGCCGCGCCGTGCCGTGAGGTGGCTCCGTCCCCGCGGTCCGGCTGTGGGAAGAGCGCGATTCGGGCTGAGGGGGGGGAGCGGCGGGGTGCGGGCGCGGCCGGGCTGTGAAATCCTTCCGAAATCTGCTGGGGAAGCGGAGCCGTGCGGGCTGTGAGGTGAAAGAGCGCGAAGTTTTTTCCTCGTCGCTTCTCGGTGTGCAGCTGCGGGCCTGGCGGTAACGGCTGTGCTGTGCGGCCCGGCGTTGCTTTGCTCCGTGGTCCTTCTTACCTTCGTAGCCAATGGAGCTGGCCGGTATCAGCCCTGCTGCTGCTGTGTGGCGTCGGGCTGAACTGAAGCTTTCTAGGAAGGAGCGCTTCTGGTTTGGGGGAAAATATAGAAAACGAGGAAAAATCTGAACGGCCTCCTCCTTTTCCTGCAGAGAAAATGCTGAGAAGTGTGAAAGGATTCATCTGCCGCCCTCTGAAGGTAAGCAGTGTGACAGCACGGTGCTGCTTCACCCGCTGCAGCTGAGCTGGGACCCAGGGTGACCGTTTATAAACACGTCAGCAGGACGAGGGGAAATAGCTGGAATTGAGGGAGGGCAGATTTCAGTTGGATGTCAGGGGAAGTTGTTTGCTGTGAGAGCGGTGAGGTGCTGGAACAGCTGCCCAGAGAGGCTGTGGATGCCCCGTCCATCCCTGGAGGTGTTGGAGGCCAGGTTGGATGGGGCCCTGGGCAGCCTGGGCTGCTGTGAAATGTGGAGGTTGGTGGCTTTGCGTGCAGTGTTGGAGCCCCGTGATCCTTGAGGTCCCTCCTGACCCAAACCGTGATTTATTTTTTTTAATGGAGCCTGATTTCCCCAGTGAAGAGCCCCAAAGTGAGCAAACATCCCAACCCCACCGCCCTGCTTGTCCACGAGCTCACAGAATGGTTTGGGTTGGGACCTCAAGGATCACGAAGCTCCAACCCCCTGCCACCACCAACCTTGGATGGGGCCCTGGGCAGCCTGGGCTGCTGTGAAACGTGGAGGTTGGTGGCTTTGCGTGCAGTGTGGGGTTGGAGCTTCATGACCCTTGAGGTCCCTTCCAACCCAAACCATTCCATGATTCTGTGATGTGCTGCTTGGCCACATGGAGCACAGAATGCAGCAGCAGAGAGATGGGGATTGGGAGCACTGCATCCTTTTTTGGGGCCCTTGGAGGCATCTCCAGCCCTGCACTCACTGACACTGCTGACACCAATGGGCTGTGATCCTCACAAATCCTCCTTTAGGGACTTCCTATGGTTCAAAACTATTTTCTGGGCAGCCTGGGCTGGTGTTAAACGTGGAGGTTGGTGGCCCTGCATGCAGCAGGGAGTTGCAGCTTCGTGATTCTTGAGTTCCCTTCCAACTTGAATCATTCCGTGATAAGAAGTGCAATAAGTGCAATTCCTCTCATCTCACATCAGTTGTGTGAAAATGTGGTGTCTCCCTTTATGGGAAGAGAGGCAGTTTGTTTGTGTTCCTCCTTCTACGTTTCCCTCTCTTGGTATAAATGTGAGACAGCAAATATGTGAGTGTGCCTGGGCAGAGAGCTTGAATGGAACAAAAAGCCTGAAATTGGGCATCCCATAATGCACAGAATGCAAGAATTCTCCTTCTTCACTACCGGTGCTTCTCAGAAGGTGGAGTATCTGTTTGGTAAAAGTTAAAAGCCAGCCCTTCCCAAAGCCTGTGCTGCAGGTGGGAAGGTGAGCTTCCCAGAGCTTCAGGTGGGTGCAGTAACGTTGGCCCAGCAGTGCAGCTTTGCTATCAGCAAAGCTTCCTTATGTTATGCACAGTGTAATCAATCCTTATTGCAGCCTGGAATGACTTCTCAGTGGTAAAGAACTGCAGTTGTTTGGTTTGCTGTTGTCTTTTAAATGCTTTTCCATTAGAATTTAGTGATTATGAACCTGTCTAAAAGGAAGAGTGTAACTCCTTGTTCCTGGAGGGAAGATTCTGGTGTCACAGTGTTGATCATGGCAGCCTGCACGCAGTAAGCAGCCTTTTCTGGAGACCCAGCTATGTAGGAACAGCTCCACCTTATGGCACATGACTTTATGATTAATCTCCCTGCACCACGTGATGCTTTGCTGCCATTTCAGGGATCCGAGTTAAACTACAGCCCTTCCACAGATGGAAACTCGCTGTGAAATCCTCTCTGTGTTGCTTGGATCAGCTGTGTTTCGAGGATGACATGGGGATGTGAGAACTTCAGGTGCATGTTAGGATTGTGCAGAGCTCTGCAGTGAGTCCCAGGGGAGCGTGCTTATGATTCTGGCATTCTGTGCAAAGCCGAGAGGAGCTCATTCTGCAGAGCTTAGCAGCTGCTGGCTTTTGTAGCACAGGGAACCCGACTTCTGCTGATCTGAGATTTGTCCTTTTTCAAAAGTGTTTTCATTAAGCGTTATTCAAACCAATTCTGGAGCTGCATCCAGATGCACGTAAAGAAAACCACAGGCAGAGCCTGAGGTTAACCCTTGGTTAGTTTTCATTCCATGGAACAGAGCTGTGGTTCTCCAGATGAAGGCATCCCCAGAGCAATAACCTTTCCTCCCCAGCTGACAGAGCTCACACTGTGTGCTTTGCTGCAGGTTTGAGGAGGTGAGATGCTCAAAGACAATGAGAAGGGCTGGGATTCTGGGCTAGGAGTGATGTGTTTTGGTGAACAGGTGGCTGTGGTTGCATGCTGTGCTCACCTATTAAATGAACATCCTTGTGCCTTGCTCCAGGCTGTACATCAAGTCACCTCCAAGGATTAAGGATAGCCAGATGAGATGTTCTAATTGATCATTCCTATTTAAGAAGGAAAAAAAAAAAAACAAGGAACAAAAGATGGTATTAAAAAGGTGTTGAAACACTGATTGAAGACCCCATCGTGTGGTTAATGTGGGTTGTGGGGTAAAACCTGACCTGATGTTTCCTTCTGAGCCCTTGTGGTGCTCAAATGGCCCCCAGAGGAAGATGGGGATGACAGCAGAATTGCATCATGCAGTGTGGAATGGAAACAGCTGTTCCTGTCTCTAACCTTCAGTTTCTGACCGCCCTCATCCACGCAGACAGACAGACCAGGAAAACACTCACTCTGTTTATAGCCAGAGCCTGCAACTGTTCCAGTCCATAACAGGGAGGGTGGCTTTCAGTTTTGCTTGCTTTGGTCACAGCCTCTGGCGTGTACAAATGTTTTATTCATTGATAAATGCATCTCATTTTGCTCGTATTTTCTTCCACCATCACATAATAAAGTGTTTGTCCTTCTGCTCCTCTCTTTCTTGGCTGGGCTTCATGGGTGTGCTTCAGCAGTCTGTCTATGGAGAGAAGAACTAATCAGCTTAGCTGCCTGTTTCAGTTTCCCAGCGTTGTAATGAAAGAGCCTGAATGCAGGGACACAGCCAGGAAAAATCAGTGCGGGGAGTGTAATTAGAAATATCAAATAGTGGGCAGCTCTGCACTAATCTGTCAATAATTGAGGTGGTTCTGGAATACTACACAGCTTGGGTTATCAAGGTACTCGCTGCTGTTCATCAGTGTGGGCAGAAATGTTATGGGAAGTGCCCAGCAATAAGGCCCAGCATGGATAACTCAGTTAGGGAGCAGCTTAGCTCTCTGGGTGAGTGAAGTGGATGGAAATGGTTGAACAGCAGGCATTGAAACAGCACGCAATGTGGTTTTTCATGTTGAGTTTACGTTCTGATGGCAGATTCCAGTTCGAATTGCAGGGACTTCTGTTCTTTGCTGTTGTCTGATTGTACTTTTCTCTCCTCAGTTGGACCATGGATTTGCTCTCCACACAGCAGCCAAGGATTGCTTCAGTTCTGTTGTCAGCCAGGATGTCCAAATCCCAGCAGAAAAACCAAGAGCAATTTTCTATACCAACGAAAGCGACCCGGTGAGTCCCTGCTGTGGCTGCTGCCAGAGAGTTGTGCCCACATTCCAACAGTGTGTGCATGTGTGGAGCCAGGAGTGCTTCCTAGGATGGCTTCTGGGCCACAGAAAGGAAAGTGGTGATCCCCCAGCCCAGAGGAAAGCAGGCTGTGGTCGTGCAGTTTAAAACAAGACCTGGATTTAAACAAGACAGAGCTGCTATGCTGCCTCCAATCTCCTGGGAACAAATATTGATTCCTTCTCTGTAGTTGCACAGATGAAATAGACTAATATATTGTACGGGCTCAGATGTGGCTTAGCTTGTCATCAGACACCATTAATTTCAACTCCAGGGTTATTCTTCCCTGACTAACCTCCCCAAATTGGCTGTGAGGGGGGGGGGGATAAAAAACACACCCCAGATAACCTCAGCGCAGCGTGGCTCTCCAGCAGCATCATTCCAGCCCGATGCTCTTCGTCTCGAGCACAAAATGAAGTGGGATAAATGAATGGAAGAAGCCTTTGAGATGCTTTTCTGCTGCCTCTGTAATTGGAGTCTTTCAATACTGATTCCTCAGGGGTCTCTATGGAAACAGCAGCATGCAGATGATCTCGCTCACGTGGTCTGAGTGTCTCTATAGATTGCACAGAAGGGTCCAGATGGCAAGAATTGTCTCTGCTGTCCTGTGCCTACAATCCACGTTGCTGGGCAACTGGCTTTGGCATTCTGACTTCACGTGCCTGATGTTGGGTGACAACCAGCATCTCTTCTTCATTTCTCTGCTCAGTTCCTCGAGGTGCAGCACTGCAGGCTGCGTGGGGAGCAGAGCGGCGCTGCTGGGTTGCTTCATCAGCAAACCTCATCATTCCAACTGGGCTCCTGTGTGTGTGTGTGTGTGCAGTAAAACCCCATTAAAAATGGATTAAGAAGGCCAGATGAAAGCTAAATTTTTAATAAGACTTTGCTTTTATATACCTTTCTGTTAGCAGAACTCAGGGTGACTTAAAGACGGTGGTAAAGGTAGGAACCACCTTGCAGGTGTGGCAGCTGAGGGTGAAGGAATTTGCCTGAGGTTATGCAGCAGTGATGAAACTGAGAATAAAACTGGTCTCTGGAGCAGTGCCATGCAGAAACACAGCTGCTGGTAGTCTGTGTCAAACCATTCCTTATTCAAATAATAGACACCAGGGAAATTATCCACTCGTGGGCTTAAAGAAAGTACACTTGAGTCTAGCAGGCAACTCTGAGGGTGATCACGGTGCTACTAAGGTGTAGTGGTGATCAGGAGGAGAAGTAGAGCAGTAAAGGACTAGATACTTCCATAAAGCATAGGAAGTTTTATTCATTGACAGATGCATCTCATTTTGCTCATATTTTCTTTCACCATCACATAATAAAGTGCTCAGTTGGCCTGGAGGCTTCCTATGGCAGTAATTCTCTGCTACCACAATTCCTGCCTGACTTTACTGTGCTGCTTCTTCTGTCAGTAAACAGATGCTTGTTTTGACTGAGTGGTCCCTGTGTGCAGAACAGAGAGTCAGACTTCAGAGTGTTACAGTTTGCTCTTTGCCTTCCCAGGCCAAGCACAGCGAGCAGCACGAGGGTCACCATTACAGCATTCCTCTGGAGGAGGTGAAGGCTGTTCTCCCACATGGGCTGCCCCATCGTTTCCAGCAGCAGGTAATTCTGCATCAAAGCACATTCGTGTGAGTGCTTTAGAGATGATTGTATCAAGCAGCAGCAAAGATGTTATGATGGACTGAGGCATAATGGTGATTTCCCTCTGCTGGTGCCATCCAGGAAAGGCCTTTGATGGTGCCTATCAGAGATGGACTCACGCTAGGAAGAGCTGTGGTGTGCTGACACGTGGCTCCTTATTCTTGTCCTGTTCTCAGATTAAGACCTTCAATGAAGCCTGCATCATGGTGCGAAAACCTGCTCTAGAACTTTTCACATACCTGAAAAACTCCAACTTTGCCCACCCCGTCGTCAGATATGTGATTTGTATCTTTTATCACTCGACTCGGTGGTGGAACACGGGTTAAATACAAGCAGGTGAATGTGAGCACACAAGGACAGTGTTTTGCTGTATGCTGAGCATTGTGTTTTATCCTTCCAGAGCTGCCTCTGCCCCATCTGTTGTCAGCAGAGTCACCCTGAGAGGTTCCCAAAGCTGACAGTCCCTGTTGGGTGTAGGCACAGCTCCACCAACAGTGGTATCAGCACAACTGAGGGAATAGGAATCACAGCCCTGAAGTCCTGAGAGGGGGAGAATGTGGGGAGAAGGAATTCTTCAGCCTTGCTTTGCTGCTGGATGGGACTCCATCCTTGCTTTTACGACCTTTGTGCTTCCTTTATTCTTTTTGCCAAACAATTTACAGCCACTTAATGCTCCGTATGAAGCATTTTGTTGGAGACTTTCCTTGACAGACTGTGTTGGAGATGGTGAGAGAGGAACTGGGAAAACCATGACGCTGTGCCACGTGGTTCACTTCTGTGTACGGCAGGGCTGGCTGGTGCTGCACATCCCGGATGGTAAGGCTGTGTCAGGTACACACATCTGTCACTGATATGGAAGATACAGAGCTTTAGGGCAGCCACTGAAAATGATGGGTCTGTGTCACCTCTGTCCTCACGGGAGAGCTTTGTCCATTAATGCTGGCAGACTCTCTCATAAATGCAGCAGAGTGGGGATAAGTGATGCACCCACGTTGTACGTTTTGCCTCAAAATAGCAACTGCTTTCCTTTGCTTGCAGCTCATCTTTGGGTGAAGAACTGCAAGGAGCTCTTGCAGTCCTCCTACAACAAAGAGAGGCTCGATCAGCCCCTGCAGGCATCCTTCTGGCTCCGGAACTTCAGAACCACAAATGAGAGCTTCCTAAAGGAGGTTTGTAGGGGCTGCCAGCTTGTTGGTTTGTAGCCACAAGAGATCATCACCACAGGATCGCTTCTCTGAGACCACATGTGTGTGTGCTTCTGTTCTGTCAGCACCTTGAGGTGAAGTTTACACGTGCCCATTGATGAGAAGAGCTTCGTGTAATGATGCATGAGCTCACATTGCATGCATAAAACCTCTCCATTGCTAGAATGCAGTTTTTTAAGAGAAGTAATTTAAATCCCTCTGTGGGGATGGCTGCCTTTGTATGACTGCATTGGTTTCATTGCTGTTTTCTCTTCCACAGATAAAAACACAACAAAAATATGTGTGGAGCAAACGAGACAGCACAGAGCAGGGCAGGCCACTGGGAGAAGTGGTGGAGCAGGTAAGGAGCTGCTTCGCTTTGTCTCAGCTACTATCAGAACGTTGCATCGTTCCTTTTGTAAAATAGGATTGCTTCAGAAGTCTGTCATAACTTTGGAAGGGCAGACAGTGCCTCAGCAATCTGCATTAACAAGAACAGCCTGAGTTATGTTCTTTTTCCTCCTTGAAGGGCTTAACTCGAGTGAAGAACGCCAGCGACGCGGTTGGGGTGGTGCTGAAAGAGATCAAGCAGCAGTGTTGTCTGGGTTCATTCAAAGTCCTGGTGGCAGTGGATGGAGTCAATGCACTCTGGGGAAGGACGACGTTAAAGAAAGAAGACAAAAGCCCTGTAAGAAGAGAGAGTGAATGTGTGTGGAGAGCAGGGGGGACACATTGTTTTAATTTAGGTTCAGGAGTAGCCCCTACTGTAAAGTCATACGTACTGAAATGCATGTTTGGCTCTGCCAGCTTGGAGGGATGTGCAAAACAGCCTGGGCTTCAGGCAGTTTTAACTGAAGGAAGTTGTCTCTCAATATAGGAAAAAGATTCAGATACAGTATTATGGCAGGGAAGGTTTGGGTGCTTCTCTGTAGCATTACTGGAACTGAATAGGGTTAAGTAGGAGCAAAGAAGGAATGCACCTGAATGATGCACACAAGTGATACTTTGAAAGTAATCTGATGGGGGGGGAGAGGAATGTATTCCCCATGTAGAAACTGCTGACAAAAAGGAGTCATACCATCCCCTCTTTGTCAGGTTTCTCCAGAGGAGCTGACGTTGGTGTACAACCTAAGGAAGATGATGATGAATAATTGGGTGAGTTTTGGCCCTTTATTTCAGGTGTCGATTAAAGCTCCTGCTGAGAAGTGTAAAGCTGCAGCTGTCCCGCTGTTCCTTCAGTAAAGGAGAGCACAGTGCAGCTGCTTGGGGTCAGCATCTGGCTGATGTTTGGCAGCAGATGTAACAGCAGCTCACATACACAGTGATGCCTTCCTTGAGTAGTTTGTAACTCACTTCTTGAGACCACAGGATTCACTGACTGTTGCAGTTGATTTTGTTGAAGGAAGGAGAATTTTTTGGATTCCTTATAGTTACAGCTGGTCCACAACGCAGCATTTTGGAACTCAGGTGCCTCTGAGCTGCCATGGGATGCTGTCTGGAAGCCGTGCCCATTTCACAGTGTGCTCTGCCCCTCTGTTTCAGAACGGTGGTGCTGTTGTGACAACACTCAGCCAGACTGGTTCCCTCTTCAAGCCCAGCTCTGCCCATCTGCCCCACGAGCTGCTGGGAAAGGTGAGCAGCCACAGCCTCTTCTTTACGGTGGGAAACAAAACCTCAGTTTGGAGCTGCGCTCAGCCCTAAGGCTGCAGTCTATGCTCTGCTCTTCCTTGAGCTCAAACACACCTTCCTTCCCTTTGGAATTCCAGGAGGGGTTCGATGCACTGGATCCCTTCGTCCCCATCCTCGTGCCCAACTACACAGAGCGTGAGTTCGAGAGCTGCTACCAGTACTACCTGCACTGCCGCTGGCTGCAGCATGACAGGGGTGAGTGCCTGCCTCACTGGCTGAGGGCTGCAGCACGGGATTTCCCCGTGGCCCCTCTCAGTGTTTCCTCTCTCTTGCAGCTCGCACGGAGGACGGCAAAGAGGAGCTGCGCTTCCTGAGCGGCTGCAACCCGTGGCAGCTGGAGCGGCTGGCGGCGCCGCTGTAGTGAATAAAGGCTGCGCTGCGCAGCACGTGTGTCCTTGGGGGCGGGGCTTCGAGGAGGGGCGGGGCATTTGGGTGATGGCGGTTTGATGCGCTAGGCGGAGCAGCGGGAGGGGGCGTGGCTGCGACGTGACATACTTCCGGTGGCGCCGCCAATGAGGAAGGCGCAGAGCGGCGGCGCGCGATGGCGGGCGAGGCGGTGACGCTGCAGCTCGGGCATTACGCGGGCTGCGTGGGCGCCCACTGGTGGGGGCTGCAGGTGGGACCGGGGCCGCTCCCGGGCGCGGGGCGGTGGGAGAGCTCCGCTCTCACTTCTTTCCGTCCTTCCCCCGCAGCGCCGCCCCCCGCAGGACACCGAGCTGAGCCACGCCGCGCTGCTGCGGGCCGGGCGGGAGGGCTGCACGCCGCGTCTGATCGCGTTGGAGCTGAAAGGTACGGGGGCTGCGGACCCCCTCCCGGTGACCGCGCCGCTCCCGGTGACCGCCGTCTCTTGCAGGTGGTGTTGGCCCGCTGGGGCGCGGCGGGGTCCGAGCGGAGCCGCTGGCGGCATGGTGAGTAGCGGGGGGTGCGGGAAGGAGCGGGGCTGCCGGCAGCCGCCGCCGCTGTGCGTTGTTTGCAGGCGCGGGGATGTGGCCAACTACGCGGAGCCGGGAACCGGGACGGAGCAGCGAC
Organism: Chrysolophus pictus; assembly: GCA_037305975.1. Lineage (NCBI taxonomy): Eukaryota > Metazoa > Chordata > Aves > Galliformes > Phasianidae > Chrysolophus > Chrysolophus pictus. The sequence goes on along the minus strand of CM074600.1, from coordinate 2,169,579 downwards.
CGGTGAGGGAACGGCGAAGAACGGGGCAGGGGAAGCGCTGCGGTCGCTGCAGCCCCGGCGTTCCGTCGTTCGGTGCCGCCCGATGCTCCCTGCCGGGCTCCGGACTCGCGCTGGGACAGGCGAGGTTTCCATCCATAACCGCCCCTCCTGGGCTTTTTCTATAGGGAGACGCGTCGGCTGATGGAGACGGCAGCTCCAGCGCTTCCGTTCAAGGTGTGTGTGCCTCTGTTCCACGGTTTGTGCTGTCCCTGCGGCTTTGGTTCAGTTGGTGAAGATGGAAGAACCAGCAGCATAAGGGAGGGCGCAGAGTAACATCTCCTCGCATAGGGAAAATGGTAGAAAAGAAGTAAAGAGCTTCAACCATCCCAGCCAACTGCAGGAGGAGCTTTTCTTTCTCCTTTTCTCCATTCAAGGGGTATCGAGAGGGGAAAAGACCTTCTTGGTTCTTCCTTCTCTCTCTCCAGATGCAGCTCCAGCCCCAGGCAGCAGCACGCAGCTCTGGTCCGATTATCTCAGCGTTCAGCTGCACCCCAGAAGCATTTATGTCCTCCAGCAATACAACCACGATGGGTACGGCTGAGCACAGAGACCCACAGCCTGTTATCCAGAACAGGATCTTCACTTTGCCTTCATGTAAATATAAAAGAGTGAAATAAGAGCTTATCCTGCTTTTTAATTTTCTTTTGTAGGGATTCTGGTCGTCTAGAAGCCTTTGGGCAAGGAGAAAAGCTCCTGCAAGATGCTGGCTGTATGGAGGAGGTGGAAGATCGTCTACACTTCTATGTTGAGGAATGTGATTATCTGCAGGTGTGACAGCACAGTCCAAGCTCCCTGTTTAGTTTTCCCTGCTTTAGCATTAAGCAGCAGCTCACAGCCCGGCCCTCACTTTGCACAGGGATTTCAGGTCCTCTGTGACCTCCACGATGGGTTCTCTGGAGTTGGTGCCAAAGTGACAGAACTGCTGCACGATGAATATTCAAGAAAAGGAATCCTGACCTGGGGCTTGACTCCAGTCACTCATAACATGGGAGTAAGTAAAAGGGGGAAAAAAAACCCCAAGAACAGCTGAAGCTATTCTGTCCAATCAAATTACATTATTTCTCTGCATCTTTTTTTCATTTTTTTCCCCCCCAGGATCCTCAGAAGAGCTTTTACAGAGTGCTGAACACAGCCCTTGGCATCGTGCACCTCTCTGCTCACAGCTCCCTGTTCTGCCCTCTGTCACTCAGCGGCAGTTTAGGAATCAAACCCCAACCTCCCATCGCGTTCCCCTACCTAAACTACGACGTATGTCCTGTGCCACATCTCCCCTAAGAGCAGTAGCTGTACCACTGAAGTTATTCTCTGCAGCTGTGTGTTTCAGTGATGTATTTGACATTGTTTGCTCAGCAGAAACAATAATGCCTTTTCCCCTTTGGTAGCAGAGCCTGAATTGCTGATTTATTGTTTTTATATCTGATGTCCAAGTTCATTGATTTTTATACACGTTACTTAAGGAACAGAAGAATTGAACTTGTCCTTCACCACTTTCCTTTGCACCTTCTGCAGGCATCCCTGAACTATCACAGCAGTGCAGTTCTGGCAGCAGCACTCGATACCCTCACAGTTCCGTACCGCCTCTGTTCCTCTCGAGGCTCCATGATGCACCTTGCTGAGATGCTCAATTTCTCTGGGAGAAAGGTAAAGGCTGTGAACACATCAACCTCAAACTCCTTCAGCTCTACAGGACCTACGGCAGGAAGATGGGGAAGGTGATGCAGACCCTGAATTTGTCACCTCTCAATCAGGTTGTGGCTGCGTGGGCTGCTGTTCCCTTCCCTGCTGTACGTGGCCACTCACTCCCAGATGCTTTATGTGCACACCAGCAGGACGTGCCCTGGAAGCTTCTGTCCTCGTGTGGGGAGCAAAAGGTCAGCCGCTGTTTTGCTCAGTCTGTTGTGCTAAGAGGAATTTGCAAAGAAAACCCAACCAGGTAATGAATAGTTAAACTAAGCCTTCCGTTAGCACTCTGTTAGAAGTAATCTCTTACAGTTATTGTCCATCAGGAGTATCAGTCAGATTCAGAGTCCAGTGATATTATTTGCTATTAGCTACATAGCAGAGCAGTTAAAAAGCAGCTGAGTCACCAATATCTTCATTCACGTCCCCCTGAAAACCATGAATTTGTTCTCTCTGCTGCAGCTGCCCAGGACAGCAGCCGCCTTCTCCACTTCATGCCTGTGAGACAGCTGAGCAGGTGCTGCAGTATTATTTACACACTGTGTTTCCTGGGGCATTCAGGTTGGTAAGAGGCTCCTTAGGAAACACTACATGAAATGGAAGGCAGAGTTTGGGGTAACTTCATTCAACTTCTTCCTGGCAGTGCATCCCACATTCTCGAGCAGCCATGTGTTACTCTACCTCCATATCCCCACATTTTTTCTTCTCTGCTGAGCAGACAAGGCTTCCTCCTAGACGATCTTTCCAGTTATTCTGCAGCAGGTAACGTTGCCCCTTGCTATTATTTTGCAATAGAAAACAAGCCTGTGGGGCAGAAGGGCCTAACAAAAGTACAGGATCCTTTTCTGAGTTTGCAGGGTAAAAAAATGATGAGCAGCAAGCGACTTCTGTGCTGCACTGAGTGCAAGCAAAACATCTGCTTATTGACAGCACCGTGGAGTAGAACTGGGAAACCAAGTTTTGATTCTTATGTTTAAATAAAAAATGTTTTCTCCTGCAGCTGTTGAAAGCATCCCTGTGCTGACATCGCTGCAGTCCTCACCAGCTCTGCGCACGCTCCTGTCTGATCTCTGCAAGGACCTCCAGAAGTTGGGCACTCGGCGCTGTGCCAGCTTCTTTGCTGCAGGAGTTGAAGAGGACGACTTCCACGAGGCCTTCCAGGAGCTGAGAACTCTGTCACAGTGCTATGAAATGGGTTTTGAAGCTGGTAACTCTGAGGATGAAAGCGACTCGGACTGATGGAGCTTTATTACAGGAGATAGGGGAAGGAAGGAGATTCTTGAGATTGCTTTCAAAATAAAGGGAACTGCTCTGAAAATGGCCCAACTGTGACTTTCTTTTTATTTTAGACTATTAAAAGGCTGGCTTGAGTTGTTTGCAGTCTGCTTGCACTTGTGTTCAAGGAGAAAAGCTGCTTTTCTTGACTGCACCCAACTCATGTGCTTTAGAGTAAGACCACACAATAAATACCATCTGAATTGTTAACTTTCCCATATACAATCAACACAAGGGAAAAAAATTTACAAAAAGTCTTGTGTTCCACATGAAAACAGACATCTTATGATACAGTATTTACATGCAAAGGTAGAACGGTCCAAGTCTATACTGCAGACAGAACCATCACTTCTGTCATCCTGCTTCTGAAGTGACTCACGCTGATTCTAAAAGGAGGATATTCCTCTTTGTTCCCTTAGTTCAATGCAGATGGAAAAGTGCTGCTTGGGAAATTCAAATGAACCAAAAGAAAGGTGCCACCAAGTACCTGCAGAAGCATTTTTCCTCTGTTAGCTGCAGCAAACAGCTCTCCTGCTGCAGTGAGAAAAGCCTCAGTCATCGGGTTCCTCCTCAGAAAGCAGGAGGTCTTTGTCTGACAGCTGGTCTGCATTGCTGGTGCTCGTTGCATCCTCCTCATCTTCTGAGCTCCCATCACAGGATGTGTGGAACAGCTTCATCAGTTCCCTGAACCTGTGGGATACCTGAGGGAGAAGGGAAAGCCAAACTGAGCAGGGGCCTCAAAGGTGATAGGAAAGAGGAGTTTCAAGTAGAAATATCTTGTTATGAAGGTCAGGCTTTATTTGTACTTTTTTTAAGCATAAAAATATGATGAGATTTTATACCAGACTCAATCCTAAAGGCAAATTAAAATGAAAGCATGGAGTTGCTCTGTTGAGGATTCTTATTCTCTGATGCAGCATCATATTGAGAATTAAGTTTGGGCTGCACGTACAACAGCAGCTCCACACCCCTCCTTTCTTCCCACCCCCTTTCCCTGTTCAACAAACACAGCATTTCCACACCACCCTTACCTCAGCAGCTGTCTTGTTGCCCAATTTCTGTGAGATGGCCTGGAAAGTTTCCAGGTGGGCTCCTTTCTCCTGGCAGGTGGTGAGGATGACTCTGTCTGCCTCCCTGTGAAGCAGCAGGATGGTTATCAGAACAGCCAAAGCCATGAGCTAACAATACTGCTGCCAACACAAAACTAAGAGCTCCGTTCCCAAGTGAAGATCAAACTTCACAACCTCAACACAACACAGCAGACCTGTTCTTTCACTACGAACACCCAGAGGAAATCTCTCTGGGTAGAACTGCTGTTACCCTGTTTTTATCTTTTTGTAGGGAAAAAGGTGTGTTTTTTTTCCCCTCCCCCCCAGCTTGGAGCACTGCAGCAATTACACTGCCACAAGCAGAGGCAGTGCTCCTGACAGGAGCAAAGCAGCAGCTATGGTAGACTGTGGTCAGAGGAAACAAGACAAGAATAATCAAAGGGGGGAGAGGGGAGCAGAAGGCATTAGAAAATGGGAAAAGGGGATGAAAATAAAGAACTCTCTCAAAATACCATGGGTAAATCCAAACACTGAGCACACTAAGGATGTAAGATACAGTTTAAGCAGATGTACCTGGTCCAGAGAACAACCTTCTCCCCAGTAGAGCTGACTTTGCTGTTCTTGGCACACACAGTCGCTTCCGTGACTCGCTGCTGTTGCTGCTCCTCTTCCTTTTGCCCCAGGGAGGCAGTGCACACTCTATATTCCAGCTCCTCAGAATGCTGGTGCACCTGGAAGCAGTTGTTTGCATTTGACTTTAATCTGTTCTCAGGAACACTTCCAGTGCAGCCCATTTTATCTGCTTCCAAAGCACAATTACTGGGGGACGGTGAGCAGCAGCTCTTACCCAGTGCTGGTTTTCTAGCTGATGTTATCCAACTCTGCTTTGCTTCAGATTTTCCTTCCAGAGCCAAAGGTGGTCCCTCAAATTCTCTTGCACTTAATTTTGAAGAATGACCAAACTTATCTGATGGATCTGAGGGAAGCCCTTCAGTCTGACACAAACTGTTTTTGGAGGAGTCGGGTCGCACGGAGCCTTTAAGTGTAGCAGAACGAGATGACAAGAGCAGATCTCTGCTCAGCTCAAGGGAAGCATCCACATCTCCTTGCTGCTGCTGCTTCAGTCCTTCACTGCCACTCCCTGCACTGCTAGGGCTGCCTTTGGTTTCTTGAGGTAGTTTTGGGGCAGCTTTCTGCACACGTGTCCATCCGGGTGCAGCAATGAAAGAGTGACTGTCCTTGGCAGCACTCACAGCAGCACTCAAAGCTCCTTCCTGGACCCGGCGTTCAGGCAATGCAGCTTTGTCTGGAGATGTGTGTCTGCTGCAGGCTGCTCTTCCATCTGGGTGAGATCCTGGTAAGAAACCCAAACAACCTGAGCTCAGTTCCTGTATGAAAAAGCTTCTGGAGGTTTCATGTACTTATTTTAAAGAGGCTTTTGGATTCTAGAGGGTAAAGCAATAAATGAGAGCAGTCTGGGAGCAGTTTGTAATGCAGCAGCACTTTACTCATATTGCACTTGCAAGAAAGCACTCTGCAGTCCATTTCCTTCAGTACTGTGAGATGCTACAACTACTGCTGTGTGGGGGAAATGAGCACATAGAAAACCTCAAGTGCTCTGCCCAGAACAAAGTTCTCAGGTGAAACAGGTGTTGATGCTTTCAGTGCCCTATTCACAAAACCACGTAGTAAATTTAAACCCCTGTATTTAAGCTTTGAATAGTCACCCAGAGATCCCTTTCAGTTTGTTTATCCTGCAGTAATTTTGTTTCCCCTTCTCTGTGCTGGACTGAAGGAGATAGGAGTAACGTGATGGGGATTATTTAAAGGAGGATTAAGGAGACTGATTTTGAATTATTGTGCTAATATCAAAACTAGGAAAAAAAAGCAGTATCATGGAGTGGTGGTGCTGGGAATAGAGTTAATACGTTGGCAACAAGCTCAAATGTATCAATAACTTAAAAAAAAGGGACAATATTTCCAGTCAGGAAAGCTTTTTTTGAAGTGAATGCTTTGGATATATTGCATTTAAAGCATCTCAATAGATCTCCATTAGGAAGTTCCACGCTTGTTTTCATCTGTGGAAAAAGGTTTAGAGATAAATGCTCATAAGCATCTGTATACAGGACATTCACATACCTGCAGGCAGAAGATCCCCTTTCCTCAATACAGTTTTTGTTCTGCTCTGGACATCCTCCCCCTCATCTCTGTTCTCCAAGTTTTCTTCTGCAGGTTCCTTTGATGTTCCAGAATCTTTCCCTTCAGGCTGAGGACTCGATTCTTGCTGAGCAATGCTGGCACTCAGCTCTTGAGAATCTTTATTTTTATAAAATTTGTTTTCACACACCTGCAAATCAGTGAATAGGCATCTAATTACAAATGTGCTGGATCCAACCAGACGCAACACCTCAGCCTTTGCTTCCAAAGCATTACTTGATCCTAACTAAGGCTTCAGTTTGACAGTATGTTTGCATCTAGGAAGCCAAATCTCTTCCATTAGGAGATAGACCAGAGAAGGCCAGACAAAACACTGAAGAGGAAGGCAGGACTGGTTATCTGTACTCTCTTTCCCAACATGTGATACTTCAGAGACAATAGACCTGTGTCTGAAAAGCTCTCAGTGAGGCTCATGGCAGAACTATCCCCTGCACCCACCACGCCAAAAGCTTCACCTCACCTTACTGCTACAATGGCTGCAGCTCCTCCTCTTGCTTTTCTTCAGCTTGAGTTCACCACTCCCTTCATGGCAGGAACACGAGCATTCCTTCATCCCATCTCCCCACTCAGCCTCCTGCAAACAGACAGAGTGCAGCTGATCAGTGTGCTGAGGAGATGACAGATCTCCTTAGGCTCTCTATACAGACACATTTCTCTTTGTGGACATGCATTTGCCTAGAGTCCAAATACAAGGACTAATGAGATGCCCCAGGCCCACCTTGTCGTTGTTCTGGCCTCCAATTTCTTTACGTTTCTTATTTTTGGGGGCTGAATGAATCTTGGGTGGTTCATCCTCTTCTTCTACATCTGGCAAAGACACCTCTTCAAAGCCATCAAACTAAAAGAAAACAACAACAACAAAAAAAGAACTGCTCTATCATCACAGCTCTCCAAAAGACCAAACTTCATTTTCCCTGTGAATTTCTAAATACTGAGATCACTTCCAGTGCCCCACCAGCCCAGTTGTGTTAGAAGAGACAAATGCTGTATAAAGAGGTCTTAAAGGTTTGCTCCACTCCAACAGCTATCCCATCCTGTTGCCTCCATTGCTCTGGAAACACAGCCATGATTGGAGCCTCTCAGGTTCAATTTTTATTATATTTTCTTATCTTTCCTGGTCTTATGAAAACATCACTGCACCTCGTATTCCTTCTCTTCTGTCCAGTTGATCTCCTCAAAATCCCCCATGCGGCTGGCTGAGGGTCGTAAGTGGTCAAAGAACACAGAGAACTCATCCTGCAGGTGGTCGTGTCCTTTCAGCAGTTGCCACATTTGGGTTTTCAGCTGAAAGAGAGAAATCCAGAGAAAATGAGTGTTTCGTTCCACGCCATCGCATTCTTCTAAGCAGGATTTCTCAGGGCAGGCAGAATATCAAGGCTTATTACAACTCCAGTGTGGAAGTTTATGTCCTGTTGGTATTAGCTCAAGAATATGATCATTCCATATGCAGATATCAAATTAGCAAACAAATATCCCTACAAAATGCTGTGCGTGGAGACTGAGAAGGAGGATCTCTCATTGCTTCTCAGGGATTTAGAGGAAGATCCGTGGATGCCTCCTTACCTCTGCAATCTCCTGGGGGAGGCAGTCCACAGAACTCTGCAGAACTTTGATGATCTTCTGATGGTGGGCAGGATTTTCAGCAAAGCAGATCTCCAGCTGCCTGAGGAACTTCCGGCTCTTCTCAAATGCTTGCTGCTCCTCAAACTGATTAAAAGAAAAAAAGATTCACCCCTCACGAAAAAAAAACTCAGAAAGAATTTAATGGATGAAACCTCTGCTTCACTGATGGGAAAAGTGGAAGGCTGACTTTTGAGACAAGGAAACCATTCCACTTGCTGCATCTGCCCATGTCTCTCTGTGGTCAGGTTCTGGGACTTCAGGGGGAAAGGCTGACTGATTCTCCACAGTCACACCCAGGATAAGTCTCATAACAAACACTAGACATTTCAATTCCGACTAATTAAGCAGAAGGTAAACAAAATGATTTACCACCTGTTTTTTCTTGCCCTGGGGAAAATTCCTCATTCTTTCACTCCCATAAGCATTCATGCTGTCTGCTTCTTTCAATCTACCTACCAGCCCACACTCCAAAGCTTGTTCTGGCAAAAGAAAGGCAGCAAAGTCTGTGAGCAACTGTGGCCAGTCATGCAACAGTTTCTGTAAAGTGAAATATAGATCCACAGCTGTTTGCTTGTCCATGCTGATCTCAAACTCGTAGATAACACGGAGGAAGTCTTCATACTTTCCAGGAATGTGCTGCAGTGCTTCACGCACCTGCAAAGAACAACAGACCTTTATAGGACTGTGTGACACCCAGGAAGGAAAAACTAAACGTAGGAATCTCTGATCTCTTGCTACTCAGCATTCTTACAGTGCTCCCAGTTTTGCTGGGCTAACAAAATCTTTTTCTTCAAAGGTAAAAGCAGACTGCTAGCAAGGGAGAAGGGAACCAAACCCAAGAATGTGTAATTCTGAATTTAAAACAGGCCCAGTATTCTGGGCTGATCCCAGACAACAACTGAGCATCCCCACAGTCACTCTCTCCCCACTTCCTCTGAGCAGGGCAGGGGAGAGAATAGGAAGAACAGAAAAAAGAAAACTCCTGGGCGAAGACAAAGGATTTAGAAGTAAAGGAGCACCATGTGGTGTGCTTTGAAGAATGGCAACCCCATCCAGGCCAGCAGCAGTACCCACAGTTAGAAATGGCATTGTGCTGCTCAGAACTGAACTGTGTTTGAGGATTCAAAGAGTCTGATGTAATCCCAAACGTGAACAACTGCTCTGCCTTACCCTGGTCAGATATGCCTGTGCAAACGCCAGATCCTTCTGCTCCCTCAGGGGGTCCCTCTCCAGGATGTTTTCATCATACAAGAGGAGCAGCTTTGATGTGTCTTTGCTTGCACGTGCCCGGCCCCTCTTATTTCTGGTTCTGTGAGAGCTCCTGCTTTTCCCAGGGGCTTTCATGCTCTCTCCTGTGAAGAAACACAAATTAAGTCATACACCCATTTTTCATACATTCTCTTGGCTGGCAGACAACTATTGTTCTATACTAACACCACAATACAGAAGCAGGTTTTTCAGAGTTGAGGTTTTCATAGTGATCAGTGAACTGTTTACACCCTCCTCTAAGCATACGAGTAATATAATTTTCATTAACATAATGCCATAATGGAATGGAAAGTACTGCAACAGTAGGGGGTGGCAAAATCTTTGGCAACAAGCCCAAACGCAGCATCAGCAGACACAGACATGAAGGAAAAGAGCTGCTTACCTGTGGAAGGGCTCCAGTAGGCACAGATCTCCAGCAAGAGATGCTCTCACCTCCACTGCCAACCCTTAAATGAGGTCTGGGAAGAGGTGGCTCCTGGCTCTACCCCTTCCAGTCACTCAGGTGCACTGCCTGCACCTGAGCTCCCCTGTGTTAGCCCTGCCTTCCCACCAGGTGCTCAATCACCTGTGATTTAGCATTTCCACTACAATTAGTCAGACTAATGATATAAATTGGCTGCTTATAGCAGTCAATGAGAAAAATCTCTGGAAACAGCCAGAAACCCATCTCTGACCTTAGCTGCCACACAGCTGTCCTTTTATTGCTCCCCAGCATGACCTTGTAACATGAAATTCAACTCAGCAAAGATGTGACACAGAGTGTCCCCATTTGTCACTTTGAATGCAGGCAGCACTTATATTTCCCCATGCCCTGTGTCAAAAGAAACTGACAAAGCTTACCTGGTGGCATTCTGTGGGCTTCCACCTGTGGGGCCATGTTGGTCAGCGTGAAGGCTGATTTAGGTTCCTCTGATACATCTCCACATACTTCATCATCTTTCTGTGAGCTCTCTATTCCTTCCCCTTCCTCCTCCTCTTCTTCCTCCGGCTCAGAGTTCTCTTCCTGGGAATTCTCTTCTTCAGAATCTCCTTCTTGGCTTAAACGTCTCTCTGTTGCAAGCCAAGTCAGCTTTTCCATTGTCTCCTAAGAAAGAAACAACAAAACCCCAAATCATTTTTATTTAGTGTCTGTCTGTCATTCAGCAACCAGCTCACTCAACTCAACAAGAACCAGAACCACACATCTTTGTGCAGTTCTGCACAAACCTCAGCATCTGAAATTTACAAAAGCCTCAGGTTTGGGAGAACTGTGCCAAATAATCCTTAATGATCTTATTTCTGGAACGTTGTCTCAGAAACTACTTTTCAACTAAAGCATTTTGGACTAACAAACAGCCTCACTTGAGAAAGTCCTTACAACTCAGAGGAGTTTAATTCTGGGATTTTGCAAAGTATTCCTTTAAGTTTAGACTCAAAATCTCCTCACTGCATCACTTCTCCAAAACCAACACAAGTACTACAATAACATATGGTTAACATTCCATCCTTCTGATCAGGTGCAAATTGATTTTTCCTTACTTCACTGAGGTGTTTTGGAACAGCAACGTTTTTTAAAGCTTAGTTTGCTCTTACCTGAAGTTCAGGCACTGAAAGGATGGATTCTTCTGAGGCTGACGACATTTCCTCATCTTCATCTTGTGTAAAATCATCAAAGTCATCATCCTCTTCCTCCTCTTGCCCTTCCCTTTCTCCTCCAGTTTCAGGGCCAGCGGGTGTTCCAACAGACTGCCCATCCATGCTGGATGAATCCTCTGGTCTTCCTAGAGGGCTGCTAAATTCTGTTTCAACATCTGCTGTGGATGAATGATTCTTTGGAGACTCACTGCTTGCTTGTGCTCCACCAACAGCACCTGCTTCCCTCTGTGGTTCATCACGGGGAGACGACTGCAAAGCCCTCCTTTCTTCTTCTCCCTTCTCTTCACACAAAGCATGCTCCTTTTTAATTTCTTTCAGCTCATTAACACATGAGCACGCAGCCTCCATGTTCAGCTCCTGGCCAAGCCCCAGCATGAACTCCTCCTTGACCTCAGCACACAGTAGATTTCTCTTCTGTACTGGATTTACTTCCTTGACAGCATCATTTGAATCTTCAGCTTCAGTTTTCACTGTTTTATCTGTATCTTCTAAACGAGGCAAAAGATCCACAGACAATGGCTCTGAAGCATTCTCTTCTACTTTTACCACAGTCCAGCTACAGCAGTCACTCTTGTTTACCTTTTCCTGACTGCCACTATTTGAAACAGTGGGGTTTGCACTGCATTCCTTCTTGGGGGAGGCAGCTGAGCATGGAACACGCAGCTCCTGGGGTTCAGCCTTGGGCTCCACCACAGGACAGGAATTCTTGTTGTTTCCAGCAGTGCACGAAGGAATCAGATTCAGCTGCTCTTCACTTTCACCAACAGATGAAGCAGAGAGACCAACAGGGTTAGGAGAGACAATCAACGAAGGAATTGAAGACGTCACCAGAGGTTGATTTAATGGACACGGGAAAGTGGAAGGATTTACCAGTAAGGTTGTAACTGGAATAGCTTGAGTGCCTCTACCAACAGCTGTATTTATGGACTGAATCATATTGCAACCATTGCCAATGTTAACCACTTTCACAGTGGTAGCAGGCACAGTAAGGATGACAGGAGATGGCTGAATCAAAGGTGGAGCCTTTAGCAGTGGGGCAGTTTTTGTCCCTTTCTTCTTTTGGTATCCCTTACGAACACAAGGTTTGCGTATTTTTGTTCCAGCCAAATCTGGTAACATCAATTTGGGCTGAAAAGTTACTGGATTTGAGGGCACCAGAGCTGGTGGTACAGCACCTGAGAAACCTTGCCTGGAGTCCGGATGCGAAGCAGAGAGCACATTCTGAAATTCCAAGCCATCCCCACTTCCTACCACTGCTGGGACATTCAAAGGCTGCACTCCTGGAACTGTCTGCACAACCGTAGCTGGTTGGATTAACTGAGGAATCTGAACCATCACTTTGCCAGGAGGAGCTTCTGACTGGGATAACTTCACAGTTTTCTGAATGTTAACAGTGTTGGAACCGGGCTGCAGGCAAGGACTCGGTCGAATAAGGACAGGCTTCAGGGCTGAAGACTTCTGTCTTCTCCATGCTCTCCTAGAGAATCGATTGGCAAGAGGCTTCAAGGTCAGGACTAGTCCTTTTGGCATGAGTAGAGGGTATTTTTCACCACATTCTGTGTCTGAAGATTCCTTTTCCGTGCCCAAGAGGTCTGATTCCTCACCAGTTGAGCCTGGCACCTCCCTGGCATCTTCTGCTAATTGCTTCAATTCTCCCTGAATGGAAGGCAAGCTTGCCTAAAAAAAAAAAAAAAAAAAACAAAACGAGGTTTTCAGACCAGTCCAAAGGCTCTTCCTACCCTCACACAGCACTGTAGAAGCAACAGCAGAAATTGTACCTTTAGCCAAAATGGCAGGCGATGCTCTTCCCTTTCCACAGGTGGCTTCCACTCATTAGGTTGGATTTCATCACAGCACTTGAACAGAACAGGCAACTGCTTTGTCTTTTTATAGTGCTATGCAGAGAAATGCAAGGCAACTGTAGTCAGAACACCTGTCTGATAACTGGTGGCACGCAGGCTAAGAACTGCACTGAGTAAAAGCATTCATTGGAATTAAATAATTAAAACCACTACAAAAAGGAACGGAAACACAACTGTAATAATAAAAGCTGAACAAAGTCACGTTTGCTCTTAGGAAACCGTCAGCATGTACACAAAAAGGTCCTCAGAGCAAACAGCACACCTCTTATTGCATGCCAAATAGGAACTGAATCTGGAAGACACCGATCCACAACACATCACTTACTCTGATGATGTTATCTGGAGCTCGATTCATATTGAGATTCTTGATTCGCACTGTCAGCTGGTGGGCAGTTTTTGTTGGCAAGAGATACTTGCTGATCAAAGGCTTTGGAAATTCTGTCCCTTCAAAATGTTTCAGACCCAAAGCTAATAAACTGAAGAAGGAAGGAGAGGAAAATAAAAGAAAAAAAAACAGTATTTTAACAGTACTCTGGAATGCTATTTGGATGTGCTGTTCCACACAGACAGGTATGCATCCTAGACATCCTAGGTATGCATCCACAGACAGTTTGCATCCTAGAAACTCTCCAGACAAAGAAAGCTCACACGTGTGTGTCCTGTTCAGTAATTCTAAGCACTTACTTGTCCTCTGCCTTGGTGAAGATAATCTTGTCCCGAGGAGGGTTTGCTTTCAAGGAACATACTGGCAGTAGCTCTGGATACATAAAGACTCTCCTTGTTGCCAAAATCCATGCCACTTGCTTTGGCAAACATGGAAAATCATTGGCTGTGAAGAGATAAGGACAGATGCATGAATGGCAAATACTGCTACTCACTTCTGACTTCTTGAAAAGAGTGGTTTTTTTATCCCTTTTTGTGGACCTTTCCACTTCCACTGAAAAAAAGCGTCACTTTCCCTCAGTTTTCAGAATTTGCATGTTGCCCAGCTTCTGCTGTGAAAGGGAATTCCTGATGTGTGTTAAGCAACACATCTGGAACAATTATTTCCAGTTTCACAGCTTTCTGCAGCTCATAAATATCATCTACAGAACAACAGATAGCAGGATTATGAAGCTGAACAGAAGTCAACAACTCTCATTGCATGCTTTATTGGGTTAAAAGTTTACAAAGTGAAAAGACAGTCAACAAAATTAAGGCTTAGCCTAAAGATATAAGAAAATTATCAGAGAAATTTCCATTTCAAACTGTCTGGACTTCACCTCATTTCAGCAGTGTGTAATTCCCACTCTAAACACCTCCCCATCACTCCTCCCCCCTCACATACATACCGCTCTTCTTTGCAGCTTTGCGAGGGCTGCAGTCAACCTGAACTTGGGCATGGAAATCCTCAACGAGCTGCAAGGCTCCCTTCAAGTTACAGGGCTGGAACATTGTCTGAAACTTTGGATAGAACGACTGACGAAGGAGCGTGGAGCTCTGAGCAAAGTTCCCCAGCTCGCTCTGCAAAGCCACACAAATCAAGAAAAGATTTTAAAAAGTCTCCAAAGGCATTTTTAAGAGCATGTATGTCAATGTAATCATGCAACCAGTAATAGCTGGCCAATTGCAGGCATAGAAAATGCACTGCTATGGTTTTTCTGTCTTGTTTTTCAACTCCACGAGTCTCAGCTGTTCTTTAATACTTAGCTTTGTCTGACCATGTGAAATCCCCAACTTTCTGGAATCTTTCAAGGTCACTAAAAGTTCAGTAATTACAAAAGTTGTATTTGTTGAGCTGTGTTTTCTGTGTTTCCAAGGAAACAGCACAAAACTACACTGACCAGCCAACCCAAAGCACTGTTCTCAGCACAGTGGGAATTATTTCTTCAAATACTGAGTCCACTAATCAGCTAACAACATCACTCCTTTACCAAGAGGTAATCTCACTCAGTTTAATGGGATCAATTAAACAAATAGAGCTCTCTAAACTTCCCCAGTGGCCATCAATCATTAAGAGTGGTGCAGCTCTGTTTTTAGACATATCCTTACCAAAAACATCTTCGTGGTACTTGCTTCTGAACTTAAAGCAGGGTTGGAACTTGCAAGAAGATGGATTTGAGTCAGAAGCTGAACATGCTTGTAAAATAAAATGAGACAAATGGGGATTGTCAGTGTATCAGTAATCCAAGAAACCCAAAAGCATAACAGAAAGGAGCAAGAAATATCTCCTAAGAACCACAAACAAATAATAACAAGCAAAACAGGCAGACCTCAAAAGAAGCCTTTTAAACAATAGAAAACTGAGGAGAAAACTTGAATACCTACTTAGGATCCACCTTCAAATGCAGCTTTTAAAATTAATTTATAGAATGAAATGCATCAAACTGTTTGCTGTACCATTGGCTTCCCTCCACCCAAGGCAGCACGCAGTGAATATTCACTAGGTCAAACCTGATAATATTTTATTACCTGCTGCATTTGTTGCTGCAGCCTTTTCCTTTGTGCACAGTCCAAAACTAGGCTTTGGAGAGGCTTCTCATTCTGAGGCTTTGATTTCTCTGTCTCTTGTGGTGGCTTGATTGATGACTTCTTCATTCTCAACTGCTCAAGTTGTTCCTTCACAGTGCGGTGCTGTTCATTCAGTAAATTGGCCAAAGGCTCTTCAAACCTGTTTGAGACCAGGCAGACCAAAATATAAGCATATGACTAATAATCACCTGTATTTAATTAGAATGTTTTACTCTGTAGCTGGTTTAAGAATTGCTGAGCTCTCCTCTGGTACTGCTCATCCAGAGAAGAGTACTGAGAAACCTCCAGCCTTCATTTTAGCTCCTTTCCCAAACAGATACAGCTTCAACTGGAGCTGATCTGCCCCATAAATAAGGAGACATCACACCCTTACTGCAGTTCACCTTCAGGCAGTTTCTGTAATTTCTTAAACAAACTGATATTGCCCAGAAAGAAACGTGTTGGAGCCTTTTCTCTCTGAGCTACAAGTATAATTCATACCAATAATCATCAGAAGTTTATTTGCACACTTTAGCCTTTTCA
Source organism: Chrysolophus pictus (assembly GCA_037305975.1). Lineage (NCBI taxonomy): Eukaryota > Metazoa > Chordata > Aves > Galliformes > Phasianidae > Chrysolophus > Chrysolophus pictus. Next base: position 2,153,897 of record CM074600.1, on the reverse strand, counting down.
GACCTGAGCTTCAGCAGTTCTATGCATTCTTTTCCTTAGGAAATGCTACTATTACATTCAAGTTATCTGCTTAAAAGATAAAATACCACACCTGGTCAAACCAGTTCAATATCACAGGAAAACAAAAAGGGATTATATCCTTCAAAGTAAGGGCCTTTGCTGAAAAGGCATCATCGTCTGGTGGATGGCACAGCACAGCTGCAGGTGATGCTGAGCTTCTTGCCACAGCAATTATCAACAATTAGTTCTGTGACAACAATCAGATGGTATCACCTCAGTGCCTGTGGAGTATTGAAATTTGGTCGTGACTCCGTAACGTTATCTTCATCTTCTGGGCCTTCATCTTCCATGTTTGAGAAACCCATCTCATCCTGAAACTGCCAACAAACACACAGTAACAGTCAGGAAAAGTATGCTTAAGAATGACATTTACCACAGTGTTTGCAGTTAACAAAGCCCATGATGTTCCTCTGAGCACATTCACCTCTGCAGAGGTTTCTGGAGCTATACAGGTTCCTTCCCAGGGTTACAAATTACACTTTTGTGACAGATTTTTGCACATATTCAGCATGAAACATCTTACAGAGAACCCTCTTACGACTGTAGAGTTTTCATGTCAGATTTGAGAATGATCTGTTCTTCAGTGCTAGCACTTACTGTCTCAAACAGCTCCTCCATCAGCTCATTCACTTCCTTTTCTGCAAACAAAATTAAAAAGAAGTTTGAAGATTCCTCCTGCAAGACACCTAGCAATCCTGTCATAAGGTCAAGCCATTGAATGAATCTCTCCTGCAAAGCACAACCCACCCTCCTCTGGGAAACAAAGAGGCCCAACAAGGAAGGGCCTCTGATACACACAGAATGGCTGAGGTTGGAAGTGACCTCTGGAGGCCATTTGCTCCTGAAGCAGAGTCACCTACAGCTGTTTGCTCAACACAACACCCAGGTGGCTTCTGTGCATCTCCAAGAACTGCACAGCCTCCCTGGTCAAGCAGTGCCTGAGCTCAGTCACTGATTAGCAAGTTGTATCTGACAGCACACAGCAGCTCTGGCTAGATACCTCCATGTATTCAGGGAAAGCCAGTTCTGCATAGAAAAGCTTGTCAAATCAGTATGCAGGATGTTCTTTTTCTCTTATTTTTTTTATTTATTAGCCTACACTGCAAAGCCTTTGCAACAGAACACTTTTCAAGACAAATTACTAATCCTAACAAGAAAGGCAGCAGGATTCCCAAAGGACTCACTGGTAATTCTCACAGCACGATCATTTCTGAAGTCCTCTGTGTCTGGCTCATCCAGATCTTCCAGGAAGTTGTACTCGGGGTCATCATCATCGTCTAATTCATCTAATAGGAAGTATGTTGTGAAATGTCATTACTCTGCCCCAGGACCAAATCAGTGTGTACAACATATGTGTTACAAAACGAGACAACGGCTGCTGCCGAGATCATGAACAACAGGAGGAAAAAGCAGTCAAGAAGAAGAAGAAAAAAAGCATCAGACTCCCTCAATTCCAACAAACACCAACATGCTTGTACGTACCTTCATTCTCCACATCATCATTCATGAGTCCTCCAAGCCACCTTTTCCATTCTTCATCATCTGCAGTGTTGGGATCATACATATCAGGTGTGATATCTGGGGCTCGGAGCTCAGCCTCCAGCTGACCAAGGGGAACATCCTTCAGGGGTCTCTTGGATCGGGTTCTGAAGGCAATGAGGCTGTCTTCCAGAGGCTGAAGAGTTAGGAAAAGCATGAAGGAATTACAGTTTCTCTGACACGAGGATTTTCATCACAGTAAGGAGAATCCAATGCCAAAAGTATCAGAAAGCTTTAATTACTCTTGCTATTCAGTTGTTACTCTTTATAAATACACTGTTGCAATGCTCCTCCACAAACATTCCACTCTGCTCTCCCATCCCACTACCTGTCATTAACGTGAAGCTGCAGCACAGCCCTGTTTCTTCATCACTCCTCACCCCTGCACAGTACAGCAGTATTTTTCTCAATGTTAATATGAAATAGCACTTCTCTTTACAAGCAATCTTCCCTGTGTGTTCATAGCATTCTGACCTGCCACAGAATTACATTTAAGAGCAAAAAACAATGAAAATGAGAAGCTTATGTGCACGAACAGCAAGCATGGTTATGATACAAGAAATGAGAAGTGTGTGTCATTAATAGTGCTTTGCTAACAGCTGCCACCACTTTCACACAGCGCTCCTGTCCTACACACCAAACATATTCATCTCATTTAAATGCACAATCTGGGAGCAGAATGCAGTAAAAATAGCAGAGAACACCAAAGAGCCTCCTCTTTTTTTAGCAAATCTTCATTCAAAAGGAAAAAATACTCCCATAGCATCCCAAAATATGATACCTGGTAGGAGTCCATGCACACTGGGCTGGAAGCCAGTTCTTCATCCACTGCATGCAGCTTCTCCATGAATGTGCTGTCTTTGCTTTGCTTTGGTTTAGGAGGAGGTGGAGGTCCCATGGGAACTACTTCAGCACTAATATGTCTAACAACAGGCGTAGGAACCTTCTCCACCTAATTAAAAAGGCCTCTGCGTTAAAAGGATTCATTTAGAACAGATTTCCAAGGACAAATTAAGTTGTTGGGTTTTTATTCCCGTTTGAGCACGGTTTAGCACAACAAAAACATAGGAGATGCTTCAGTTCTCACAGCTTGTTGCTGATGCAGGTCTGGTGATACCCAGTCCCTATCATATTGTAAATATTCCTCCCAGAGCCAAGCACAGAAAGCCTTACTCCCTGCACTCCTCCCAAAAATAATCAGAGGAATAACGATTATCTGAAGAAGAGCAGACTGCTTCCATTGCCAGGGCCTTTTTTAAGCACTTCTATTTTAGACAAAGCTTTTTCTGCCAAAGTTGCATTTATCTGCTTATCACAGAATAGCCTGGGTTGAAAAGGACCACAATGATCATATGCTTCCAACCCCCTGCTGTGTGCAGGTCACCAATCAGCAGCCCAGGCTGCCCAGAGCCACATCCAGCCTGGCCTTGAATGCCTGCAGGGATGGGGCATCCACAGCCTCCTTGGGCAACCTGTTCCAGTGCCTCACCACCCTCTGGGTGAAAAACTCCCTCCTAATATCCAACCTAAACCTCCCCTGTCTCAGTTTCAAACCATTCCCCTTGTCCTGTCACCATCCACCCTCACAAACAGCCATTCCCCCTCCTGTTTATATGCTCCCTTCAAGTATTGAAAGGCCACAATGAGGTCTCCCTGCAGCCTTCTCTTCTCCAAGCTAAACAAGCCCAGTTCCCTCAACCTTTCCTCACAGGAGAGCTGCTCCAGCCCTCTGACCATCTTAGTGCCCTCCTCTGGACCTGCTCCAAAAGCTTCACATCCTTCTTGTACTGGGGGCCCCAGGCTTGGACACAGTACTGCAGATGGGGCTTCACAAGAGCTGAGTAAAGGGAGAAAAGAGTTGAGTAGAGGGGGAGTTTCCTTATGCAGGAACCATTGCAGTGGGACCCCAAATATACACAGCACCTGTAACGCCACCACAGTTTAAGGCTCTGGTATGCAGGGTATGTAAGGTATGTAATTTCTCTTTTCCATTAATAATTCAGGAATAATAACTGAAGGCTCTTCCTAAAAAAGGCAGCAATTCTCTTTTAAGCTCACCTCACAGAGTGCTCCTCCCTCTTCATCAGATGATCGCCGTGTCCGGGATCGCTTTGCTCCCCGAGGAGAGGAGGCAGTGCTCTCCACATCACTTTCCAGTAAGCTCTATCATGCAAGAGATACAGAATGCAATCAAACAATCATGCCACAATCAAACCTCACTTCAACTATTTTTCCCAAAGATACTTTTTTAGGGAATAATACAGAATTCAAGAGAGATTACTAGAAGTTCTTGGTAATTTACAAGCATTCACTTGGTAAAACAGAATGTTCTGCAGCCTCAGTGATGCAGACAACACCATACTGAACAGATCTTAGCACAAGTGGCATTCACCTCTTCTGCAGTCTCATCTTCATCTTCATCATCAGGCTGGTATTCTTCATCAGAGGAATCATCCTCCTCAAGAGGAATGTCCACAAACTGAGGTGGCTGCAATACAACAGAAGAAACGTGGCAGCTTTTAGCAGGCAACATAAAGCACTGCACTCCAATGCTACACTATTAGATGAGTCTTTCTAACAGCATCCTAGAGACCAGCCAAAAGACTCCCTGCTAAGCAGAGTGTCTCAGCACAGCCTGCAACTTCCCAGCAGTAGTTCACTTACCTTTACCTCATTTGCCTTCTTAATTGGAGAAATATTCCACGTTGGAATCACCTGAAGAGAGTAAAAACACCCCTTATTCAACCAATTGCACCAGGTGAGTAACTGAGCTGAAGTCTTGCTCTCCATCGTAGCCAAATAACAACAGACTTTGAATAAATGCTTTATAAACCACCCCTGGAATCTCTGCAGGCCATAACTTATATTTATATAATGTAAACAACTTATTTTATTATATATATTTATATGACTCTGACCTGACTCTGCTCATCTAAAATGAATTGGTTTTACACAGTTGTATCAAAAACACACACACACAACTTCTGTCAACCCAATCTGGAAAGCACCCCTGACACTTTCTTTCAAGTCCCACCAATCAAAGGCATCGGGTGTAATAATTAAAGCAGGTGATGAACTTACCACTCCTTTCTCCACAACTTCTTTCAGTTTGGAACGAGTCATTTTGGGTTCCTAGGTTTAAAAAACAGAAAACCACCATCTCTGTTCAGCTCCTTCAACTGCAAACTTTACCCCAGCAATTATTAACTACAATACTTTCTTCCCTTGAATTCATTACTTTTTAGACACGATCTGAGTGAAATAAAAATAATTCAATAATTTTGTTCCATAATTCAAGCTCATAGATGTGACTTGCTTCACCCAGGTGCCAAATCTGGTAGTGAAATGGAAGAGATGATACTACCCACCCTCTCTATACCACAAATAAAGAGGGTAGACTGGAGAATTTGTGTGTTTGGGTAGATCAAGAGGAAAAAAAAAACTGAAAAAGCTTTTTACTTACAAACAAAGGTATATCCTCTGTTTCACTGATTGCTGCTTTCATCATGGCAACCACATGCTCATTGGTGATCACCTCCTACAGGAACACACACACAAAAAAAAAGGTCGCCTTCACATTCTGTTTGTTCAAAAGATGCAGGTTTTTGGTGAAAGTTGGAATCATGAGGCAGAAATAATGAATGCACAGTAATTGCAGGCACTCACATGCAGGATATTTCTCACATTGACCACTGTCAGGTTATGCTGTTTGGCACCATCTTCTAAGGTGCGATCGAGGGTATCATCTAGCTTGATATCACAGGACAGAGACCTCTCTTCTTCTTGACTTTTCCCTTCCCTTTTCCGTTTGTTGGCCTTCCTCCTCCTCTTCCTCCTCTCAATATCTTCTCCATCTTGCTCCTCTGAAAATAAACAACAAAATTTGATGCTTCTGACAGTACGACTTACAAAAGAAACAAAGCACATTAATTCTGTAGATACTAAAGTGGTAGCAGCTTGCCAGCAGCTGATAATGAAATCTTCCAAATGGAAATGGCCATAAGAACTCCAACGGAGGATTCCAATTCTGGAGGAGCTCACTGAGTCACATCAGTCAAGCAAACAAAGGCGATGCATTTGACATTTCTACATCTGATTTTACGGCGTGTCTCAGCAGCCCCTTAACGCTCTTGCAGGAGGAGATGTTTCAAGCACGCAGTCAAGATTAAAACAATCAAAACTCCCAGACACAATATAGCAAGAGCAGGTTACAATTTCCAGGACTTAAAATGTTTCCCAAATGGTGTTGTTTTGCTGACTCAGGGAAAAGAAAGCAATCGAAACTTCCTCTGAAGGAAAACAGTACTTTGAGTAACTGAAAAACGCAGAGATCATCTCCAGCAGGTTTCACTTGAATGCCTGTGGTTTATTGAGCCACTGAGTTACAGAGCATGGGATGAAAGATTCAAAAAAAACACTGCACTTGAACAGCCCTCAGCATGGCATACATGCCTCCAAAGTTCTGGGTCCATCACATCAAGTCTGTTCCGAGCACAAAGCTTAACCAAAGGAACAAATTGCCCCAAACACTCCTTTTCCCCATTAGTCTGTTGGGGTCACTCACCAGGTCTGGTGCTCTTCAACAGCTTCATTGCAGCAGGACTTCTAACAGCTAGCTGCAAATTGCTCCTCGATGGAGATTCCTGCACTGCAGATGGGTTGTCGGTCAGACACAGATCTCTCTGCACATTTGCTTCCACCTCTGCATGCAGCTTAGGAGTTTTCCCTGTGAACAGTGTTCACCAGGTTGCAGTCAGGCACAGAGACAGGTGAGCAAGGTTAACAGGCTGCTACTTTAAGAAAGTTCATCAGAACCCATTCCAATCCATTAAATCAATGGTACTGAGTCACGCTCTGCCACCCAGGCAGTGAAAACGACCCAAGTGCTTCAGCAGCACTTCTCCTGCCAGAAACACACGCAAGCGAAGCGAGCCTCACCTCCAGCCATCTGCCTTTTTCCCTGCCTTAAACATGTTAACAAACAGCTGCAACATCAGAAAGTAACAGTGAGGGGCAGGCATTCCTTCACCAGCCAGCATAGAATGCTGGCAGCCAGAACACCACAGCTGACTGCAACCTCAGCCATCCCTGGGCTCATTTAAGATTATTCTGCTGCTGGAAGGATCGATTCCATTCCCCTGCCATTGCTGCCCTGCACAACTCTAGGATTTCCATGGGACAGCAGCTGTGAGCTGACTGCTGTGCCACTCCCAGTGTGAAATCAGCTCTCAGTCAAACCAGAAAGCTACGCACAGAGTGGCAAAAGCAAGGACAATGCTTTGCACAAAGTAACGAGGGAGCACTGTCAGGTTTTGCAGCAGATTACAACGAGCAGCTGGAGCTTTCTGAACACCTCGAGGCAGAATGGGAAACGTGTGCGTGTGTGATAAGCCTCCCAAAGAACAGCTCTGTGCTGGCACTGCCATCAGCTCAGGAGCAGACGAGAAACCAACAGCTCCAGTTCCTTCTCTTTTTGGGCTCAGATCCTCAGCCTGACTGAACCCAGAGGCAGAAATGTATGACAGGGCAAGAAAACAACAGAACAGTCACTGCGGGAAAGCAGATGCCAAGCATTTGTGCCAGCATACAAAGACTGGAGGTACAAAATAGCACCGCCATGACCAGAAATGCCTCTCAGAGCTCTCAGCAGCTGAGCCCACTGCTCCCTAAAATGCTCCATACCGCCTGAGAGGCAAAAAGAGCCTCCTGTCAGACAAGTGCTGCCTCGCTGTTCATCACAGACCATTTTTTTTTGGAAAAACAAAAGGCGAGACAGCTGTCCCAAGTTGAGGCCTGGCTTTGGACAGCCACGCACTGCACACAGAACAAAAAAAATCTCTTTTTTGGAAGTTATTATAGGGAGTGATTGCTACCCGAGGTCCGTAGGAGAGGAAAACCCAAAGACGGGAAGCGCGGGGTCTGCAGAGCGCAGTGCTCGGGGGTCTGGGAGAAGCTCCGTGTGGTGGAGCTGCCGGCGTTCCCCATTCGCTTTCAGACATTTTCAGGGAGAAAAACAACTTTTGAGACAGCGCAGCGCGAAGGAGGACGAAAGCAAAGGGCGGGCAGAGGCGAGGAGGTTTCCCGGTTCTCCCGGTTCTCCATCACGGCCTCACAGCCCCGCGGGACCCCCCGCCTTACGGCACCTCCTCACCTTCCTTCCCCCCTTCCAGGCGCTTCGCTTCCTCTCCGCTCTCCGGGGGAGCAGCGCAAGGCTCCGCGGCGCCGGGCCGGCCCTCGTTCCCCTCCTGAGGCGCCGGCCGCCTCCCGCCTCTGGGCAGCGCCTCCGCTGCGGTTCTCCACACGGCTGCGGGAGGCGGCGGCGGTTGCGGTGGTGGCGGTTCCCCGTCCTCCCCGCTGCCGCTCCGTTCCCGCGGGCTGTGAGGCCCCGCGGCCGCCGCCGCCGCTCTCCGCTTCTTGCAGGGCAGCATCTTCAGCGACAGCGCCATCCCGCCGCCCACCTGCGACAGGGGAGGGAAGCGGCTGAGCGCGGCGCAGCGCCCGCCGGCCCCGCCGCGTTCCGTCCCGTTGCGGCTCCTCAGGAAGCGGAAGCGCCGCGGAGGCCGCCGCGCGCAGGCGCCGCGCCGCCATCTTGGGGCGCTGAGGAGCGGCCGCCATGTTGGGGGGGGGACGAGGGAGACACCGCCATGTTGGGGGGGGCGGCCGCCATGTTGGGAGGGTCGGTCGCCATGTTGGGGGGGAGACACCGCCATGTTTGTGGGGGGAGACACCGCCATGTTGGGGGGGGCGGTCGCCATGTTGGGAGGGAAGGCACCGCCATGTTGGGGGGGTGCGGTCGCCATGTTGGGAGGGGAGATACCGCCATGTTGAGGGGGGAGACACCGCCATGTTGAGGGGGGAGACACCGCCATGTTGGGGGGCGAGGGCCGCCCGCCGCGCCGCCCGAGGGGGGGGAACCGAATGCCGCCATCTTAACGCGGCCACCGCGCTGAGGGCGGCAGCACCCGGCTCTCGACCCCGGGGCTGCGCTGTGAGGGGAGAAGCCGCCCGCAAACAGCTGGTTTAGCGCCGTCCCCTCACGGAGCGGGGCGCGGGCTCCGTACAAACGCACCGCAGCCCTTCGGGGCCTCCGTCCGCGCCCCGCAACCCGCAGCGCCGCCCGGAGGCGCGGCCGCAGCGCCTCCACTGCCGAGTCACCGCCGGGCGGCTCCGGGGCGGGGCGGCGGGGCGGGGCCGGGCGGGGCCTGCGCCGATCGGGACCAGTCGGCGGCTCCTGCATCCCGGGCGCGGAGCATCCTCCGGGCGGGGGCCGTACCGCGGCGCCTCCGCACCGGGTGCCGCATTCCGCCTCAGCGCGGACCATGGCGGAGATCACCAGCGTCCACCCCGGCTTCGGTGAGTGGGGCCCGGCCGCGCGGAGAGCCCCGTTTCTCCGTCTTTTCCACCGCTTCCCAAACCTCCTCCCCTTCCTTCAACCCTTCCCGTTCCGGCGGTACCGGAGCAGGCCGCGGGGTGGATGCGGAGGGCGGTTTTGGAGGCCCGGCCGCGGTACCGAGCGCCTCCTTGCCGCGCTGCCTGCGCCGCGCCCGGCCCGCCCTTTGTTCGCGCCTCCCCGGGGGCCGCGGGGCTGCGGCGCCGCCACCGAAGGCCGAGCGGGGCGGGGCGGGGCGGACCGTTACCACAGCCCCCCCGCTTCCCTCAGCGGCGTTCGGCGGGCAGAGGGGCTGAGGTGGGGGTGGGGGAGGGGAGCGGTGGGGCATCATCCGTCGATTGGTGCCCATCCGTTGGGTCCCCGCAGCTCTTAAGAACCCAATCGCTGCTCCTTCTGTCCTCCAGCACCGACCGACCTTCCGTCGGGGCCGGGGCCTGTCGCTAACGAGTGGTTACCGCGTTAACTTTACGTTGTAAAAAGCTCTTAATAACGCCGATCCATCCATCCTGCATCGCACCCTACAATGTCTGCGTTCCACTTGCCGTTTCTGGGCTGTCATCACCACGTCGTTGGCCAGCAGTGGCCATCAGGGTGTAATCAGCAAATGTTGGTATTAAAAATGATATCAGTGATATCTCGTTAACCAAAACCGTAATTCCATAGCCAGGAAATCGATTTGGGTTTCAGTTAGATCTTCGCGTCGCGTCGAAGCGAAGATATCTCCTACAAATGGTGCATTTTTGGGGGGGGGTTTACTGGAGAGAAGAGACAAAATGAAACGGACATCCAAAGCAGAACCTCGTCTCCAGGAGTTCGGGAGGCAGCTCGCAGCTGTGAGGAACTACAGAAAGAGAATTCATGGATGTATGGAAGGATTACGTAAAGTGGGAGTCTCCAGGCAGGAGAGGAGAGGTGCGGCGGGCAGAGCAGGGCTGGTCGTTCCGTGCTCTTTCTTTTATGGAGAAAGAAGCATCCAGCAAAACAAGGTGGGAAGGGCTCGAAATAAAAGCTGTTGGTTTTTTTGCCACCATGTTTAATTAAGCTGGAAGACTCTTTGCCACGAGAAGCTGCGAGAGCCGACTGAAGAGCTTGGAGATTTAGAGAGGGGAAAAAAGGCTTGTTTGGTGCTTTCTGATTTGACTGCTGAAATTGTTTATTGGGAAATAAAGGTACAAGAGCTGATTCTCTGAGGACACAATGGGAACAAAACACAAGAAAACATGAGGTCAGAATAAGAAAAGAGTTTGGGCTTTTGTCCTTTCCTGCATGTGCTCTGAAGCTTTTAAGATCTGCATGTGGCTGAATTGTACTGCGTTCAGATTGGCTCTTAAAGACCACTTGGGTCATTTCAAAGAGGGAATGTGAAATAATGAAGCAGAGATGTGTGTTAGTGTTTGTCAAGAGTGCTTCTTGCTTTGGTCACTGTGCTGTGTGCAGCTGTGGGCCCAAAGATGTGCATCTACGAAGGCAGTGACCACCTGAAAGACATTCTGGTGCAGGAAGGGAAGGCTTCCATCCAACCCAAAGGGATTCATTTGAGAAGGAGATTTATTGTTATGGGAAAATCAGGTTTCCTTGAGCCTATAAGATGCTCAGATTGTAGCCTGTCAGTCTTCTCCTCTTGCCTCGCAGCCTTAATGAATGATAACATAGGAAGGGCAGAGAAAGTGCCAAATTCAGGTGTTGTCTGTAATTGAAGCATGAATTCAGAAGATGATTTTCTGTTGTTTGTGATGATGAATTTTTGGCTTTCCACGCTCCTATGGAAGCAGGCAGTGTGTGCAGCTTGTGAGGAAAAAGATGGGGCAGACGGGATTTAGTTTGCTTAAAGAAGAGAAGAAAAAAAAAGGAAAAATGATTAGTAAAGCAACAATACAATAATAACAAGACCAATACCTTAATAAACTTCAAAAAACCATTGCTTTTAGTGACAAGTGACATTCTAGTGTTAAGATGTTTAGGCTATAGAGACAACACTGCAGAAACAGCCGTTTGTTTACTTCCTAAATAAACTGAATTTCACGCTCCTCCTCATTGCTTCTCACCTCTGAGGGGCCACGGGAACGTGTTGCAGAAGGCGACTGTCCAACAGCAATAGGAACGTTGTGAGAATTGGGATGAATTTCACATCCTGAGTGTAGGGAATGAGCTTCAGAAGGAGCAGTTCTGTGAGCATTCTGTACCACAGGAGGAGTGCTGGGGCTGAGAATCCCTTCCTTCTCTCCCCTGTTACGGTACGACCACAGCGTGAACGTCTCATGGCACAAGAAGAAGATCTCTCCCTTTTCCTTCTCTTTTAAGACTGAGCAGAGCCAGCTCCTTCAAGCTGTCCTCATATTCCATCTGCTCTCCATTCCCCACCCTCCATCTGCTCCAGCTCTTTAATTATCTTGGTGGCCCTTGACTAAATTGCTTGAATATGTCAATATAATGTACTGGGGAGCTCGAAACTACTGGTTTCATTCGGTGTTTGATAATACATCTCCAAAGCAAGGGTTATAAATAGAAAATAACGAGCTTGGTTGCTAAAAATGAGTACTGTGCCTTTTTGTTCCGGCCTCACATAGCTGAAGAACCCAATTGACATAAACTCTAGAAAATATCAAATAATCCCTTAATACAAAAAGAGGATATTCTATCCATTGCTTTTGAACGTCAGATTTTCACATGAGAAAGTCTTGGTAACCGTGGGGTGGACAACATTTTGTCAGCAGCTGCTCATCAAAATCTGAATGAGCATGAGTAGTAATGCTGGGGTGAAAAAGCAGAGAATGCAACACAGGGGAACAGTCAAAGAGAACAACGTCAGCTTTTGGGTGAGACACAGAGTGGGTTGTGTGTGCGTGACATGATTTCCCAGGGGAGCTGGGGAAACAGAACAGTAAGTGGAGGAGAATGAATCTCCCTGTGTGATTCAAATTGTTGTGTTGTATGGACCTACCCTGTCCCTTGTTCATCACCCACCACAAAAAAATAACCGTAATCTAGCCAGGGTTTAAATTGTTCAGAAGGGACAACTCCCAGTTCAGTGTTGTGTCCATAGGAATACAAGTTATGAGATACAAGTTAACTTTTTATTCTAGGGAAACCCTGATACCAGGCTTATTGTATAGCATGCTATAGAGTCCCTGTCCAAGCGTGCTCACTCCAGGCACTCACAGAGGTTCCAGCTCTTTCTTGACTGCCTTTTTCCCCTACAGATGTCTCTCCAGTTGTGGCAGGCCTCATTGGTGCTACTGTTCTGGTGGTTTCTGTCTCAGTAACAGTTTTTGTGTGGACATGCTGTCACCAGCAAGCAGAAAAAAAGCACAAAACCCCACCGTATAAATTCATTCACATGTTGAAAGGCATCAGCATCTATCCGGAGACCTTGAGTAACAAGAAGAAAATCAACCGAATCCGGAGAGACAAGAATGGCGCTCCTAAGGAGACTGGGAGGGGAAATCTTTTGGTGAATGCTGCTGAATCTGGCTTGGTAGGCTCTGATAAGGCTCCAGATGGGCCAAGTGCAGCTCCCCACATTGATCAGCTTCCCATCAAAGTAGATTATGGAGATGAACTAAGCCCAGATCAAAGCCTCACTCCAGGAGGAAGTAAAACCTCCTCACCATCTTCTCCAGGAGAGGACGTCCTGTTGGGTGAGCTGACTTTCTCAGTGGACTACAACTTCCCTAAAAAAGCACTGGTGGTTACCATTCAGGAGGCCCACGGGCTGCCAGTTATGGATGAGCACACTCAGAGCTCTGACCCATACATCAAGATGACCATTCTTCCCGACAAGAGGCATCGCGTGAAGACTCGCGTGCTTCGCAAGACGTTGGATCCGGTCTTTGATGAAACCTTCACCTTCTATGGGATTCCCTACAGCCAGCTCCAGGATTTGGTGCTTCACTTCCTGGTGTTGAGTTTCGATCGCTTTTCTCGAGATGATGTGATTGGAGAAGTCATGGTGCCCCTTGCAGGAGTGGATCCGAGCACTGGGAAGGTTCAGCTGACCAGGGAGATTCTCAAAAGAAACATACAGGTAAATAAATTCATCTCGTGTCGTGGAGGTTTCCTTGCATTGCATTTGATCCCAGTTCTTCTGGATCAGGAGCCTTGCTGAGCAGGAATGCTGCAATATTCTCAGTTATGAAACCCATTTTTTCCACAGATGTGTTATTTTAGTAATACCTGACCGTGCTCTTTTAGTTCTGTAGTTCTCTGCTGTGTGGTTATAGAATTTTGGTGATACAGTCACTGCAGAGGCATAGAAATGAGGAACGATTTAACCAATTATGCCAAAAAAAAGGCAGAGTCCCACTCCCATTAAAAGAGCAGAGTGACAAAGGGACATTCATCCCTGTCCAAGCTGTTCATGGGGAATAGCTAGAGAGGCAGTTACTCTGAATACCTTTTATACCACTTCTGAGTAACAATATATCCTGCTGTGCAAAAACAAATCTCACTTAGAGAAGGATTCATCTGACAGTTCTGAACATCTCCATTTGTAATTACCTAATTTGTAACTGCAGGCTGTAAACCAGTGAAAATATATCAGCATCACCAGCAGAGGCTGCCACAAAACATGGGGAGAGGTCTGGAACAGCTCAGATTAATCCCACTCCCAACGACCCTCTCTTTTTCCCACGTGAGGATGAAATATATCTGCCATGGTTTTGCCCAGTGTAGACATCTGAAACCTAAGTGAAGTGAATCCCACTCTCATTTCTCATTGCTGGAAAGATAAGCAGCCCACAGAAAAGATGAAATCTCACCTTGATGGGCTGTTCTATGTTCTGTTCAGTGGCTGCGTTAAGTTTTTAAAGTATTCTTTTCAATGCTTTGATTGTTTGTCCTGTAAGTTCTACAAGTAATAGATTAAAAATTGAGGAAAGTGGTCACGCTAAAAAATAGATACAATCAAGGATGCAAATTATTTAACATGCAACAGTAGTTAAAAGTAGATTTACTTTGGTGTCAGCTGCACACGTGATTTTCTCCAACTCATTTAAGCAACGGCATTCAACAGAACAGATTTCACATTTATTGTGGTGATGTTTCTATTGGAAACAAAGCAAATCCTCCATTTGTGACCTCCTTTCCCATCTGCACCGTGGGGTTAAAAGGAGCAGATGCTAACAGAGGGGGCAGGGCAGGGTGCTATGGCTGAGCTTTGCAGTGCTTTCACTGCTGTGTTCCTGACACCACACGATCCCATGCCCAATGCTAATACCATTTTCCTTGATAGCAAATAAACTTAATCTAAATTAGTGCCATCTCACTGAAAGTTAATGAGTACCGACTGGAAACCAAAGCTAATAATCTTAATAGTGTTATTCTTTGGAAGGATGTACAACAAGTTTAATGGAATAGTTTCTTTTTTGTCTTCATCCTTTTCCAATGCAGACTTGACTGATGGTGGAGCTTCCAAAATGTGCCCAAGGAGCTTGAAGTGCTCACCAGTGTAAGCTCCAAAAGAAGTCAGTGAACTTAGAGATCCTAGAAACCACAGCATCTCCAGAGGAGACCTCAGAGGAACCCTGAGGTGCTGATTTCTCTGAGCATGGCCCCAGGTTTGCTCCCAGAGAAACTGAAGGCTGTAGTGATGCTTACTTTGCTCAGCAGGCACAGGGTTTAGAGCAGAGGATGATTTACCTTCAGCAAATCGCTCTCCTTCTGGAGACCTCACGTGGCTAAGGCTAAACATGTATTTAGAATGAAACACAGATCATTTTCCAACTTCTTGGTCCTTTAGCATAAGAAAAGGAAAATATTGGTGACCCCCAACATTTGCCCGTGTTTGTAAGACCACGTTGTCCTAATAAATTATTGCTGTTTCTTGTTCACAGAAATGCATTAGCAGAGGAGAGCTGCAGGTCTCACTATCTTACCAACCCGTGGCGCAGAGAATGACTGTTGTGGTGCTGAAAGCCAGACATTTGCCAAAGATGGATATCACTGGCCTCTCAGGTAGAAGCTATTTTTTCCAACCCTGAATGTGTTTGTATTCTGCCCTATAAAGCCACACAGAAGGCAGTTCATAGCTTTGCTGAAATGCTGGACACCTCAACAACCCAGGGGTGCTCCAGCACACTGTTGTGTCCATCTGAAAGAATATGTAGTGTACTAAAATACAGGCAGGGTATGCACCCTATGCCACGTGTATTAATTTAATCCTAATGCTGGCATAAAGAGTAAATTGGCTTGAGGCTGGTGGAAGAATGAAGGCTTAATTTTCATCTTTTCTCAATTTCAATACCTTTCACTGCAACTATTTCCCATCTTAAAACTATTCTGACACTTTGTGGGACCATTCCCTGGAATTAGGTAAAATATTTCTTTTTACAAATGACAGCAAACAGTGAAAGCTTTGACAAGTTGGCCCCTGACCTCACCAGAAAGCTCCCCATGTGGTACTGCTAGTAGTAGTTGTTGCAGCTGGTATGCCACTTGCTTCCCCCGTTTCCCCACACAGTGTTGAAGCTTGCTAAGAACTTCAGGTGCTGATGTCAGCTGGTTGCTCTGCAGTGGGAGAATCCTTTGGGAGCTGAAGTGTGAACCTAGATGTGCACAGTTCACTTCTGCCTGGATCACCTAGCTGAACCCCTTCCCAGAACCACAGAATCACAGAATGGTCCAGGTTGGAAGGGACCTCAAGGGTCATGAAGCTCCAACCCCCTGCCACAGGCTGGGCCACCAACCTCCACATTTCACAGCAGCCCAGGCTGCCCAGGGCCCCATCCAACCTGGCCTCCAACACCTCCAGGGATGGATGGGGCATCCACAGCCTCTCTGGGCAGCTGTTCCAGCACCTCACCACTCTCACAGCAAACAACTTCCCCCTGACATCCAACTGAAATCTGCCCTCCCTCAAGTCAAACCATTTCCCCTCGTCCTGCTGTCATCTCCCCTTTCCAAGAGCTGACTCCCCTCCTGTTTTTGGGCTCCCTTTAGTACTGCAGGCTGCAGTGATTCACCCCGCAGCCTTCTCTTCTCCATGCTGAACAAACCCCCCTCCCTCAGCCTGTCTTTGTAGGGGAGATGCTGCAGCTCCCTGCTCATCTTTGTGGCCTCCTCTGGACCCTCTCCAACACCTCTCTGTCTTTCTTGTTCTGGGGGCTCCAGAGCATTGCTGGACTGTGTTATTAGTTCATTTCTCTCTTCTCTGACAGATCCCTACGTTAAGGTGAATGTTTATTACGGAAGAAAGCGCATAGCAAAAAAGAAGACCCATGTGAAGAAGTGCACTTTGAACCCAGTCTTCAACGAATCCTTCATTTACGACATCCCTGTTGATCTCCTTCCTGACATCAGCATCGAATTCCTGGTCATCGATTTCGACCGTACCACAAAAAACGAAGTGGTGGGACGGCTGATTTTGGGAGCTCACAGCATCACTGCAGCTGGTGTGGAGCACTGGAGAGAGGTTTGTGAGAATCCTAGAAAGCCGGTGGCCAAATGGCACAGCCTGAGCGAATACTAGCAGAGGTTGTGGCAGCTGATCATAGAACAGACTTACACCTTGTTTTAGCTGTAGAACTAAACTTTCGTAAGAAGCAGCAGCTGATGGGTTCTCTAGTGATGTGATTTTGCAGGGCACTACGATTCTAAAGAGCATTAAATTAAAAAAAAAAAAATACCACAAATATATATAACAGTGTAATCACGCTATTGCATGCCTAATACAAACTGAAATTAGTATAACTACCAATATCAAGTCGCAGATTTTAATACAATTATCTGTCACTATGGAAGTTGTGTTTGTGCCGAACTGTCTTTGCTGGTATTCACCAAAATTGGCCTGTCTTTATTAGGCTTCTCCCAAAGTTTCTGGATTCTGCTGTTTAACCTCTAGTTTCTTGTTAGTTTGCCTGCCCATTGGTTCTTGCAGTTCTCTTCTTTGCTGGTTTGGGAGTACCAACTGCGTTTCCATTGAAGGTGGTTTAGAATTCTGCACTAATGCAAAAGGAAAATACAGGGGAAAATGGCACTTTCCTTCAGAGACAAAAAAAAAATTCTTTATCAGGTACTGAAAGACTTATATTGTGGTATCACTGCTTTGGAGCTGTAAGGCCACAGCCTCAAAGATTCGCATCTAAAATTCATACACCAACAAATGGATCACTTTGCTTTTGCCACGTGGAAATTAGCACAGACACGATCCTGGCAGAACTGGGGGAATTCCACTATACTGCATTTTATTTAACCCTGTGTGTGAGGGGCCCAACAAAACCTGACACGGCGCTGTTTGTTAAGGAAAATCTTGCTGGTTCTTTTAAACATTAGATCTGAAATTCCACAGGATTGGTAAGTTCTGTAATAGCAGCATAATGTGATGAGATAGGAGAATAGCCTGGGGAGAGAGGTGTGAAGTGAAAACTTCATAGAGCTTCCCTTAGGTTCAAAGTGAGTCAATTTGCATGATCTAGGACAGCTCTCCAAAAAGAGTAACACAGGGCAAGGTCTGTTCTGACACAAAGTCAAACTGGTCAAGCAGTTAAGCTTTAGAATTTCAGAGCAGCTTGAGTTAGCTCTGAAATTGTGCACACGATTTCTGAGACTTGGAATATGCATTCTGTCACCTCTGAAATGCAACAATGCTGCTCCATAAATGTGGACTGCGGCACTTCAGGCTGCCAGCCCCAAACACTCAGCAGTTCTGAGCTGAAGCTCACAAAGTTCCACCAATATATAACTGAAGTTTGGAAACTGCTGCATTCAATCTCACTTTATAGTGAGACAACATCCACCAAGATGTTATTAGCCAGGAGGATCTTGGTGAGTAACTTGATTGGGCTTCTTCCTACATTCAAGCCAGGAAAGACAAAAGGATGATAATTAGCAGCAAGTAATTAGTTGTAAGCATTGTTGAGTGGAGAGTAAATAGTCCCAACAAGCAGCAGAAGTTCAAAGCATTTCCGTGCTCTGCAATGGAAACACAAAACAGAACTGAGCTTGCAGGGAGGCACTGCGAGGTTGCAGTGTTTGTGAGGTTGCTTCCAGGCAGCCCGTCTGTTCTGTGCCATGTGGGATGTAAATAGTGTGTTGTAATTAAACACTTCTAAGATAGCTGAACTATATGCAGGACTTGGCTATTGAGTTTTAGAGCCCTGATGGAAAAATGATCCGTTCCACCTTCTTCCTAATGAAAGTAGAGTCATTGAGCAAGTCTTAGTCGGTTTCCTTTCCAACCACAAAGTAAAGCATTGCTGCTGGGGTGGCTGTTCACAGTCAGTGAGTGGTCCATTGGCAACCCTTTGGCATCTCTCCCTTAGAAATTGCTCTTAGAAAGCTGAATTTTCTCACTCGTAGCCACTTTCTCATTGAGATTCCTTCTAGGCAAAATGTCTTTTTAGAAGAGAAGTCACACTGAAGCTGCAGCTCTATTTCTCAGCCCTGCGTGGCAGATGGGAGCACGGACTTCTGTTTGTGTTCAGTCAATCCCAATTACAAGTGTTACTGCCTGAGGTTACAGCAGACTTTATCTTTGTCCCTTACAGCCACAAACCAGAGCTCTCCTTCAGAAACAGCCATAGGTTTATTCCAGTCCTGCTTTTTGCACTAAGCAAGTTTAGGAATCATCACAACTTTTTCTTTCAAAGCAAATCCAATCACCAGAACAGAAGAAATCAACACAAAGTTCCCTTTTTTTTTCCCTTCAGTGTGAGAAGCATGCGTAAGCCTAGATGATCTCTATAAGATTCCTTTAGTTGAGAAGGAAAGATGAACTTCTTGTCAAGGAAACATGCTCAGGGTAAATAGTCTTAGGCTATCGGGCAGATAGGAATAGCTCCAACGCTTCTGGAATAATAGGAAACTGAAGATGTGCAGATATATATTTTTTAAAACGTAAAATAGACAGTAAGTGACAGCGGACTCACTGTAAAATCTCCCAGATGTGGTTATTCTTTACCTTGTGTCTTCTATTGTAAAATTAACTTGGACAGTTACAGCGTTGTGTGGAAAAAAAAAGGCAAAAAACCTAACTCAACATGTGTGAAACTGCATAATGCTAGAAGCTACTTGACATTATGTAATGCTATCTTGTATGTTGAATTTGTTAACGCACATTGAGCGTGGAAATAAAACTTAAATCACTTTAGATGGTGGCTGTGCTGTGTTGGAGCGCAGGCGGAAACAAACCTGCACAGAACACACCTCAGAAATACAGAGAGAGCAAAACCCCAGCAAATGAAGTGCACTGCTGTCACTTAAACATCAGCACATGTGAGAACTGTGTCATCCCTGAGCCTCTCCACGGCTGTAATTTCATGTGAATGGGCATCTAAGGGGAATAAATGGGCAAAAAAGAATCTGGTCGGTAAAAGAATTTTTGAAGAAAAGCAGAATTTGATTCTTTTATTTGTGGTTCAGACACATTCCTGGATTCCCAGGCAGAGCTGCTTTTTTCAGGAACACTTTTGTCCGTGTCACTGTGAGATACAATGGTGCGTCCCGAGGCGCAGCGCTCTGTAATGCAGCTTCTGCAGCTCCCATCACTACCACAGAGCACAGCACTGCTGGGCACAAAGCCACGGCTTTAGAAAACACCAAATACTGCAGAATACCAAACTGCGTTTCCACAGCAACGTGGCTACAGAAACTCTCCAGCACGGCTCGATAGTCTCCTCTGCAACAAAGGATGGGGATCCAGAGGTGGCTGAGGGATTTGAGCACCTGAAATAAGCTTCATGGAAACTTCAGGTCTCCTCTTTAAGATCTTTCAGTCCATAAAGATCTTCCAATGTCCCCGAAAATGGAATGCACTCAAATGCCACAGCTCCTCAGACACCATTTTCCACCGGAAGGGAATGGTTCATTTAGGAAGGAGAAAGCACAAAGACATCCAAGAGGTAAGGATATTCCAAAATGCTGCCCTCCATCCTGAGCACAACATGGCTTTACCCGTCCTTACCTTGCTGCCCACACTGCAGTTGATCACAGTGTTTAAGCACTGTCGGTTATTTATCACTGTAATGACTGCGGTTGGCAGAGTGGCAGCTTTGCACTGTGCAAGATGTGAAAGAAAACCTCTCCTCACCATTCTCTGCTTGGCTTCTACCTCTAACAGGGCACAGCTTTCACAAACATCCCATTTCAGGTTCTTACACCATTCAGCTAAAGCAGAAACAAAAGGATTTGCATAAGAAAAAGAAAAGAAGCAAACAGAATGGGTCTGACAAACCATGAAAGGAGAAGCGTTTCAGGGAAAGCATGGAAGCTCTGCTCGGAGGCTCTTCCCACCTTCTCTGGCTCTGGCTGCTGATGCCGTTGAAATGAATAGGATTTTTGCAGTCTTTCTCTGGCAGCATTAATTGGGCCCCTCCTTTTCCAACAGCTTCTACCTCTCCTAAAGCAACACAGGAGCAAGACCAGTTACCATGGTAATGCGAGTTACTTTTTGATGACAGACAGGATCTGCTGGTATTTCCTTTAACAGGCAGTCAGAAATAGCAGCTCATCCATCCCCAGCAGTGCCTTATGCTTCAGTCCTCCTCTTCCACCCTGTTTACAAGCAGCCTTTGGATACCAATCATTTAGAAAGTCATTCCACTGCTTTGAGACAGACGAGAGGCCCGCCATGCAGGCACTGTTACTGATGTGCTCATAAAATGTGCTCTCACTCAGAACCCACAGCACAGAAAGCTGGGGTACCTCTGCAGGATTGGAACGTGACACATTCCTGGGTTTCTTTCACGTGTGTTGTTTGAACTCCTGTGTTTTCTTCCTTCTTTCTGGGGTCCTTCAGAAGATGCCTTACCTGCCTACCAGCTCATCAAAAAATGGAATGGAAGGGAAACACATGCTAAGAAATATGGGAGAGAAAGTAAGGAAGTGACAAAAAGGGAAATGCCAGGCAGCACAGTGAGCAGGCAAACACTCCTAGAGTCATTTCATTTGGGTTTGGTTTAATTCTCAGCAAGTTTAGAATCTGCTCCCTTTGGTACACTCTCATTGCTCTTAAAATCGATAGATTTCCCTAAAATACACAAGAAGGAACGTTCCAGAGAGGAACTCTCCTAAACAGGATGATATGGGCATGGTATATCATATGAGTATGGTTCCACTTAGCAAGCTTCACATTTCAGCCACATAATAAGCTTTGTATGTTTTCATCCTTTCCAAGTCATCCTCACATAACATACCTCAAACTTAAGTTTTCACAGCCAGAAATCCAGCTTCCCTGTACTCCTATGGTTTATTTCTTCATAGATCATTCAAGTTGTCTGCAGGATTTAGCAAAGAAAAGCGTGTCAGTTCTAACCTTCCCATCCAGAACGATGCTGATCACCTCTTCCACCATCAGCCATCTAGTGGCTCAGCTGCTCCAATGCAAATCCCCATCACGTGTTTCCACGCAGCCTCACTGCAAGGAATGACCTCAGTCTATGAAACATTCCAGTGTCACTCATCTGCTGTGGCAAAATGCAAACCAGAACGTTTGTGCTGGAGGAAAAGGAACATCTCAAATCTCCTCACAGCCACATTTATGGGTGTGTAAAGGAGCAGGCATGGCAGCACGCTCCCCTGACCCAGATACCCACCTTCATCTGCAGGGTTTTTTTTGTTCAGCTCTCAGTTACATGTAATCAACATCCACGTTTTGAAATGTTACCAATTTTGCATACTTGTAAACAACTTTTTATTATGTCAGCAATCTTTATCAGCAGCAAGAAGGTGCTGTGGTTCTGCATTCCTGCAATAGAAGCAGGAAAGTAAAGCTGTATTCAGCACAACAGCACACAGCAAAGCTTTTCTTAGTGGAGTCCAAGCGGACAATAAACAGTAAAATTTGCTCAGTATGCACACACAGGGCCCACCTGAGCTGTGATTTCTTCATTCCTGGGGATGTTTGTGAACTGATGGCAGTGATTTCTGCCTTAAACACCTCCAAGTGTGGCCTCGGGGGCAGGACAAAGCAATGAAACTCTCCTTCTGTTGCCATACAGAACATATTTGCTGCCTCTCCCAGCTCCTGGGGGCTCAGACAATGGCACACGGTGGTATGACTTCCTGCCTCTCAGAGGTCAAAGCCTCCATCGGGATGAGCTGTTGCACACAAAATACTCCTGTAGCTATTCAGATGACAGACAAATGGCATCTGACAATCACACTGGACTTCAGGGAATGCTGTGGTGTTCATTTTTTTTCATTCCACAGATATTTCCACGCTGGTTACAAAAGGGCCAGCACTGGAACCAGTCCTTAATGGCTTCCAAATTCCAGGGATGAACCTAAAAGCAAAGTCCTGAGCCATCTGCCTCCAACTTAATTGGAATTTCCCCCCAGTTTGGCTCTAGATCTTAGCATAGTACCTACATTCTTATAAACTTTGAGTATGAACATCAGCCAGGAAATGTGTTCTGCCTTACAGCCAAAAGCCACGTAGCCAAAACCAACCTGAAGCAAGAAGAGCCTTTTCCTTTGGGCTGAGCTCCATGTCCTGCAGTTAGTGAAATACGATGGGGATAAAGCAAAGTAAAGAGCTCCCTGTCCCTGAATACACTTAACTTGTTCACTTTGGATGGATTGGTCCAAGCCATGGAGCAGCAGAACTCAGCGTCCGTCACATCGCTCCTAAGGAGACAAAGCATCCAAATTCTTAAGTTTTAACCATAAACATCCATTTTTTTTTACATTTCTTATTTCTTTTTTACTTCCAAGACTCCCAACAGTAAGATGAGCACTTTCCAAGCTCACTTAAAAGCTCCCCATGAGTTTTCCTGCCCTACCTCAGTCTCACGTGTGTAGCAAAATGGGAGGAAGTTCCACACCACGAAATAAAACACCCAACACCAATTTTGTATTAAAAACTCTATATTGTGTCAAATAAAACGATAATCCCGTGTACAAATTTATACATGACAAAAATAAAACTTTGTTTTTCTTTTGAATAACACTGTAAAAAAAAAAAAAAGTGCTTGCTGCTGTTCTGATTTAGTAATTCTAGAAGCAACAGGCTCATAAAAGGCATTAGTAAACATATATGTTGCATTGAAGGGATCGTGTAAGGCACAGACATTACAGACAGGGGATGGGGAGAACTGGCCCAGCACACTGCCTGAGATTGGAAGTAATCATTGCCACAAAGCAATCAGAACTGCTCCTAACCCTGCTGCTGTCCCTGGCTTTTATCTATCAGTTTTAATGGCATTTAATCCAACAAGGAGTGACTAACAGAGCTGCAGTTCCAAAGCAGTAACTGCAGTAAAGACAGCACAACGACACGCATGGTGAACTGAGGAGAGTTCTTCCATTCCCAATAACCCCAATTATTCTCCCTGTTCTGCAATCAGTGATGATTACCAGCACAGCCTAACACTGCAGTTCTGGAAGGAAGTGAGAAATAGAAATCCATTCCAATGCTGAGCTAGGCTACAAACACAGCATCAAACTGTTCACCCCTCCCCACTTCCTCATGACAGATTCTTTTTTTCTTAAAACCTTACACAAAGAAAATACCCTTAGAAGCACCAGGCACAGAAGTTCCAGTGATATCTTACACAGTAAGGAGTGTAGAAAGAAAAAAAGCCTAAAATTAGGGTCTGTATATTCGTTATCTTCATTTTTTTGTGCTGAATTTTTTTTTACACATCCAACAACCTGTTTCAGTTCTGATGGCAGCACACTGAGAGGCACTACAAGGCCTTTGGGTCAGTGAGATTAACAGCTACTGACACAGAGGTTCAAAGATTAAGAGAAGCACTTGAGTAATACTGCACTTAGAGTCTGCTAAACTCTCTCATCACTAAACAGAAAGACTGGAGGCACTTTGTTCTCTGAGAAAGGCCTTTTAAACCCATCTGAGTCACCTATGATTTTCTGTATCATTTCAACCCTGGACATCCATCTCTCCACGAGCTTTTTGTATTGCAACAACAGCTCTGGATTTAAATCCTGTAAGCAGTGTACGTGTCAAATCATCCCCAAGGAGGAAGGATGTGCTGATGGTTGGGTGGGAACGCCCAGCTGTGCTGCTGTGCCCCACTCTCTGCTCCCTTCTGCTGATCCCACCTTTAAGGCAGCACTGAAGAACCTCACCAGCATTAGGGAATATCAGTTCAAGCCCCAGTGCCTCACTTTCAGTCTTCTGTACAAAACAGTTACCATAGATTAATCTGAAATGACTATGTTAGAGACTCCTACTCAATAATACTGTCTCCTTTAAGACAACCATATAAAACTGAACGTAAATAAATATGCCACTGCATCATCACAGCTACAGTTTCAACAAACAAGTCAGAAAAATCCAAAGCTGCAGTTTGCAGAGCATCCACAGCATCAGCTACAAACACTCCAACAACGCCATCAATGCTAAATGAAGGGACAATGCTACACATCTGCACGCTGCTGCCAAGTCATAGCTGCCAGAGGAACAATAATTTGCTGTTTTTGACTCGTTGAGGATCCCAACCACCACGCTGTGGGTTCACTGCTCATTCAGGTGAACTTTTTGCTAGAAAAATCCTTTTCCATGAGAACAAAGCACACATCTCCACTCACTGCCATCTGCACGCAGCCCAGGCTGTGGTGTCACGCACTTTGCTGAGCACTTTCCAGCACAACCTCAACAAAATCCTTCTCTGGTGATGGGAGTGACTGTCTGGGAATGCAGCAACATTTTGTTGTGCAAACAACTGAGAAACAGAATGAATTAAGTTAAGCTGGGTAGAAATTCAGCATCTTTTTCCTTCTTAAAACAACTCAACTTCCAGTATGCAGTGACCAAACGTTTAAAAGTGCAGCGTCAGAAACCCACCAGCATCTGTAACCAACATAAAAGCAGTATTTGGAGAATCCCACCTAAAAATGACAACAAACGGAAGTCAAATTGTTACCGTGTCTCAAATTAAATATCCAGAACTAAGAGAATACCGTTTTAAGCAAAAATAATGGGTAAAAATGATGCTCCCCCTCACAGAAGTCCCATCAGTCTTTAAACCTACTGCTGAAATGTTGTCATTCAACCGCTTTGGTTACAAGTGGCTGCTCCCAGGTTTTCTCTTACAGAGGAATTCCTTCTCTTCAAGTAACCGAATCCTTCTTCCTCCTGAATGGGGATTTCAGTCTTTTCCAAACGCTGTTTTTGGGTTTGGATTTTTTTTCCATTGCCATCACTGCTTCTTTTTCTTTTCTGCGGATTTCTCGCACCAGAGCGTGGAACACATCATCAATATAATAACGGTACGCAGCAGAAGTTTCAAAGAAAGGACAGTTGAATTCTCGTGCTAAAGCAGAGCCTTCTTCTTTAGAGACCTGAAAAGAACCACGCTTGTCAAGAAAGCCAAAACCAAATAGGTTCTTCCTTTCTCTCTTCTTGTTTTGCTCAGCCCGGAGCTGTGTGCGCACCCTCCCAGTTCCAGAACTGCCCACCTCCACTGATGTCTGCATCTTTCTCTACAAATCCCCTTCTCTTTCATCCATCATTTCAGAAGCAACGTAACCATTTGTAAGATACTCTCCAGACACAGCAGCTCTGATCATTCAGAAAACAAGAAAAGCCTTTCAGAGAGAATTCCCTTCTCGGAACGTAATCCTGGCCTGCCTGATGCAGCAGCCCTCACCCCAGGATGAGTGTTTGTCAGTTTGGGGGATTCTTTCCCCTGATCACTAAAGCTGTGCCACTCCCTCTCCTCTGCTCCACACCTCGGTATGGGTTCCACCTCAGTAACACTCCTGCCACAACACACACTGAAAAACCACCTCGCTCCAGGCACACAAACACCTCTGCAATTCGTTTTCCTTGTCGCTCTGAAGCTCTGCTTCAAATTGTTTCCCACAGACAAGAGTTACCGTTCCCTTAAGCTGAAGCTCACTTTCCTTTCTGTGCATTCTTGATCCCCATTATTAATTACACCTCCTTTCTTAGCAGACTTGCATCCTCTGATTTGTAATATTTGCAAGTGATTTATCATATTATCATAGAATCATAGAATGGCCTGGGTTGAAAAGGACCACAGTGATCATCTAGCTTCAACCCCTCTGCTATGTGCAGTGCTGTACCTCCATTAAGAGTATCTCTTTTCAGGAAATAAAGACAGGAAAAGCCTAAGAGCAGCTGAAACTCAAAGCATCAACTGGAAGATTTCACTCCCACGGTGGTTAAATGCATTTGGTTATTCAGCACTCCAGCTTCAATTCATACCGCTCTCGTGTTCAGCTTATTACAGAGCGAATCCAAAAGAACCTGATCTCTTCTATGACTGCATTTTGAAGCAGAAGCAGGAGGGGGAGCCTCTTTGGGAGCCACACACCTGCCGCAGCTGCGTCAGGTCGGATTTGTTCCCCACCAGAACCACAGGAGTGTCGTCGGTGCGCCGCACACGGTAGATGAGCTGCTTGAATTCACGCACTTCGTGGAAGCTGCGTCGATCTGTGATGGAGTAGCAGATGATAAATCCCTCTCCAGCCCTCATGTACTGGTCCCTCATGGCCGTGAACTCTGCCTACAAACAGAATGTGACACAAACACAACCATTTTCTAATTGGAAACAAGAAATGCATTCCGAAATCGGCGGCGTAGGAATGCTGTACAAACTTGTCATCTCTCTCCTCATCCTTTTACACACGAGACAAAACTCTGTGGGATCAACACCATCTTTCCTTTGGTAAAGAAATAACATAAGCACATATTTTGTATTTGTAGAATGATCCAAGGGATGAAACCTTCCTTAGGAGGACAGGCTGGGAGAGCTGGGGCTGCTCAGCATGGAGAGCTGAGAGCAGCCTTTCAGTTTCTAAAGAGGCTGTAATTAAGGAGGGGACAGACTCATTAGCAGAGTCTGCTGTGACGAGACTGAGGGAAACAGTATCAAACTAAAAGAGGGGAGATTTCCATTAGGCTTAAGAAGGGAGTCATGGAATCATAGAATCACAGAATGGTCTGGGTTGAAAAGAACCACAGTGATCATCAGTTCCAACCCCCTGCTGTATGCAGGGCTGCCAAGAGACACATAGGGACCCACAGACCCCAATAGAGACCCACAGATCCCCCATAGGGACTCAAGGGGACACACAGAGACCCAATGAGACTCATAGAGACCCACAGAATCACAAAGTAGCCTGGATTGAAAAGGACCACAATGATCATCTGATTCCAACCGCTTGCTGTGTGAAGGGTCACCAAGAGACCCATAGGGACCCATAGATCCCCCATAGGGACACACAGAGACCCACTGAGACTCATAGAGACCCAAAGAAACACAGAATGGCCTGGGTTGAAAAGGACCACAATGCCCATCAGTTCCAACCCCCTGCTGTGTGCAGGTCACCAACCAGCAGCCCAGGCTGCCCAGAGCCACATCCAGCCTGGCCTTGGATGCCTGCAGGGATGGGGCATCCACAACCTCCTTGGGCAACCCGTTCCAGTGCATCACCACCCTGTGGGTGAAAAACCCCCTCCTCATATCCAACCTAAACCTCCCAATCTCAAACCAATCCAAAGGCTCTGTGTATTTCTTAAGCCATTACACATCACTCGCTGAGCGTGAGCAGCAACGGAGAGAGCAACAAAAAGTAAGAGAGCTGCCTGAGCTGCCTAAACACAGCATGGGAGCGAAGCTGTGAGCACGCAGATGAATTAAAGACAGCTCTAAAAGGCCATTCAGAAGAACAGAGAGGCAGACTGCCGTGGACTTCTCTCTGTCTCTGCCCCCTGCAGCCTCCCATGCTCTCAGTGGTGCTCACCAACCTGTCCTGCTGTGTCCAAGATATCCAGGTTGGCAGGTTCATCATCGATGCGTATCCGGATCTTATAAGCATCCTCTGGATTCGCAGCAGCACAATTCGGGAAGAACAAATCGTCAACGCCATGGCAAACGCCACCGGTTAATCACCGACACGCAAAGGGAACGTTGCACAAAGGGAACCCGATGCGGTAACGGCTTCAAAGCATCGGACGGCGGGGGGGGGCGGGCCGTTCTTACCGATGGTCGGATCGTGGTCCTCGGGAAAGCGATGGCTGATGAACTGCATCGTCATGGCTGCAAAAGGAACGGCGCTGAGCGCGGGGCAACGCGGCCCCGACGGGCAGAGAGCGGAGCTCCGCCCTCACAGCGCGGGAAGCGCCCGGCCCCGCGTCCCGCACCGCCCCGCGTCCCGCACCGCCCCGCCCCGCACGCACCGCTCTTCCCGACGCCGCCGGCGCCCAACATCACCAGTTTGTACTCGCGGGGCTGCCCCGCGCCGCCCGGCCGGGCCCCGGCGTCCATCTCCTCAGCGCCGATCGAACCGCCGTTGCTTCTGAGGTTGAGGAAAGCGGCGTGAGCCCGGCAGCCCTCAGCGCGGCCCCGCCGCTCCGCTCCACGCTCACCTCGCGCCGTTCCGTGACGCGTTTCACGCCGCCGCAACCGCGCGGCCCGGCGCCGAGCTCAGGCGGCGACCCCAAAATGGCGGCGGGGCCGCGCCAAAGAAAGACCGCCCCGCGCGAAACCACGCCCATTTATAACCACGCCCCCCTCGTGGCCACGCCCCGTCACGTGGTCACATGACAGCAAGCCCCGTTGGCCCCGCCCCTCCCTGACTTGGAATTAAAGGCACAGCGCACCAAAACAAAGGCGAGACGAGCAGCAGCGCGTTTGTACATCATTTATACATTTATTTATAATGAAAGCATGGGTCTTAATTATTTACAAGACATAGGAAAGTCAGTGTTTGTACAAAGGTGCCAGCCACTCCCAGCACCACGGAGCTATCAGTGCTGTTCCAGGAGCTGATGATGTCCCACAGCCCACGAGCTCTGCAGCACCCTGCCCTGCCACCAACGCCCACGTTGTGCTTTGTGTCCATAAAAATATATTCACACTCCGCTTCCCGTGCTTCACAGCGGGAGCAGCGCCTGCAGGCACAGCTCTGCGCTGCACCAAAGCGACCCGCTGCCTTTCTCTCCTTGTTTGTTGAGCACCGTGAAACAGAAGGGGTGGAATCAAAGCGAGTTAAGAGAGTGGGAAAAGCTTGGAGAACCCGGAGAGGAGAGGTCCCATACGAACTGCTGAGCAGAATGAAGGAGGCAGGGATTGCTGGAGGTGGGGGAGCATCTGCGTGACAGCAGCTGGGGGCAGCAGCAGGACGAACCCACGAAGGACAAAACAACCCCCATCCCTTCCCCTCCCCCCCAGCACTTGGCTGGAACCAGAGGTCGTGGGGTTAGAGAAACCACATTGCAAAGAAAACACAACGTGGAGTTACAACAGGAGATGCTTAAAGTAAAAGCAAAAATTATCAACTTCAAGAAACGTAATCCAGCAAATTTCTCTGAACTATTTGATAACTGCTTTCCTTTGTCGAAAGTCCAAACATTGAATCCACAGTCACCATTAATGGCACTGTGAGCACGGGCTGACAGCAGGAGCACTAAATAAAATACAACACCAGATGGGTGGTGAAGTCAGCGTGGCTGACAGTTTCTTTTGTTACCCTGGAAAAATGGGGAACACAGAGCGACAGGTTTCTGTTTCCAGAACCTCCCCCACGCTGTGAGGGACTGGCCCTGTCCAAATGCTATTTCAAATGGTTTTCATAGATGACAAATTCACTGCAGAAATAAAGAGTTTAAAAATAATGGAGCCCTTTCAAGGCGGAATACTGAACCTTTAGCTTCTGCAAGTGTAAAAACAATGCATATTTGCAAAGTTCCTTTTGTAATATACATGCATTATTGCTAGAGGGAAAAAAAAAAAAAGAGATGAATGAAGAGACAGTTCTGTAGCTTCTATGGTGCCATCCAAAATGGCATCTGTTGTTTGGCTCGCTGTTGTGAGGAAGGATACTGGTATCCCAAACTCCACCCCTGTGAAAAAGTACTTGCATTTTTATGGCCACCGTGTTCCTCCTCTTCATCTGATGAATCTCCAGCATATGCCACCAATCCAAAGCCCTTCTCGGATGTTTTCATCTTCTTTGCTTGATGATCTAGAGGGGGGGAAAAACAGAACAATCCCCCCAGCCCCCCAAAAAGGAAAAATAAAAATAGAGAGAGATAAAATGCCCCAAAACAAGTTAATAAAAAAAGATGTTAATTGTAAATCGTTAGTTGGACACCATTTTGAGGTCACAAGGCCAATGGTCATCCAAGGTCGAAGGCCAGATGAAACAGCAGCAGCAACAGCACATGTGATCCATCAGAACCATGTAAGAGAACAGAGAAAGAAAGAAAGAAACACACAAGAAAGGTAAAGTTAGCAAACGGGTCAAAGTGATGGCAATTGCACCGTTTTAGAGATCAATACGTAAAGAAAAGTAGAATTTTTGCTCAAAAGAAAGCTAGCAGAAGAACAATCTCTGGGAGCAATACTGCAGAAAAACTAAGGTTAAACAAACTAACATGATGTACCCTGCAGACCTGGTATGGAAGGCACTAAACTACCAGGAGAGTTAAAGTGATTCCATGTTTTACCAAGCTGCAAGTACCTGATGTGTGGTATCCTCCCTCTATGAGAGGATGAAATCTAACAACACTTCTGTTTGCAGACAGGGTTGACAGAACTCATGTCTGTAAATACACACCTGAACCATAACTGCCACTGATACTCCTCAGTGCTCCTAGAGATAGCTGTACACAACGTAAAGCCACATGACATCTGTTATAGAGCAATCCCATGAGATTCTGTGCTGACTGTGGGTCAAAGCTCAGCCCTTCTGCCTTCTTCACGCCCTCATCATTCACAGAGGTATTTATTAAAGCATCATGTGTGCAATCACAGTGATTTTAGAACAGAGCAATGACCTCCCTTTTACTGAATGCAGTAAAAAGGACACAAAAAAAAAAAACCAATCACCAATCTAAACGAGCATTAAGATCACTGCAAACTCGACTGACAAACAGGTTCTACTCATTGCACTCACCATGGCTGCTTGGTAAAGACCCCACACCATTTCTTTCTTCAGATTCTGATTTCATCCCAGTGACAGGAAAAGCTGGTGGAGGCATCAACTGCCTGTTCAAACAAAAGCAAACCTTCATTACCTTCTATTTATTTTTTAAGAGCAAGCACAAAGATAACAGCAACCAAACTCAAAACACAGTCCTTGCCATTAACTTTTAGTTGGGCTCACTGCACTCTTTAAAAAGGATGAAATAAACAAAGGTAACAGCAAATACAACACAGGGTTCATTCCATACCTGTCCCTCTCTCTCTCCTTTCCTGAGGAACTTGCTGACTTCGACCCGGCTCCATCGATTTCACTCTGACTGGAGAAGCCTGTACCTAAATTAGTCATATGAATGGGTCCATGCTATGAGCAGAAAAACACACGGCATTAGCAAATCTACAACTACAACACAAGCTACAGCTCCTTAATGATACTGATAGGAAACCCAACTTTTCAGAGTATATTGCCAACTACTAGGAGCAGCCACTAATCACCACTGTTCAATAAAATGCTTTTTTTTTTTTTTTCTTTCCTAAAAATACTGAGGGTAAAGTTGTAAAAAACATTCCTGAGCACCACTGTAGAAGTCACTTCAGCACCCAGTCCACCATCCCAGTACTCCAGGACAGAGATGACAGCTGTTTATTCATGGATTGACTCATTACCTCCTCAATCAGCTAATTTTGAATACTCTTAGAGGCCTCATGCCACAGTAAATTCTGCTTGACATACATTAATGTAAGATCTGACACTTAAGCAGATCTTTATTTTCTCTAGACCAAGCTTTTATGAATGGGTTCTGCCTGTGAGCATTTGCAGAACCTGCATTTTCTCACATAGAAGCCTGGTGAAAAGCTCAAAGTTATTTAACATAAACTCAGTAACTTTTGCTGTCTAAAATGAATAAACAATCACTCTCAAAACTAGGCTTCTAGAAATCCTCTTAAGTGCTGCCTGCAAGAAAGGGAAATGGGAAAACATGGACGTTATAACCACTTTCCCTCCCTCTAAAGAAACCCATTCAAAAGACCCACAATAAAGCAAATAGGGAGAAAAAAATAATAATAAATCATCTGACTTTCAACTAACCAGGCACACGCTGTTGCCATATCTTTGACTGAATGCACTGCTGCTCTTCACGAAAGAACACAGGCATGGAAAGCAAGCTGTCAATGCCATCAGATAGCTCAGCCTGAGAGCAGTGCATCAGCTCAAAGAAATGGAAGCGTGGTCTCAATGTTTTGCAACCATCACTGCTGCCTGCTAAAGGGCCTGCCTGAGTTTTCTCAAATAGGCTGTGCTAATAACCATCCCTCTCTCCAGTTCCATTTTGTTGAATGAAGTAAAATTGCTGATTTTATTCCACCTGATATCCCAGCAGTCCTGACTCCCTCTCATCGGGCAGTTCCTCGGTGAAGCGCCTCTTTTGGCCTTGGGGATGGGGTTGGACTTGTGGCTGTGTACCAGCTGGCAGGGTTGTTTTGACTGGGGCAGCAGCAGGAAGGAAAGGAGCACTCAGTGGACTCTGGCATGCAGAAATTAAAAACAAAGATAATGCTTCATATGAGTATTATCAAGTTAATTCCATGTACAGTTTCATACAGAGATGATCAGAAAACACAACCAGTTTCTCTTTGCAGAACCTGAGAGGTGAGAAAAGGAAATGCATAACTTAGAAGACAAGTACCTGAATTGCAGAATGCTCCCAGCTCTAAGTAATCACTGCCTGTAGCTCAGGCTCCCTGCACCCACAATGCCTACAGTAATGTTTCTCAAGAATGGGTGACACCTCCCTGCAAGCACCCCTCATGTTAGCAGGGCACAATATGAAAAGAAATGCAGCCTGAAACTCTCATACAAAAAAAAAAATAAGTTGCTTGGCCAAAAGCATCAAAGCAACAACCCCAGATATTGCCTTTGTATGCCCTAAATAGTTCTCCATCTGGAAGTACTTCAAGTATGTAATTGTTAGCAAAGAAACAGCTGAGGAAGTTGACAGCTATAAGGCACATTCTTCATCTTAGCAGTACCTGCCCAGTGCTGGCTGGAGGCTGTACTTGAGATATTGGATACTGTGTTGGCACAGGTGGAACTCCTGTAGGTAGTGTTGTTAGGACTCCTGGTGCCATTGGCACTGCAGGTGGAACTATGCCTGGTACACCATATGGAGGCTGAACTGGTTGCTGAGGAGGGGGAACAACAGGATAACCAGACTGATATCCATTGGAAGGGTAATATGATGGCTGAGAAGGAACACTATTGATAGCAGCAGGCTGTGCAAAGCCTGGAGAGAGAAGAGAAGGAAAAAAGGGTCATCGTTAATGCAGCCAAGGGTCACAAAAATAGTGAATTAATTACCAAGTGTAAAAGAAACACGACTGCTTTATGACACAAGGAGCAAAATAAAGACTTCCACACATAAAAGCATTCCACCAAACCGAGCTCCACAAATCACAACACCAAAGGTTTCAGTATTGCCAACATTACCTGCTAAAGGTACAGCTGTAGTTATCTGATTCACAAATCGAGAGTATTCAGCATGAACCTACAAAGGATGTTTGAAGGTGAGAAAGTAAGCATCCATTTCCTGCATTGCTCACTTGCAGGCAAAGGGCAGCTAACTATTCATCCTCATAAAACCACAAGGGAAGTTCGACTACAGAAAAGGCATAGTAAGAATCCAAACATGTAAACTGAAACATCAGGAATTCAAAGCAAAACCTATCAAAACCCTGTAGAACAAACCACTGATCCTGCTGGTCTGAGTCACAGATTTGTGTAAAATACAGGAAAGCCTTTCACAGGATATACAGCATGGCAAGGGAGTTACTTTGTTGAAAACAAAACACTTAAAGCATCTAGAAGCTCCCAGACATATTTGTTAATATCTGTACTTGGATATGGGCTACAGAAAGGCTCTGTCTGACAAGATTTTACTCTCTTTTGAGTACTCTATTTTGTTGCATTCAAGTTACAAAGACTGAGAAATGAATTTTGCACGTGTGAGAGATCATGAACATTCTGTTGGTGCCAAACATTACAATCTCTTTAGGAGAAAGAGACTGTGTGCCTCTGGACATTGTTTAAAGCTAAAGCAATATAAGCTCTGAAATTTCTAAGAGCTACTCACAGTCTGCAACAGATTTTCACACAGCTTTTTAGCAGCTGCCAAACCTTCTGGCTTTGGGTGACTGAAAACAAACAGAAAAATTCATAAGCACAAACATTTATACCAACCTGGGGAGCTACTTCTTTCACCAGCAACCTGCTGGTGATGTTTGTGTTTTAAGGAGCCTCATCATACCTGATGTAGATGTACATGGGTTCAAAAGCTTCTCTGCCTGATGCTGGTTCTATGCAACCTGAGCCTTTTCCACGAAGAAAGACTTTGGCACCTGTTTCAATCTGAATATGCTGCAAATAGGAGCAACCAGGCCCTTCCACCTTCTCCTTCACATTAAATGTAGGTACAGCATGTTCCAGACCAACAAATAATTTGTCCTGAACGTAATGCATCTGTAAATGTAAAAGTAAAAGCTTATTGTTTCACTCTTATAATTAGGATGTTCGTTTCATTAGAGGCCAAAAATCATCTTTCTACGACAGTCAGAACATTCAGTGTTGGATGGCACAGTGGGCCCTTTGCTTTCCTCTACACAGGACTGCTCTCTCCATCCCTTTTCTTCTAGGAGATCACTGTCACCTGAGCCTCACTTTTCAGACTCAGTCTGATTAGTCCTCCAGGTATCACCATAGCTATGTAAGTGTTTATTTCTCTCAATAAATAGCACGTGACATGCATACTCTGTAATTAACAAATGAAAGTCACAAACCAATCACTCACCCCTGACTGGAATGGAGGTTTCTGACCAACTGCTGGAGACATCTGAGTGATGGGGGCTGGCTGGTGGTACACAGTCACTGTAGCTCCATTGAATGTTGGACTAGAACCTGTGGCAGCCTTCACCACTCCATTAGTAATTATCTCTTTAATACGATTAACAGCTCCTAGTTGACAGGATATGAAATCCATTTATATTTCAGCAGTGGGAAGTTACTAACAGCCCCCAGTGCTCCCCACAAAATAATTTGTGCTATAGGATAGCCACACAAATATTGATCTTTTGGTAAACACAACAGATGCAGTTCACCATGCCAGCATATAAGAGATGTCCTCATGCCCAACTGTAGAGAAAATATGATAAAAACATTCCTAACCCTGCACAGAATTCACATCTGCATGAATGAGCAAGATAAGAAAAACCGCATGCTGGCTGTAGGAGATAAATGCACATAGGAAGCTCTATGGTTAGCTTAGCAACACGAGCAAAATGACTTTAGCTTCTGCATGGAGAAGGAACTTCCTTGTGAGAAACTGCTCTGTTGCTGTACCTTGATATGTGATGAGTTATTATTTTCTGCTGTTAGTATATAGCCATGGATGTAAAGGGGGTTAGTGGACAACTCAGTGGTCAGCCACTCCCAGAAATATGAGCACCTCCCCATTAAAGTGATGACTTTTAACTTCCCTCTTTCTACTCCCTTCACGATCCATAAACCTTACACTGAAGCACTGGTGCTTTTGCATTACACTTCTCAACACAGATTGTTTACAGCACAAATCCTGATCAGTCACAACAAAACCCAGCAGTACTACAAAATTACCTGAACACACTGCAAATAATGAGAATTAGAAGTGGAATGCTTGGCACACTTACTGTCAACCAGCTCCCTTGTCTGACCCTGGACATGAAGATACAAAGGGCGATCTCTAGGAAGAAAACATCAAACATCCCATGACATCAACAGAGCGAGAACCTCATATCTTAAACACCCAACCACAAAGAAAGCAGAAATACAAACCCAGGTCCCACTTTTGCTTTCTCCTCTGCAGTCATGAACCGCCCTCGAGTAGAGACAGCAGCTCCACTCAATCGACTTATCTGCAAGCAATTAAGAAAACAAAGAGAAATTTAGTGATAACAGAACACACAGAGCTTCAAAGTGGTTCAAGTTGTCTAATAAAGAGACCAGAAAATGTTATTAAGGTAGTAAGAGAATGAATAGTGCTGCTAAAGAATACTGGATGTGCTACCTTACCTCATCACAGGGTGCATTACTGAACAAAACAACCAACCACTAAACAAAGCCCCTTAGAAAACACTGCTTTTGTAATAGAAAGCTGAACATACTTTGCTGCCAACTCTTTTAACCTCACAAAGAGGCACAGACCTCAAGCTGCCAAGCTAAGGAAAGCAAATGCAACTCCTGAACGTACCTCATCCTGGGTCTGCCCCCTCGTCAGGAGGTTTCTGCATGTGAGGGGCACATCGTTGATTTCCACCTCTGCCACCACGAGGTCATCTTTGCTTTTATTTGTGGCCGGGCCTTTCCCCAGAGCCTGCAGCTTCAAAAACAATTGTTGCAAAGAATGGTGGTTGGAAAAATGAGTAATTAGCAAACAGAGCCTACAGGCCCAGGTTGGGTGAGCAGCCTTTTTAATTTCCTGTTACATCTGTCGAACCTTCAACTCCATAAAATTATTCACAGAAAGAGCTTTAAAACTACCACTTAATCATTTAACACTGCACAGCTTAAAAATCAAGTGATAAACATTATTAGGTTTATTTTCAGGAGATTTTGATGTAATAATTAGTACTGAAGCTCTGTAAAAGGAGAAATAGACATAGAAATAAGCAACAACACTGCGCCAATGGAAACCACAGTGTCATTCACTTGGACTGCCATCCCTGACCAATGCTGTGCTCCCAGAGGAGCACTCACTGCTGCACCTCACGTTCAGAAGGCAGCAAGAAGTGCTTTCCATACACAGAGAGCAGAGAACCATCTCTGGTGACTGCAGCATGGGCACATTTGGTGTCCTTTTGTGTTACCTACAAATAACTCCAATGAGAAACCCACTGCTCGTTCTCAGACCGCTTCAAATGCGGAACTCTCAGAACAGGCAGCTGTGCCACTCTATCAGTCTGAACACATAAATAACCTCCCCCGTTGTTTCGTTACGCCTCACTCCACCTTCCCCACGTACTGGGCTTGTTCAGCCTGGAGAAAAGAAGGCTGCGGGGTGACCTCATTGCAGCCTTTCAGTACCTAAAGGCAGCCTACAAGCAGGAGGGGAATCAATTCTTTGGAAGGGGAGATAACTGCAGGATGAGGGGAAATGGTTTTAAGTTGAGGGAGGGGAGATTTAAGTTGGACGTCAGGGGGAAATTCTTTACGGAGAGAGTGGTGAGGTGCTGGAACAGCTGCCCACAGAGGCTGTGGATGCCCCGTCCACCCTGGAGGTGTTCAAGGCCAGATTGGATGGGGCCCTGGGCAGCCTGGTCTAGCATTAGGTGGGAAGGTTGGTGGCCCTGCATGTGGCAGGGGGGTTGGAGCTTCATGATCCTTGAAGTCCCTTCCAACCCTGGCAATTCTGTGATTTTGTGATTCCTCAAAACTACTCGAGAAAACAGCAGATCGCCCCAACCCCCCCGCCCCTCTCTCACCTTATCCGCCGCGTTGGGCGCCGGCTTCAGCTTCCCTTTGGCCATTAACATCGCGTTGATCTTCGCCGCCACGGCCGCGGCCGCATCCAGGGCACCGGACGGAGCCGCGGAGCTCTCGGAGACCCCCACGGCGCTGCCGCCATCTCCGCCGCCGGGGAAAGGCCGGCCGGGCAGCGGGGCCGCGCCAGAGAGAAGGAAGGCGGGGGCCGGGCCGGGCTGATCCCATTTGCTGCGCCGCCTGCAAGCGGAGCAGATCGAGGAAAGCCTTCAACGCCCGCCCGCTGGAGGCCCGCCGCTCCGCGGAACCGCCGCCCCGAGGCCTCCCCGCCGCAGTGCCCGCAGCCCCCGGCCTCACCCGCCCGCGGTCCCAGCGTCGCGCTGCCCGCCGCCTCCCGCTGACATGGCTCCGGCCCGGCTCCACCGCCTCCGCGCGAACCGCAGCGTCATTTCCGGCCAGTGCGCGGCGCCGCAAAGCCACTTCCGGCCGTTGCCATAACGACGGCGCACGCTCGGCACCCCGCGATTTTTGTCACGCCAGACTGACCAGGCCCTCCGCGGACACACGGGAGGGAAAGGCCAGGAACCGACAGCGGGCAAGCGAGGAGGAGCGGGGCGGGACCGGGGCCGTGGCGGACCGCCCGCTTCAAGGCTACGAACGCGGCCCAGCCGCACTCAGGCCCGGTCGAGGCGAGCAGCGCGGGGCGAAGGAGGACGGGCGGCGGCAGTGACGTCACCGGCAGCGGAAGACGCGGACGCCCGCTGGGCGCGTTCACGCATGCGCACTTCTCAATCCCGCGAGCACAGGGCCCCGCCTCTGGGCGAGCTGCGCATGCGCGCTACCTCACTTTCCAGTCAGAGCTGGATTCCCGCTCTGCGCTGCTCCCCGCCTCGCCTCAGCCGCCCTCACAGCGCCCGGTTCCCTGTTTGCTGTTTCTCAACGTCTTTCCTTTCTCTCCGGGT
Source organism: Chrysolophus pictus (assembly GCA_037305975.1). NCBI lineage: Eukaryota > Metazoa > Chordata > Aves > Galliformes > Phasianidae > Chrysolophus > Chrysolophus pictus. Next base: position 2,115,587 of record CM074600.1, on the reverse strand, counting down.
GTGACCAGATGCCCTCGATTCGTTTCGCGAGGGTCTCAGGTGTCGTCTGACCCCCTGGGACGGACCCTGGGGTTCTTAGGAGTCGCAGACGCAATGACTGCCACGCAGGTGGAGCTATAACGAAGGCTTTATTATTTCGCAGGCTTTTGTAAGCAGCGCAGCACAGGATATCAGTAATCAGAATCGGCACAGCACAGATCTTCATCAGTAACAGCTTAGAGTTATGAAGTGTGCCCTCAGCACCTGGACCAAGCCAAATCCTAACGCTGCTCACTCTGAAGGTCATAATCTGACCCCAGAATGCACACAGAGGAAAAGATGTGGCTCCATCCATGCTCAGAGGTGCCCCTGACTGAGGGGATTTCTGCTGGCTGCAGCTCCAGCCTGCAGCCCATGGACGGGTGCTGCCCAGCTCACAGCGTTCCACGGCACACCCTGTTCCCCTCTGTGTCATCATCTGACATCACAGAGGGGCAGAAGCCTCTACATCAGCGTGGGCTCCAGCCCAGCCCAGTGCCTCCTGGCAGTCGCAGAGTTGCTCTCGCATCCAGTTTTCTCTAGAGGACACAAGGAGTCTCTTGTACCTCAGAGGATAAAGGAGGAGAGAGCTATTCGGCGAAGGACAGAGAAGGGTATCAGAAGGGTTTCCTAGCAGGAAACGCCAGAAACCTTTCGTTCTTTAGCTTCACGTGCCCACCTGAAGCAGGAGCATGGTCAGCCTTCTAGAGCTGATCGCTAACATCGAGCACTGGGACGAGACTGATGGCTGCAGCAGAGTCATGTTTCCCACACTCGAGAAGCTTTCCATCGATGGTAAGGCATTTGGGACCACTCAGGAGATCTATTCGCTCCTGAGCTGTAGACCTCTCCCAGTACTTTTAGTCCGAAGTCTATCCAAAATTCAGTCCGTGCCATGGATGAATTTACCCCAGGAGCCGTGGTAGATCACACTTGCCATCTCCTTGTTTAGAAATGAGCAAACAGGCCACAAACTTGCTGATTTAAAGCATTCTGTGTCTTTTCTTGCACTGCAGATATCACTACCATTTGGAACTGTGTGTTCAAGCGTGTTCATCAATTGCTCCTGCTGAAAAAGGTGGGACTGCACCCTACCCCTCTCCTTGCCCAACAGCTGCAGTAGTCCAGGTAGCCCTGGGCCAGCAAGTGCCCTTGCTCTTCCACGTACAGACGTGCCACAAATGTGCCAAAGACCACTTTCTTCAATCACTGAAAATATTTTTTTAGTTAAAAGTACAGTACCCATGCCAAGTATTCAGAATTTGCTTCTCTGTTCCTCGCTCCCAGAGTGGAGAGCGCACACACAACTGGGGATGCTTGGAGAGCAAAGGAAAGGGAAGAATGTGTCCTGAGTACGTGGTCCTTTCCAGCTCCCCCTTCTGAGCTTTCTGCATTAGGAGTGGGGAAACCATGGGACACCCCTTTGCAAGCTGCCACAGGTCCTCACTCTGTCCTTCTCCTTTCTGTTCCAGCCTCCGGCTGTCAGCATAACCGGACTGGGGACATTTTGTATTCAAAAATGGCAAGCCCTTGAGAATGGCGAGATACTCACGTTTCAGAGACCGCTGTTTTTGCTGTCTGAGACTGTTGCACAGATTCGTGATCTCAAACACTTTCCTATCTACTTCCCTGGTAAGAAGACTAATTAAGCAAAAATTTTGCTTAAATACATTGGCTCACTTATCCCAGTTAGCAGTCCTTGGTTGTTAAGACAGCACTCTAGCAGTGCACTTAAACCAAAAGCTCCTGGTGTGTTATTCTGAATCTGCTCAGCTGCTGTGTGACTCAGTCACCTTGTTCCTCTTTTCCAGATGACAGTGAGATAATGGAGCTGAACTGTGAGACCATACGCTTGCACAGCTCCTATTCTCAGCAAACAGTGCAGGACTGTCTGTTGGAGACCTTGCAGTATTTCTACCACATCCTAACAAACGGAGAAGATGCAGACTTCACATTAAAGGACATTGGCACTCTTGCTATCCGAGGGGAGCAGGTGGAAATGACGTTTTGTGAAGACTTTTTACTGCATCTTAACAAGTCTCCAGACGTGGTACAAAACCTTTTCAATGTAAGTCTTTTGTTTTTCCTGCACTTATAGCAGCTTTGAAGTCCTGTACAAAGCCAGGGAACCAAGTTCTACTGCCAGCCGTGAGCTGCCAAGCCACTGGAGCTAGGCATGCAGCAGTGAAAATTGTCTCTGTGTTCCTTCCTGTATTTGCGCTAGTTCAGAGGTGCTGGGAATGAACACAGTCCTCTGGGCAGGGCATAGCTCTGGAAAAGCCTCACCACAAAGCAGGAAAAGGCCAAAACAGTGGTGGGGCCAAAGGTGTTTGATGATGAAAGCAGCAGCCAGAAACCCGGGCTCATAACAGGCCTTCCATTGTGTCTGCTCCATTGGCTTGCTCAGTGGTAAACAAGTGGTCACTTTTCTGGCTGAGCTGCTAACTGCTGTCCTTGCAATAAGGCTGGCAACACTCCTTATCCTAACAGAATATGTGCCATGCAGCTTGCTTTGGCAAGAGGCTGAGGAACTCGTCAAGAAGTTTGCTGAGAGGCAGTGAATTCGTAGAGGTGTAGAAAGGCCTTTGTGAGCGCTGAGATTCTTTCCTTGGAGTCACATCAGGTGTTTCTGTCACTTGCAGAAAAGATGGGTCATCTCGGACAAAGAAACTGCTCTCCTGCCAAGCCAGTTTGGCCATGTCTACCTGTTGCCAGAGTGAGTATATTTGTTCCTGCAGAACTTATCTGGTCAACTTTGGATGTGCTCAGCTCACATTTGGTTGTGCTCTTTCAAAGTGTTTGGCAGCTCATTTTTTCCTTGCTTTTGCTAAGCTTGGACTTAATGTTCCTGATCATGCACTGCATTTTACCATTCATCCAATCAGAGGGAACTGGTTTGCTCTGCAGAGACATTTAGGCAATGCTCCTGATGTTTCCTCCACTTCTTTTCTGCACTTGAGACTGCCAAAACATTGAACAAAAGTCAGATCCTAATACTGCTGTCGTTTTCAACACAACATGGAAAGCATCTCTTAGAACGTGGAACAAAAGTAGATGTGTGCATGTCCTCTGTCCGTGGTGTTTCCACGTTTGTTGTGAAAGTCACATCAATCTCAGTACCTCTGAAATGCCTTCTTGTGTCAAGAGGGGCTGCTGAACTGTTCCTGAGGCCAGCAGTGTTCACTGGCTCTTGTCATGGTTTAGGGCACATAATTTAGTCTTTACAGATACCTGGCACTGATCTGGCAAAGGAGCCCTTTTCACAGAATGGTGCCTTCTTCCTATTTCCAGGTTTGAGATCAAGGAGGTTCCTCAACTTGATACGAAGCCACTACCAGAGGAAAAGCTACTGGAAAGAAAAGGTAATATTAACGACTGATCCTTGAGAGAGGTTTGTGCCTCTGTCTCCCTGTAGTCCTTCCTAGTGGCTGCTTAGAGCCTGTGCTACAATGAGATGCCTGGGGCAGCACTCTGTGTGCCTCTGTCCACAACTTCTGGTAAACCTCAAGAGACACATTTTGAACAAGATGGGACATGTTTCCCACCTGCGTTCCATGCCCCACAGTGCATCTCTTCCACTTCATGAGTTTGTGCTGGAGAGAGTAAACTTCTAGGAAGTACAGCATTGGGAATTACAAACTCCGTCTTGAGTTCTGGGAGAACAGGGGATCGGAATACCTCCTGGTATATGATAAGAATGCTGTTACAAAGATCAGTGCCTCCAGTTCTGAGAGCCTTTCTCCTTTCCTGTTTACAGAGTCTCTTCTCTGCAAGCTACTCAGACTACGAAGGACCATTTCTCTCAGCACATTAACCACAGCTGAGACAGATGAAGAAGAGGAGCCTGCTGACAGGTGATAATCGTCAAGGATTTGAGTTGCTGTTGCTCTTGTGCCTGTGTGATATTGACACTGATGCTGCTCTTTTAGCAAAACAGCATTCCAATCAACCTGTCCCAAGGAGGCAAAGCAGTATCTGTCTGTGGTGCTTCTTCATGCTTCCTTTAGTTCCTGGAAAGCCTCTTTGTTGATAATGCTGAGGACAAGAACAGGCTTCCTGGCTCTAGCCCATCTTTTCTGCCTTTGGCAATGCTCCCCAGTAACAACCCCTTTTCCTTCACTGAGTAATGCAGTATTTGAGACCCCACCACAGTTCTCAGTGTGGTGGCCAGGAAGGGGAGATACCAGCATTGCCTGTCATTGCACAAGGCACAGTTCCTCACTCCATCAAGAGGGACAAAGATCTGTGTGTCCTGAACTTTCCTTAGAGAAAACCCTCATTCCCTTGGTGGCGTATCTGAGCATTACAGCTCAGTGCTGTTATTCCCCATCTGCTGTTGGGAAGACAGTTGGGCGAAGAGACCTCATCCTACTGAGGAAGAGGACAGAACTGAATGCAGAAGAAACTCCTCCTGCACTCAGACCGACTCACCTTGGTCTGTTTGTTGTTTTCTTAGACCTCTCTCACAAATGTCAGACACAGAAGGAAGTCAGGACAAAGAAAGTCCCACCTTTCCAGTGGTCACTTCTCATCCTGAAGATGATCCATGTAACCTGTCGGCTTGGATCCAGGAGAGGAAGCAATTCATTTCTCAGCTAGAAAGCTTTGGAGACATTGAGAAATGGCTGAGAAATAAATCTTCCCGGAGCTATGTGGAAGAGAGAGTCTGGGAACGCATAAAGTCACGCCGAGCGGAGAGAAGGGCTGAAAGCAAACCAGTTGTGACTGATAACCTGGTCGTAAGTAGATATTGTGTTGCTTCAGCCTTGGGATCACTCCACTGCATCTTCTGTGGCCTTAATCAGTAGAGAGATGCTGCTCTAGCCCAGCCACTTCCACGTCTCCTGCCATGGTGATTCGAGGCAATGGGGATGTCAGGGTATTTTCCAATTCCTTTTCAGGACACAACACCAGCAAGCAGCCAGCCTCAGCCCCCTGTTTGCATACCGTACCCCGAGGCTCTCATTACACTGCATAACCTCCTGCGCAAACGGAAGACGACACTGGTGAATATCTTCAAGAAAGCTGGCATGGAAGGCAGAAATATCAAGAAAACAGATTTCATTAAAATCGTCAAGCAGGTATGGAGGGCACAGGAAAATAATAAACAGCTCATGCTGACCCTCACCTTCCACAGGCTGCAGTAGTAAAGCGTTGTCAATTAGGACTTAGCACTGCAGACACTTTCTGATAGTCTGGCCCATGACAAAACATATTCTTGTTACCCAGAAGGTTGGGAAGTTTAGAACAGTAAAAGCTGAGAGCTCAGCAGAGTTAGCAGTTGGCAACCCTGCCTGTGGCAGGGCAGTTGGAACTCTATGATCCCTGAAGTGCCTTCCAACCCAAGCTATTCTATGATTCAGAGGGCAGCAGCAGAGCAGTCCATTTGTCAGTGTTTGGTAACCCCACATAAAGCTCACCCGGTGGCCCCCTGCTCCGGGGACAGCCTTGTTTGTTGTTTTATTGATCACACTGTCTTTTTCTGTTTTGGCTGTTAGACAAACATTCCCATCAGCGAAAAGGAGCTGGAGGATGTGATCATCTTTTTGACTGCTCCTAAACGTGGGAAATATACTACCATGGAAGAGCTGATGGAATGTCAAAATGAGTGGCTGGAAATGAAGAAAAAAGAATCCAGAGAGACTAAAGGGGGTAAGGGAAGAACACTGGGCTGGGAAATTCTCTCTGTTCCTTTTCAGACTATGGAATGTCTCCATGAGATGCATCTGCTGGGCGCTCCAGTGCATAAAATGCCAAAGTCCTTTGCCTTATAAGCATTGGTCAGCCCTGATGTTTCCTTCTGCTACTGTCTAACATGATTTCTCTGGGCTTTCTTTTTGAACTCTTCCAGGTGCAAAGACTCAGCCCCCTAAAGCCACATGCAAATCTGCCACATCTCCACATTCTGCTGAGAGCAGAGACAAAGAGATGGATCCTACCAAGCCCACAGTGAAGTTAACACCCTTAGAAGTTACCCCGGTCCATGCTGAGCCAGCACAAGGACATCAAACAGCCCACGAAAAGAAAGACACTCCAAAACCATCTGGAGACAGGACACAAAAAACTATCAAGAGACCAGGGGTGAAGAAGGTACTGTTCTTGTGGCAACCCTTTGGAGATTAATCCCCATCTGGAGCTTCTCTGCAGAAAATAGAGCAACTCCAGTGCAATGCTGAATGCTAACCAGAGCCTTTCTTTTGCTTACAGGACAAGGGCAGCCCAATCAAATGGAAAGAAACATCTCAGCTGGAGAGATCTGGGGAGCTAACTGTTGAAGAGCACTGCTTCCCATCAACTACAGGCAGTGACATAGGTGCACTGGTTGACCGGTACCGCAGTAAGGCGGCTGCGAGTTACCTGAATTCCTCCAAGCTGTGCCAAGAGCGTGACATTCATCTCACCGAGTCAGTGCTGCAGAAAGGTAATGCAACACCCAGGGCCTGAGATGAATCTGACAAGCTCGTCTCTTCCCCAGCCCAGAAACATGACCAATGTATGGGGAGGGGAGCTGCTTTTGGAGAATACTTGCAGCCCTTGGAGGACTGGTTAGGATCAGCAATCCCATCAGCGTAGATGAGAGCACAGAGTGCTCCAGATCAATCAGGGCCTTGGTTCAGCTAAGAGCACAAATGATGAGGCAAGCTCACGGCAGTGGTACAGGGAAGGCAAAACTGGGGAGTCAAGCCCCTGTCAGGTTCAGTGGGTCCATGGCCAGGCAGAGCCATGGTTGTGGCTGAGGTGAGGTCTCAACTGAAACGGGGCTCCTGATCCCAGGGCAGAGAGCACAGGCAGAAGCCCCACACAAAGCTGCTTAGGGGCCACTGAGGCCTCTCAGCACACGCTGGGCCATCATCCACGCCTTCCTCCCTTACACAGCAGCTGTAGCCACTCCAGGGCAGCATCACAGACGTAAAACAGAGGTGACCCAGATTGGATGTGCTTTGTCAACAGGCCTGCTGCACCCAGGAGACAAAAGCATCAGAGAAGGACGATATCTGAGGAAGATCAGGCAGCCTGGAGGATACTACAACGCAGGACTTGCTGATGTGTCCTCAACTCTGAGCATGTCCAGCTCATCCAAAACTAAAACTGGAAACCTGGGCAAAGAAGGCAAAAACAAGAGGGCTTCAGAGGAGTTTTGCCATTATGAGTAAGAGTGGTCATATTGCCTAGAAGTTTATGCTCACAAAACAGGCTTTATACTTTCTTATTCTCATTTTCTTTTCTTTTTTCCTTTTTTTTCTTCTCAGCTCTCGTCAGAGGAATCGGAAAGAAAAGACCAATGGGGGATCAAACAACAAGTTCTGGCCAGGTCACCTTCTGGACAAGATGCGCCTCTGCATTCCAGAAGAGAAGACCAACAGGGCACACCCTTTGTTCAGCTGTGTTCGCCCAACCCGGCCTGCGTACAAGATTATCTAAAACCACAACCAGCACCAGCCAATCCACAAGACATTGTCTGTGTCCACCAGAGACGTGGCATCCATGTCTCATTCCACCTGAAAGTATTCCAGCAGCACAAGATGTGCGCAGAAGGTTGCATTTCATCATCAGCTCAAGAGATCTGAGCCGTTCTGATAAAGCACAGACACAGAATACCCTGAGCTGGAATGGACCCACAGGAGTCATCTAGTCCAACATTAAAAACACAAATAAAAAACATTATCCATCCTATTCTCAGGACTACTTGCATTCTATAAATGGAGAAATAGACAGAGATAAGCAACAACACTGCGCCAATGGAAACCACAGTGTCATTCACTTGGACTGCCATTCCTGACCAATGCTGTGCTCCCAGAGGAGCACTCACTGCTGCACCTCAGAAGGCAGCAAGAAGTGCTTTCCATACACAGAGAGCAGAGAACCATCTCTGGTGACTGCAATGTGGGGCACAGTTCGTGTTACCTACAAATAACTCCAATGAGAAAACCCCTGCTCATTTTCTGAACAGTTCAAGTTAGATATGGAGGTTGTCTGCCCTGCCTGTGGCAGGGGGTTGGAGCCTGATGATCTTTGAGGTCCCTTTCAACCCAAGCCATTCTATCATTCAAATTACCAGGAAGGTAATGCAAAGGCCAAGCACGTGGCATGCTAAGTGTGACAAGCTTCTATCTCCTTCCATGCCCAGAAGCATGAGTACGGGGAGAGGAGCTGCAGATGGAGAGTGCTTGCAACCCTTGGAGGGCAATGGCAGATAATGCTGCCAGGATCAGCATTTCCATGCTATGGCTGGGAGAGGAAAGAGTGCTCCAGATCAGCTACAGCAAGAGCCCATTCACCTGGGTTTGAAGCCAGGTTCAACCAAGAGTGTGAACCAAGACAGGACCTCGTGCTGGAGGGGCAGAGCAGGGATGTCAGAGTCTGGTCAGGTTCACAAAGGTAAATCAGCCATTGTTGGCCCATTACTGGCTCTTTTATCATCTGTTTCTTAGAATCTTTTCTTCCAATAAGTCGTGTATCAATATTGGTTGTTAAAAGCTGTAATACTTCCCAAAAGTTCGTCTTGCATCTAACAATGTTCTATTATTTTATCAATCCACACTGCTTTTTGATAGTTCTGCAATATCAGTATTGCAGCTGTAATGTGGTAACAAATACAACAAATCAAAGCAAAACGAGGGAGAAAAAATAAAATGTGAGAAGTCTCAGATCTGTGGGCTCCAAAATGACCTGGAAGTCATTCAGTATCTATAGGAGGTCTCTCTTTACAGCTTGAGTCTGCAATGAATGTTTTAATATCTCACCTAGGGGAATTTAGCACTTATTTTTAAGACTTTCTGCTGAAAGAACCCAACTTGTTTGCAATTTACACTGAATTCACTATGCATTTAGCAACAAAAGTTTGTTCTCTGTGTTTTCTATTAAGGAAAAGCCATAATTAATATTACTCATGTTCTGATCAGAGCACAGCAGGCATTGATCTCACGGCTTTTCTTTGGGGCAGGGCTGTCTCTCTCTGTGTAGATTTGTATCGTTTAAATAGGCAAATGTGCTGGAAACTCAAAAGGAATTTAAAAAAACAAAACAAAACAAGGCCTTCAGGTATTTTTCTACCCGAAATTCATCACTTTATTGTTCTTCAGAGCTTTTCCAGCTCGAGGTAAACGTAAATAAAATCAACGCCACTCAGGTGAAAATTGGCGGGAAACGACGGCCGCGCTCCCGCTCTCCCCCCCCCACCTTTTGCACACGGCCCGAAGTTACCTCAGCGCAGGCGGCTCTGAGGCCGGGCCGCCTGGGCGCGATCCGAGCGGGGCTGCAGCCGAGGTGCTGCCGGTGCTGCGCTGAAATAGAGCGATGGCGACCGCTCAAAAGCCGAAGAACTGTGTGGTACGGTTTAGTTCCATCACAGCGTCTTACTGAAGTAAAAAATAGCGAATCTTAGCTTCAATAAAACACCCAGCTGTGTTGTAAGCTTTCCGCGCTGGAAAATTTGGGACTGATTCAGTCTTTAACTCCAAATAAAGGTGCTGAGTGGCAAAATAGGGTTAAAGCTCCAGAGCGTAGTGTGTTTGGTGTAAATCAGTGCTGTCTTAAAGCATTGTCACACCAAGCATTACAGGTGGGGGCTGTGGGTCGATAGCTGAACTTCACGGAATCATTAAGGCTGGAAAAGCTGTTTATGAGATGCCCTCCCCCATCTGTGGGGGTCATTCCTGTATAGGGCACACACAGCTCTGGACAGCCCTGTCCAATGATCCCAGGCAGTTCTCTTAGAGGTCTTCTCCAACCTCAGGGATGCTATGAACACACCTGGTTTTGTAAGTGCTGAAAATGACGCCTGGCATTTAAAGTATTTGGTAGGCAGGGTGTAATCCGTATAGATTTGGTGTTGAAAGATGACTGATTTCTGTCTTGCAGAGTGCAGTTGTGTTTCCCAATAAGATACACACAGAACAGCAGTCCCTGACTCTGGTGAAGAGGCTGCTGGCCGTGGCAGTGTCCTGCATTACCTACCTGAGAGGGATCTTCCCTGAAAGCGCCTATGGAACCAGATACCTGGATGGTAACAGGCTGTTCTCAGGCTTTTTTTGCATAGCAGATGGGCACAGGGTTGTTGTTGAGTTTGTTCTTAAAGCCACTTCATCCATTTAATTAAAGGCAATAGCTATTATGATCATATTGAAACTTTACTGTTATGGTCGTTATTGAATGCTACTAAAGATAGCAGTGATGCTGACTGAGCAATTAGAGCATTTGCACTTTAATCTATGCTTAACAGAGTGTCTGGAGAATGAGCTTCACTTCCAGTGTTGTTGGTTTTTGTCCTTAAAGATGGCTTTTTTATTTTCTTTTGAGATCTCTGTGTCAAAATCTTAAGGGAAGACAAAAACTGCCCCGGCTCGACTCAGCTGGTGAAATGGTACGTTGACCACACAGCAGTTACAGCGTGTGAATTCTGAAAGGTAGCTCTCTAGTTTGCAACTGTAAGGAAAACTTCACCTTGTGGAAGCAAGCAAGTGCCCAGATTGTGTTCTTAGTGCCTGATCTTCACTATCTGGTTGTGGCTAAGTTCTTGTCATGCATTTATCTGTAATAACACACAATCACGCATCTGAAACAGTGCTGTGAACACATGGATGGTTGCAGCCACAGGACAGCATCGTGTACACACCACAGAGAATTCCTGAGGGTTGAATGCATTCAAAAGAACTGTAAGGAGGAGGTGTGTTTGCAGACTGTCCTTAGAGGTGAAGCTAATAGGAATTAGAACTAGCTGGGCAATGTTATTTGCTTTTTTGCAGGATGTTGGGATGCTATGATGCCTTGCAGAAGAAATACGTAAGTCTTCCAGTATTATTCAGCTATTTGAAGTGCATTTAAATATTCATGTATGTGATTCCACTGTTTGCCACTGCAGCTGGGGGAGTCTCTGGCTACAGGATAACTGTTCTTTGGTGCACTGAAACAGCTAAAGTATGGGAGTTCAGGGTAATATTTGTTGTGTGCTCGATCTCTTGAGGCCAGATAAGCAAATCCTTTCTCAAAGAGATGAGCTGAACATATGAAGAGCTTGATTGCTTCGAATAGGGCTAGAGTGCTCATAATTGGTTTTGAGAGCTGAGGAAACAAAACAGCAGAAGTGGGCTGAGCATATCTGACGTTGTTCTTCTCTTTGCTTCTCACAGCTAAGAATGGTTGTCCTGGCGGTAAGTGTGATGGAAGAGTAAAGCCCTTGTATCTAAAGGTTGGTGCTTACATGTGTGTGTGGGTCTTAATCTGCTTCCTGTCCTTCCTTTCAAACCTCCAGGTCTACACCCACCCGGATGATCCTCAGGTAAATCTGGTAGAGCAGGAATGTTTGGATAGAAAACTCCAGACTAACAGCTTGGAGTTTCTTTCACATGAATTCATCCTGGCAGTCTCTGGTTCAGCTTCATTGTGCTTTGGTGACTTTGTGTGTGTTAAAACTGGTAAGGATTTGAATGCGGTGTTTCAATGCATTGGACAAGAGTTAAGGACTGTGATTTAAATAAAGATTAGTCGGGAACTGGATGGAAGCAGCAGCAGTATTGTCTTCCTGGACAACTGATAATTTAATAATTACTGCATTTGTTTGCAGACAATTACAGAATGTTACCACTTCAAATTCAAGTACACCCCCAATGGGCCGGTCCTGAACTTCAGCAGGTACTGTCAGCCAGCAGTTCTGTGGTCTGTCTTTAATTCTAGATCAGCGTGGTTTATTATTTAGCCTTATTTTTAAAACACAGTGAATCATTTTAGCATTTTCACTTGCACAGTCCGCAGTTGTGTGTCTTAAAACAGCAGCCCTTCAGTCTGTATGAAAGCTGAGTGTTCTCCGTTTGCAGTAAGAACAAACAGGGCGATTCCCCCATCAGCTGTGCAGACACCAAGAAGGCAAGCATCCTCCTCATCCGCAAGATCTACGTTCTGATGCAGAACCTGGGCCCGCTCCCAAACAACGTCTGCCTGACAATGAAGCTCTTCTACTACGATGAAGGTGGTGTTTCCCCATCACTTCAACTGACCCGCTGTGCTGAGATGCTTGAGGGTGATTAAAAGAAAGAATTTCAAGTGTAATCTTTACAATTGCTGGGACTTAATTATTTCTCAGCACAGTTTCTAAAGTGCAGGGGGTGCTGCTCTTACCTCACAGCAGGAATGAAGCCTTACAGCTGACCTCATTGCAGTGAGAGTTTTAAGGACAAACTGGGTTGTTCTGAGTGCATTTGGAAATGCTGTGTGCCAGTTGGTGTTGCCCTGTAAATGTCTGACAGTAGCTGCTGCTTTTAGAGGAATTTCTAGCTCATCTATGCTTGCCTGTGTGAACTGTTTCAAGCAGTTGTTGTAGAGGGAAAGAATTCCATTTAGTACAAGTGGAATATTGGTAATTCCTTTCCTGTCACGCACGTTTTTTAACAGCTTTAATTTTAAGGCAGAAAAGTCTCTTAACCCCGTAAGCTGATCTGGTTTTCTCTTACAGTTACACCACCTGATTATCAGCCCCCTGGCTTCAAGGAGGGCGAATGTGAGGGGATGATATTCGAGGGAGAGCCCATGTATCTGAACATGGGTGAGGTGCCAACGCCGTTCCACATGTTGAAAGTGAAAGTCACAACTGACAAACAGAGGGTAGAAAATTGTGATGAAAGCATTCTGAAGCAAAGAGAGCCCAGTCTGCCCCTGCCAGTGCTCACGGTGGATGGAGATGAAGTAGAAGAAAGCCAGAACATCAAGGTGAGAACTCAAGTGCTGTTGCAGCTTTTGGAACTGTTTTTGATCTGTATGGTAAAACGGGGCCATTAATTCTTCTGCATCTATTAGTGTGGTATTATTAATAAGGAATGCAGTAGTTCTGTGTAACTCTAAGATGTTAAATGCTCAAGGTTTTTTTTCTAGTATCACAGTTATTTCAGAACAATATTCTTCAGTAATTGAGTTCCATCTCTGCCTGCTTGCATTGATGGGGAAGTAACACTGAGCTGGGCTGGACATCCCATATCAGATTCAATAACTTTATAAATACGTTTTGTTTCACTTAGAATCCATCTAAGAAGATCTGACTCCTGTGAGCAGGAGCTCTTTGCTTCTGTCTGCAGTAATTGGGCCTCTTTCTCATTCCAGGAAGATCCCGTGTTGGATAACAAAGTGGGAGATGGTGATCATGCAGATGCTTTGGAAGCTCAAGGTAGAACTTGTGTTTTATTTTAATATAAGAAGTTTACAAAGCTGTCTAAAATAATGCTGCTGTCATCCTACAATCCTTGGCTTGTTTAGCATGGCTGAAGAGCAGCACTGCTGAAGCAGCTTGTGCTGATCTGTGGATTGTAGAGAAAACTGCATGGATTGGAAACAGGAGGAAGCACCCATTCTCTGTATCTGTGATGCACGATTCCTCCCCAGCTCAGAGCACGGCAGTGGTTTGAGGCTGGGAGTGCATTGCTCACAGCATGCTTCACTTTGCTTTTTTACAGAGGAGGGTTTTCCTTGTGGAAGAGATGAAGTTTTGAAGGTTGGGGAGAACAGAAATCAGTACAGCTCCAATCCTCAGGTATGAAAGCTGAAAGTGGGAAAACCTCATTTAAAATTGAAGATGACTTCAGACGCAGGTGCTGAATGTTCTTAAGGCAGAACAGCCCCAGATACCTGAGTGCTTTATGAAGTGCCTTGCACTGAAGCTTGCAGCATTTGTTTTCTGATTGTTTTCTTTAGGTTGATCATCTGGCAAGGAAGACCTCTGAACTTAATGTGTCGGAAGGCAGGACGAGGAGTGGGAAGTTATTCCAAGCCTACATCGTGAGTGTCAGTTTTTCTTTACTTCTTTGAGATGTTTTCTGCTCCAGTGAATAAAACAGTCAGCTTTACTATGCTTTATGCTGAAATAATGGAATTCTCATTGATGAACATCATCTTGATTGATGAACATCAGCACCTTCTGATCCTTAGTGTCAAACCAAGTCTGTTCCAAAGAGCTGAAAGCTGAGCACAGGTTGAGGAAAAGCTCATTGGGATTGATTGATATTTTCTAGAGAATAGAGTTAGCAAAGCTCCCTGCTGCCTCAACCCACTGCTGGGAGGGAGCCGGGTTCCCCTGGCCCTGCAAGTGGAGCAGTGGTGTCTGTGCTGCAGTCTGCCCTTGGGAGGCAGCATTGGGTCCCCCCACTCCCTGCACAGCTACATCCCTTGCAGGGCGGTTCTCCCTGTGCTCAGTTCAGTGACAGCACTGTAATGCAGGTCCTGTTCTGTTGCAGATCCACCAGGCTGAGCTCTCCTCTAGTCAGGACGTGCTGCCAAAAAGGAGGAAGATAAGCGAGCCGAAGGAGCAGTTCTAGACACCCATTTCCTGCTGTCTGCCTCGCAGGGTGCTTCTCCACACTGCTTCCTCCTTGTGTTTAATGTGAATGTTAATATTGAAATACCTTTGGGGGATTTCTTGTGCTATTAGTGGTCGTAGCATAGCGGATTTAAGGAGAGGAAGTTTATTAAGAAGCCCAGATGGAGAAATGAGCAGTGAGTTTCTATAGGAGGTTGCATCCCTGTCAAGAAACACACACAGAATGCTGCTGCAATTCTGATCAGATTTCTGGTGTTGAAGTTTTTGCTTTTCTTGTGAAAAAAGAGCTGGAATTGTTAGAGGTCTCTGATTCTTTGCATTTCTTCCAGACCAAAGTATAGTTATTCTTCATACCGTTAATTACATATTTCATGCCAAATGCAGGCAGCTGGATGGCTGCTTGCATATCATTAATTATTGGCAGCTGTTTGTTAGAATGGCGTGAGGTGATTTAAAAAAGAAATGTGTTCGGGTAGAACGATTAATTGCAAGAGTTGGAGGAGGTGCCACTTTTATTCCACCAAAGTGATGGAGTGATGGTTAATTTTGGGCGTGCTGTAGAACTGGAGAGATGCTGTCTGTTGCTCAGAGCCGCTGCTCTGTTTTGGTCTGGATAGCTGAACGTTTCTTGACACATTTGAATTTGTCCCATTTAATCGTATTAAAACACTGTTCTTCAACAATTGGTTGCTGTCTTTCTTTTATGCTCTGAGCGCATTTAGGGCTGTTAATAAAACAC
Source organism: Chrysolophus pictus (assembly GCA_037305975.1). Lineage (NCBI taxonomy): Eukaryota > Metazoa > Chordata > Aves > Galliformes > Phasianidae > Chrysolophus > Chrysolophus pictus. The sequence continues at coordinate 2,100,531 of CM074600.1, read as the reverse complement.
AGGGACTGTTGTGGGTGGTCTGTGGAGTTTATGTTCTTGTCTGTGTGGGTCTGACCCCATCTGGGATGGTCAGAGGGCCAAAAAAAGGCAGTGCTTCTCTGTGCTGAGCAGTGGTGGTGCAGGCGTAGGATGGCTGTGTGGGCTCTGCATCTCTGTGAGTGTGAGGGGTTGACAGCAGCTCCAGGTGTGCAAAACCTGACCCAGGGCCTTGAGCCTTCTCAGCCCGGAAGCCCTCAGGGCAGGATGTCCCCGTGGTGGCTGCGATTCCTGGTTCCCTTCCTGGAGGTGCAGTCATCTGAATCAACACGTCACCGCGTGGCAGCGGCCGCTCCCAGGGCCAGGTGAGCTGAGAGCTCCGGGTAAGAGGGGCAGAGTGTCCCCTGTCCTCCCCTGAGGCCATGCTCCGAGTCGGGCTGTTGCTGTACCCTTCACTCTCGGCACCTCTGTTCTTTATCCCCAGGTGGGGATGACGACGCTCACACGTCGGGGATGGCGTGGGGACAAAAGGACTGAGCCTGAGGAGGACGTGGCTGCGGACAGGGAGCTGCCTGACGATGACTCTGACAACTCCAAAGCCCCCCGCCTCACACTGATGGAGGAGGTGCTGCTCCTGGGGCTGCAGGATAAGGAGGTGAGTGAGGCTCCGGCGGCTGAAGGGGTCATTTGAGTTCTAACCTCGAGTCCTCCCCAGCTCAAATAATCCCTAAACACCCCCCACCAATGGCTCAGGGGGAGCTGTAGGGCTCGAGCTGAGGCTTGCATGCAAGCACTGCCCAGCAGCAGCTCTGCCCTGGGGGGGGTGGGAAGCCACAGTGGCTGTGCACGGTTGTGGTATTGCTGTTTGCAGGGCATTTATTCTGGGGGTTCCTGAGCTTTGCAGTTGTTTTCTCTTGCACAGTGCCCAGCTCAGACCATTTGCTTTCTGCTCTCAGCCTGCAGCTGTGCACTGGTGGCTGCCCTGCCTGGGGAGCCGGGGTAAGAATAGGGCTCATGGGCTGAGCAGGAGGCACAGGAGAGCAGAATGCTGTGCAGGAACCTTGGAGCAAATATTTGAGAGCAACATGGGAGTGTGGAGCAGTTTACATTCTCCGTGGGCTACGTTAAACATTCTCTGTGTGGTTAATGTGTTCCTGGGAATGGGTCTTTGGCCAGCAGGAAATTAAGTGTGCACAACAGATAAGGAAAAAAAAGACTTTTCACATGCTTGCTTTGGTTTTGGTGGTTTTTTTTCCCCCTTCCTGTCCTTCCACATTCCTCCATGGGGCAGCAGAAGCCTGGCAGCCAGCTGGTCTCCATGGCACTGCGCTGCCCCAGCTCTCCTGTGGAATCATAGTTGGACTGATGAAAAAAAACAATTTTAGGCAAATCCAATGAGCCCACAATGCAATTTCATTCTTGTAAGCACCAATCTGTCACGATTCCAGGAGCTTTCAACTTACCCCTAAAATTCAGGGTGGGAATACCCAACAAATCACAACCTTTGGTGACATCTGTACCCTTTTTCCTTGGGAAACTTATTCCTTAAGTCCACCTGCTAAAAAAAAAACAAAACAAAACAAATTCTTTGCATCTGCCACGATGGAAGGAAGCAGGGCATGTTGTGCAAGCATAAAGAGTTGCTTTGTCTTTACTCACCAGGAAATGAAGAAAGCAAATAAAGTTAAAATATCTACTTTATGGTTCTCTCAGCTACGCAAGCTGAACAACGCAGTGTTTATAGGCACTGTGCAAACAGACATGGTGGGGAATTGAGCAGTGCTGAGGAGAGAGGAGTCACTGCCTGGTCCTGAGGGCAGCACTATGGATGCTACAGGGCAGGATGGCGTTGACTGCTCACACTGTGACAGGGGCTCCAAGGGGGAAAATGTTCTTGGCTGGAGCAGGATGTTGGGCATACGGTGTTGGGGAGGACTGGCTCTCGTCCCTCCTGTCCCCAGCTCCCTGCCTGTCCCCTTGCTTGCAGGGCTACCCATCCTTCTGGAATGACTGCCTGTCCCCTGGTCTGCGTGGTGGCATCCTCATCGAGCTGGCACTGCGGGGCCGCATCCATCTGGAGCCACTCACAGCCAGGAAGAAGCGGCTGCTGGACAGGAAGGTGATGGCAGTGGGGCTGGGGGGGGGGTTTAATGAGTCCCAGGTATTGTGTGCCCCCCATGGTTGCTTCCCTGTGATGCTGTGCTGTGCCGGATGGCTTTGGCTCATGGTTTTGCCCACCTATGCCCCACTTGAGGCACATCTCATGTGTCTGCCCACGTCTGGGCCTTACAGTTTCTGGTTGGTTCTCGCAGGTGCTGCTGAAGTCGGCTGCTCCCACTGGTGATGTCCTCCTGGATGAGACCCTCCGGCACATCAAAGCCTCTGAGTCCACGGAAACGGTGCAGACCTGGATAGAGCTGCTCACAGGTTGGTCCAGGGGGAAAGAAAGAGCAGATTCTTGGAAGGGCTTGGGTTGGAAAGTAACTTAGACAATGCAGTTCCTTCCCCTGCCATGAGCACGGATGCTTGGTCCTGAGCACCTCCAGGGATGGGGCACCCACACTGCTCTGGGTTGAATTTCCACCTCACATCTGACCTAAATCTCCCCTCTTTTAGCTTAAAGCCATTCCACTTATCCATTCCACCCCAACTCTGTTGTGATCCCGTGGTTCTGTGATTCTCCCCAGGTGAGACCTGGAACCCCTTCAAGCTGCAGTATCAGCTGCGGAACGTGCGTGAGCGTGTCGCCAAGGGCCTGGTGGAGAAGGGGATCCTCACCACGGGGAAGCAGAGCTTCCTGCTCTTCGACATGACCACCCACCCCGTCTGTGACACCACTGAGAAGCAACGCCTGCTGAGGAAGCTGCAGGACAGCGTGTTGGAGCGCTGGACAGGAGACCCGCGCCGCATGGACCGCAGGCTGCTGGCGCTGCTGGTGCTGGCCCACGCCTCGGATGTGCTGGAGAAGGCTTTGGGCGGCCTGGAGGACACACAGTATGAAATGGCCATGAGCAGAGCCAGGGATGTGCTGGAGGCCGATGCGGAGCTGGAAGCAGCCCAGGGCAGAGGGACAGAGGTGATCTGGGCTGTGCTGGCGGCCTTCAGCCGGGCCTAGGTCCTATGGTGGGCCCAGGGGAGGTGGCCGAGTGCTGTGGGTCCACACGTGGAGCTGCATGCAGATCCTCCTCCTCCACCCTGCTGTATTGGGATTGGGACCTGGTGCCTTTGTTGGGGCTGTGGGTGCTGGGGGGAGCTCGAGGGTTTGTGTCAGAGAGGAAGGGAAAAGTTTACAGTGTTTTTTTATTACTGTTTTGTGTTTTTTTTTTTCTTGTTCTTCTCCCCCATTTCCCCTCTCGGACAGTGTGACCGTGTTCCTTTGCATCCTGCAGCAGTTCCCGCAGTGCTCTGCCTCCATGGTGGCTCAGCCCCTCTTTTCCGTGGATTTGGGGGTGGGAGAAGCGGGGGAGCGCCAGCGCCGGGCCTCGCGGCATTTTGGGAGCCGGACTGTCACAGTGTGGGGTGGGGGTGAGGACCGGAGGGGCGCTGGGAGTAGAGGGCGCTACAGGTTCTGCTTTGCTCCTCCTGCCCACCAGGGGGCGCCCGCTTCCAGAGCCTTTCCAGCGCCCAGGCTGTGGCCACGCCCCTTCTCCCCGGCCGCTCTGCCTATTGGCTTTTCTCACTGTCCATCAAGCTCAGTAGCCCCACACCTTCCCGCCTACAAGCTATTTTCTCACTTCCCATTGGTTCCGGCAGCTTCACATAGTGTGGCCAAGCCCGGCCCTTTTCCCCGCCCCCCGCGAGTTCTCATTGGTCCTGCGTGACGTCACCACGGCCTCCTCGCTGTGCCCATTGGGCACGTGCCTGTCCGTCACGCAGCCGGGGCGTCAGGGGGCGGTGGCGGCCATTTTGGAGCAGAGCTCAGGGCCGATCGGCGCGCAGGGAGCGCGGAGGCAGCGCGGAGCCGCAGGGCCGCCTCTCCCCGCCATGGCCGCCCAGTTGGGTACCGGCGCCCGCGCGGAGGACTCCGGGCAGGAGAAACAGGTGAGGAACAGCGTTGCGGGCCCTCCCGCTTCCCGTTGGCTCTGCAACGCGCCACTCTTCCTTGCCCCGCTCACCGGTTGGCCCCTGCCGTCGTTATTCTAGTCTCTCATTGGCTGCGGTGCTAGCGCGGAGGCGGGACTTCCGGGAGAGATGGCGGGGGCTTGTGGGACGCTGGCGTTGCGGGGTTTTGTACGGCCCCGGTGCGGGCCGGCTGCCCGCAGCGTCCGGTGCGCTCCTTCGGGCTGCGTGTGGACGAGGCCGTGCGGGAGCTGAGGGACATCGGTCCCCCTCGGTCGTTTTGGTCTGCCGTGGGGCAGAAGCTTTTACATCCACCGCTGTCTTTCAGGACTCGCAGGAAAAGGAAGCCGTCATCCCGGAGCGGGCCGAGGAGGCGAAGCTGAAGGCCAAATACCCCAACCTGGGCCAGAAGCCCGGTGGCTCCGACTTTCTCATGAAGAGGCTGCAGAAAGGGGTACTTATCGCTCGGCTGTGGGCTCTGTGCTCTCCATGCAGTGGGGCCGGGGTGTCACGTCAGCACTCGCAGCATCACAGAGCCGTGGGGGCTGCCCTGTGCCCCTTGTCCTGGCACTGCCCCATCCTCCTGACCCCGCCCTGCTCACAGCCCTTTCAGTCTTCTCCAGGAGAACAGCCCTGGAGCTTTCAGCCATTCCCCATCAGGCGACGTTCAATGCCCAAACGTTCAATCCCAGCACTTCCCAGTCTGCTTGGAACTGGGGAGCCCAGCACTGAGCCCAGAGCTCCAATTGTGTCCTCACCATGGCAGAGCAGAGGGAAGGAACACTGCCCTGCCCTGCTGGCCATGCTCCAGGCATTGCACCCAGGGTCCTGCTGGCCCTCTTGGCCCATAGGGCACACTGCTGGCTTGTGGCCACTAGGACACCCTAGTCCTTCTCTGTAGAGCTCTCCCTGAGCCAAAATCCTGTTGAGCATGTGGATTAAGGAAATGTGGGGAGAAATGTGCAGATCGCCACAGCCTTCTGCAGTGTCCAGGTGTTTCTCTCTGCTGTGTGTTTTGCTCGTGTTCTGGGCTGGTGCAGAGGGCATGGGGGATGCCAGCAAGTCAGCAGAAAAAGCCAATCCTATGGCTGTGCTCCCTGGTAAAGTAATTAAATCTTTCCCCAAGAGCCCTCTGCAGCTGCTTGGGTTGCTGCTGAAGGCTCTTCTCTTTGCACAGGATGATGCAGAAATCCCTTTGAGCCATTGTGTGCGTGGCTGAATGCCTCAGCCACCCCGTACAGCTGGTCCTGGTGCAGCTGCCTGAGCAGTCCCTGCGTGCGCTGCATTGCTGACAGGAATGCTGGTGATGTTTTAGGTACCAGCTCCTAAAGCAAGCACAGAAATGAGGGTTTAATTATTTGGCACCAAGTGGGAAAGGGCTTTAGGGCTGGGCTGGGCTTTGTGAGGCCTTCAAAGACTTTGTAGCACCACAGCATCACTAAATATCCTGAGGTGGAAGGGACTCACAGAGATCACCAAGTCCAAATCCTTTCTCCACACAGGACTACCCAATGTTCAAGCAGTGTTTCTCAGAGCATTGTCCAAACTCTGCTTGTCCTTTTGCCCTTTGCCCTGCTGACAGCAGGGCAGAGCAGCACTGTGGGGTGCACAGAGTCATGGCAAGGGAGCGGAATGCCCTTCGCACCACAGCTCAGCATTGCTGGGAGGTGTCTCAGGGTCACATCTCTGCAGGTATTTGGCCACTTGGTTTCAACTGCAGGAGTCTGGCTGGGCTGTGCTCACTGGGGAGAAGGTCCTGCCTTTGACCTACAGGCTCATCTGTTTGGAATAAACTAAATCAGCAAATGTCCCCCAGCTGTGCTGCTGTAGCTGAGGCTGTCTGGAGGAGGCTGCTGACGCAGCGTCTGCCCCACAGTCACTGTTAGAATCACAGAATCATAGAATGGGTTGGAAGGGACCCCCCAGCTTCAGTCCTACTGTGGGCTGTGTGCCCCCCCATCAGCTCAGGCTGTGCAGTGTGGGGGACCCACACTTCTGTGGGCAGCAGTGCCAGCACTGCACCGCCTCTAGATAAAGAATTTCCACTTCATATCTGACCTAAATCTCCCCTCGTTTAGCTTAAAGCCATTCCCTCTTGCCCTTTTACTGTCTGCGGGTGTAAGAAGTCGCTCTCCCATGTGTTTATAAGCTCCCCTCAAGTACTGGAAGGAGAGGGGATGGGGATGTAGGCTGCTGGCTGGGGAGAGACACCTGAGCCGTGCTGGGCGTTGTGGGGAGCTGCTAAATAAAGGCCCTACAGCTGCCTTGGACTTTCCCCTTGCGTGTTGTTTCGGTGATAAGTTTTGGGTGTCACAGCTTCTTAAAGGTGTGTGTTTGTAGTCTGGTCTGTGCAGCTCGGCCATCCCAGGGTGCTTCAGAGTAACCCGAACTCCTTTTTCTCTTTCAGCAAAAATACTTTGATTCTGGTGACTACAACATGGCCAAGGCAAAGATGAAGAACAAACAGCTGCCGACTGCGGGGCCGGACAAGAACCTGGTGACAGGAGACCACATCCCCAAACCTCAGGACCTCCCGCAGAGAAAATCCTCACTCGTCGCCAGCAAACTGGCAGGGTAGCCCACACTCACGGGCTGGTTTTTTTTCCTGTTTTCTTTTTTCTTTTGGTTAATTGGATTGAACTTCACTGTACCATAGAGCTGGGAGCACCAGAATCCACATAGTTATACGAGTATTTATAGCAAACACACACCACAACCAAGAAGAACGTGAGATGTTGGTAGCCCAGGCCAAATCCTTTGGTGGATTTGATTGCATATTTGCTTTTTGCGAGCAGGTTTGCTGCCTTAACTCTCACACTGCTCAGAACCATCCCTGCTCGCAGTCACTGCAGTGCTGCATCCCTCCCTGCAGTGCAGTGGCCCTGAGGGAAGTGAGGAGCACTGAGAGGAGTTGTGTGGTGTCATCATGTTGTGTTCTTCAGGTGTCTGTAAGGGAAGACGCAGAGGGGGAAGTGGCAAAAGCTGATACGTGGCCTGCAGTCTAGTTAGGTGTGTGCGTTAGAGTTCTTAATTAAGTGGTTGAGTTGGGAGTGTGGCTGCAATGGAGGCAGCAGCCTTGGAGGCTTTGCAGGCAGTTTCTCTCCTCCTGCTCTGTCCTCTCTGCCAAGGATGCCTGAAGCTGTGAATGGAGTGTGGTGGGAGCTGCAGAGCGTGGCTGGAGCTCATCCCTGCACCCCACATGGCCCTGCTCAGAGCCTGGAGTCGTGCACAGATCTGTGGTTTTGGGATAGGTGTGAGCTGTGAGAACAACAGGACAGAGTGGCACCCCAGGGAGGAGAAAAAGAAGAGGCAAATGTGAGAGGATTATAGAGGCAAATGTGTGTTGGCAATGTTATGCACCCCTCGCTTGAGGTTCTTTTTTTTTTTCTTTTGTTCTTTTCTCTCTTGCCTTCTTGTTTCAGGCTTGAAAAAAAGCAAACGATGAAGTCAGTGGTGGCTGCAGCAGAGTGGGGCGCACTCAGTGCCCACTTGGTGCTGCTGAAGCAGCTCCAGGTGTGGGGATTTGGTGGGGCTGAGGTTTGTGCTAGGGCAGCACTGAGTCCAGGCTAGATTTAAGCCCAGTAGAGGTCAAGCAGGCCGTGTGGGTTTTGGGGAGCTGTATTGGATCAGGAGAAAACAAAGGAGGGAGGCAGCGGGTGATGCACTGCACAGCTTTCCTCACATGTGATCCTGGCCGGGTCGCTCACAGAGCTGCACTTTATTGTGCTTCTGTGCTGCTGCTCTGAGTAGGCAGTGAGGCTGTGCTCAAACACTCACGTCTGCTGTCAAGTGGTTCATCAGTGACCCTGGGTGAGGAGCTGTGGCCCTACAGCCATGGACTTTGCTCTGAGGAGTGTGGCAGGGATAGGCAGTGTGCCTCATGCTCAGCTCCTCACCCAGCCCCACGCTGCCTGCTAGGATGCTCTGCTGTTGGTCCCAGCTGCGTTGTAAATAGATACGAATCATATATACAAATATATATATAATTTTTTACATCTTCATTTGTCCTCATTTCTAGTGTGCTATGCTTTAAAAGAAAAAAAAAGAGGAAAAACAAGAGGCAAAATAGTGAAAAATGCAAAACGGCGTTGCAGCTTTGGGCTGCCCTTGTGCTGCTGCCTGTGCCCGCTGGGGGCAGGGAGGGAACGACTGACTCTGAACACGTCTTCCCTGCTTTGCTGGAAATGCCAGGCATGTTTGCACAGCGGGAGGAAGCGATTGTGACAACACAGGATGAGAACCAGCAATAGAAGTTCCCTAAAACGACCGTAACGTGCCGTGGGTGACGTCTGTTCTGTCCCTGAAGCAGCAGAGAGGTGTCCCCACATTCATTGCATGACAGAATCTGCCTTTGCTTTTAGGGGTGTTTGCACCTTTGACCTCTGCTCCTTTGTGTAAACATTGCAAGGATGAGGCCGACAGGTCGGAGTGAGCCAACAGGAGAAATGTCTTGAGTTCAGCACCAGGTATCCAAGGGTGTTTTTGGTGCTCCACGAGCCCAAAGGGGTTTCTTTGAAGCGTGAAGGGCAGAAATGGCTGTGGTCCTGGGCCCTGTCCTGCCTCAGCACCACCTTGTGTCTCAGCTGACCTCATGGGAGACATGGGGGGGAGGGATTTTCCCCTCTTTCAAAAGAAATCTCCATTCCTTTCCATGCCTTGTGCCAGGGGCTCCTGGTGCCCTCCAGAGGACAGAGCTGCCCCTGTGGTGATGTCTCCCCTCGCCAGGGCTGTGCTGCTGGCACTGAGCCTGCAGCCTTTACTTGCCCACGTTATCAATCCTGATGTCATACTTTGCTTCCTCCAGCTGCTGGCGTCACTGGGGTTCAAAGCATTGCGCCGACCCCTTCCCACAGCCCCGTCATCCTATCATCAGACATCCTGCTCCCCTTTCCCCCACCCCAAATCAGCCATTTCGTCATCCCCTCAGTCCCACTTCAAAGCAGGAGCCGGGTGTTTGCACAGGGACATGCTGTTCCAGCTGGGTGCCAAGTATGTGCCGGTGTTTGTTTGTGCTTTAGAGCTTGGCACTGCTGGGGAAATATGTGCTGGGCGCTGCCCTGAGCTGCTGGAGCGAGCTGAGCTCGCTTCTGTTATTGCTCCCAGTGCCAAGAATTTGTTTCCCAACAAGGACGCATTCCTTGAGGCCACAGGGAAGGCTCTGGAGTGAGATTTCTCCTTCCAGACCCCGGTGTTGCCTGGTCCTGCTTGAAGAAGTAGGCAGCAGGGCAAAGGATGTGTGGGGTTCATGCATGACCCTGTTTTACAGTCTGGGGCAAAAGGGCATTGGTGACACTCAGGACGGGGCTGTACCCTGAGGTCACCACAGCCGCCTCCTCTCCCAGTGGGTGGTGACACTCCAGATGGTGACAGATATGTGAGTTTGCAGTGCTTTCAGGCCCCCCAAAATCACCTTCACATTGAGTTCTTCACATTAGCAACTCCCCAGGTCCTCGCTGCCTCTCTGGAGGAGGAAGATCTGTCTTAGGGGTTCTGTGGGGTTTCCCATCTGGTATTTTATCTCCACAGCTGGAATTTCCCTCCATCCCACACACCACCTCCTGATGGGTTTTGCAGGGCTTTCAGGGGTTTCCCTTGTCCCTTTTGTGGGGCCATTTGCTTTCTACTTTCCCTCTCCTCAAGGTTTTGGTGGCAAGCCCACGCTCCAAAGATAAACCAGAGTCCAACCCCTATAGTTGCCCCAGGCTGATGTCATTTTCCTTTGGTCCACAGCTGCACTCACACCTTTGGACTGAGCAGCACCACAGCCCTTCCTGCAGGGAAACCCTTCCTTAGGGGGCAACCAGAGTGGATGATTCCTCAAAGGTCTGATTTCCAGCATCCTGCCCATCTTTGGGCACAAAAATCCATTGAGTGTGGAGCTGGTTGAACTGCACCAGGAGCTTCGCCTCACTCCAGCACTTCGCCATTGCTCCTGGCACTTTCACAATGGTGAAGATGGAGCTGGAGGTCTGGGGGTAAAGAATCTCAACTCCTACAACAGCTTTGGTTGGAAGGAACCTTACAGCCCCACCAACCCGTGCTGTGGGTTGGAAGGAACCATACAGCCCCACCAACTTCTGCTGTGGGTCGGAAGGAACCTTATGGCCCCAACCTGTGCTGTGGGTTGGAAGGAACCTTACAGCCCCACCAACCTGTGCTGTGGGTTGGAAAGAACCTTACGGCCCCAACCTGTGCTGTGGTCTGGCACCATTGCCTTGGGTGGCAGCTGCTGGTGGTGCTGTGTCCTCAGCGTGGTGCCCAGTGTTGTGACAGCAACAGGTAGAGGTGAGGACTTGGCTGGTAATGAGATGAATGCACAGCAACTCCCTATGGACACAGAATCACAATCAAGGTTGGAAAAGACCTCAAAGATGCATCAGGTGAACTCGTCACCATTTTCTTGACCACCTCCAGGTGCGGTGAGCTCCACCCCCACCTCCCTTGGCAGCCCCTCCCAACACCGGGCCGTTCGTTTTGAGAAGACCCCCATTGGTCAGAACCCAGCCCCAAGAAACACATCAAGAACAGAGGAAGAAATAAGCACAGGGAGCAAGGCTGCTTGGGGCACTGCATCAATACCAGTGCCACCAAAAAGGGATGGAGGGTCTTAGTAACTGAGGACTCCCTGCTGAGGGGCACTGAGGCTCCCATTTGCTGCCTGGCCATAAAATGGAACGTAGGAAGTTCCGCACCAGTACCTGAAATAACTTATTTACGATGAGGGTGATGGAACACTGGAATGGGCTGCCAGGGAGCTGGTGGAATCTCCTTCTCTGGAGATATTCAAGACCAATCTGGATACCTACTTGTGCAGCCTGCTGTAGGGAGGCTCCTTTGGCAGGGGGGTGGACTTGATGATCTCTCGAGGTCCCTTCCATCCCCTATAATTCTGTGATTATCCATCCCAAACCTCTCGAGAAGCGCTGAGATCTCCTTTCAGCCGCCCTTTCCGCGGCACTCCGCCTCAATTCCCCGCCCTCAGCCGGCACAGGGGGGGATCAGCCCCACATCCAGCAGCGAAACGGCCCTTTTTCACCCCAAAATTCCACTTCCCACCCTCTGAGGCCACCCGCAGCGCACAGCAGCCGCTCCCCTCCCCCTCCCCACCCCCCACGCGCGGGGCCGGACCGGAAGCGGAACCGCCCCCCCCGCGTCGTCACCGCGGCTATATAACACCCGGCTTCGCCCTCCCGCGCTATCCGCCGCCGGTGCTGGTCGGGCGCCATGTTTGCGGTCAAGCGGAACGCCGTCATCGGCTTCAACCTCTATTGCGGCGGTGGAGGCCCGGGCCTGGTGCCCGCTTCACCAGCAGGAGATCAAACCCCGCCGCCCGCCGCCGCTCCGGCCGCCGCCACCGCCGCTGAGGTACCGCGGCCTCTGATTGGTTCCGCGGGGCTGTGGGCCACCGCCGGCCGCGCCGAAGCCCCCCGCGCTCCGATTGGCCCCGAGACGGCCCCCCACTCTCCGATTGGCTCCGAGGCGGCCCCCCGCGCTCCGATTGGTTCCGCCGCTGCCCGCCGGCTGCCGTCGGACTCCACGCCGCGGCCCGTCGCGCTGTGGAGCCCCGAGGAGGAGTTGGACGGCTGCGAGCCCGAGTCCGAACGCGGCCCGGGAGGCGATTCGTTGCCCAGCACGCCGCCCGAGCTGCCCGACGAGCTGCCCGACGAGCTGCGGCGGGACTCCTTGGAGCTCATCCTCCGGTACCTCCGGGAGGCGGCGGGAGAGGCCGAGCCCGGCGTTAAAAAGCTTTTTCCGGGGCTCTTAGGAGGGCCCGGGCGGCCCGGCAGGACGGGCGGAGCCGTCATGGAGAAAGCGCTGGAAACGCTGCGGAGGGTCGGGGACGGAGTGATGGAGAAACACGAATTGGCCTTCCAGGGTGCGTGGAAACGGGAAACGGGGAGGAAGAGGGGGTGGGGGAAGGGAAGGGAACGGCCGTGGGGTGAAAACGAAAGCGGACTTTGTGCTGGGAAGGGCTGGGAGGGGGGCTGGGCTGGGCCACGCCGCTCCCCGGGGGCTGAAGGGCGGCCGTCCCTGTGCTGGGGGGCTGCTGGGGCTCCTCACGATGCTGATGAGGCTCTGGGAGTCCCCCCTGTGCAGCAAGGAGGGGTTTGGGGGCTCCTTAATGCGGTGTGGAGGGGTGGGGGATCGTCCTGGTGCTGCACTGAGGGGTCTGGGGCCGCTCTAATGCTATGAAGGGGCTTTGGAGCGGCTCCCTGGTGTGGTGTGAGGGGTTTTGGGGCTCCCCTGTGCGTGTGAGGGGCTTGGGGTCCCCTCTGTTGCCGTATAAAAGAGCTTGAGGCTGCCCTGCTGCAGGCTTTGGGGCTCCCTCATGGTGCTGTATGGAGGGGTTGGGGGAATGGGGGAAGTTTGGGGTCTCCTCGTTGAGATGAAGAGGGGTCAGAGTTCCTCTAAAGAAGTGGGGAGTTGTGGAGTTGCTCCGCTGAGGGGGTTTGGGGCTGTCCTGCTGTTGTATTACAGCTTTTTGGGGCTCCTAAAGCCGAGGGAGCTCTGGGGCTGCGCTGCTGTGGGGTTTGGGACTGTGCCATGAGGTCGGGTCCCTGACTCAGGTAGGAGAAGCCCCTCCCTCCCCACAGCCCTCAGCTTGTAGAATGGCTGCTTTAAGGTGCTGATCCTGACCGGTCCCAAAATAGCCGCTAGAAAATAGCCCTGGTGCCTGGGCTGGGCTGAGCAGATGGGGAGGCTGCAGGTTTGGATGTGCTGGAATGGGCTGGAAGGGAGAACCGGCCATTTTGGGCTGGTCTTATGTAACTTGGAAGTGAGTCCTTGGGGGCCGGTGAGAGGCCAACCATTTTGGGCTGAATTGGTGTCATTTAGAACGGGATCCTTGTGGACCAGCAGGAACTGACCATTTTTGGCTGTTTTTGTGTAACTTGGAAGCAGCTCCTTTTGAGGGTGGGGTGTGGGGAGGGGAGGGAACAGTGAGAACCAACCGTTTTGGCTTGGTTTTATGTAATTCCAAGCCCAGCCCTTGAGGACCAGCAGGAACTGACCCTTTTTGGCTATTTTTGTGTAACTCGGAAGTGACTTCTTGGCAGGGGGGGAAGGGGACCAGTGAGAACCAACCTTCTCAGCCTGGTTTTATGGAATTCCAAGGCCAATCCTTGGGGACCTGCAGGATGTGACCGTTTTGGGTTGGATTTGTGTAACTCAGAAGCGACTCCTTGGGCTCTGATGGGTGCATCTGCTGCCAGGTCACAGAGGGGGCAGTGTTGGTGTTTTTCCCCCTCCCCCAAGCCAGTTTGTGGTGAACACCTTCCATGTTTCAGTTTGTTGTTTGTTTGTTGTTTCCTCTTCTAAGTGCAAAGGGATTCAGTTTGTTCCTCACTTCCTGCACTGCACTGTTTAGAAAAGTCCAGGGGTTAATTGCCCTGCCCCAATTAAATTGGAGGGTGTGCTGCTAAACGAGCTGAGCTCAGGGTGTGCAGATTGACCCAAGCTGCTGTTAGCAACTGAGGCTTCTGCAGAGCTGGCAGCTCTGTGTACAGAGGAGGAACTGGCTTCTGGGAGGCTTCCTCTTGGTTTGAGCAATAACAAGCAGTGCCTTTCAGTTTCGTAAAGGCCTTGTCTTGTTTGCTTATTCATGAGGGGGCACTGTGGATCAGGCTGTTCCAGGTGGCTGCTCAGGGGCAGGGCTGCCAGGCTGCTCCCAGCCTCCTGCTGCCCTCCAGGTTCCCCAGGGCCCTCGTGAGATCTCAGTGGGCAGCATGGGATGGAGGTGGGGTCCCTGCTCTGCTCGTTCTGTGGCAGGGCCTGCAGCAGCAGCTGCTCTGTCGTAGCTTTCAGACCCCAGGTACAGAGGCTGTGTCCTCTCACTGGTGGCTTGGCATGGCTCAGCCCGTCTCTAAGCTGGAATCTCTTTTCAGGAATGCTTCGGAAGCTGGAAATCAAAAAAGAAGATGATCTGCAGGCGGTGCGTGAGGTGGCTGCTCACGTTTTCAGTGATGGAGTAACAAACTGGGGCCGAGTTGTCACACTCATCTCATTTGGTGCCTTTGTTGCAAAACACCTGAAAAGCATCAACCAAGAGAAGTGCATCAGCTCGCTGGCGGGGATCATCACAGACGCTTTGGTCTCATCCAAACGCGAGTGGCTGATGAGCCAGGGAGGCTGGGTGAGTCACTGCCCACCACGAGGCTTTCGGAACGATTCAGTGTTTCCTATTTCCGTAACCCACTGGGTGTCAGCTGCCTGTGTCAGCGAAGTGCAGATGAGTCACTGTTCCAGTTAAAACCACTATCTGAAAGCACCTAGCCAGTGGCATGCAGTGCCTTTGACCCAGCTGCTTGAAGCAGTCTTTGACCCAAAAAAACACATGCCCCCCTGCCTGGTGAGGAAGTGGTGGCATCCCTAAAGCAAAACAGATTGGGGTGCCCCGAGCTTGCCTGAAGTTGTGTGGCTCCCAGTTGTCACCTGGGCTGTGGCTGCAGCAGATCTCCAGGAGCTGTGGGGTGTGGAGCCTCATTCTGTGATGCTCCTTCCCATGGAAAGAGGCTCAGAAATAACTGTCTCTTCTTTTTCTTAGGAGGGCTTTGTCGACTTCTTCCGAGTTGAAGACCTGGAAAGCAGCATCAGGAACGTGCTGATGGCCTTTGCAGGAGTGGCTGGCCTGGGGGCAAGCTTGGCCTACATGATCCGGTGAGCTGCAGTGCTGCAGAGGGGCAGAGCTCAGGGCAGACCCGCTCCGCTGGGAGCTGGCGAGCCGATCACCTCCTCCTGTGCATATTTATGCAGCTGGACTTGTGTTGACCCCAGGAGAATATCTAGGCATCCCCTGAGCAATTCTTTCCAAAGAAAGAAGGTATGTTCCACTCAGATCGTGGGTACCAATGAGGATTTATTGCTTTGGGAACAGAAAGCGGAGGAGTTGACTGATACTCTGCTTCGTTCAAGAGCATGAGGAGAGAAAGGCAAAGTGGACAGCGTCAGTTTTATCCCGGAGGAAACAGATCTGTTTCGTGAGCCAGCGAGCACCTGCAGCTCCTGCCTGGACTGATCCTCGTGGCTTTGGTGTGGTGGCTGTTGCGGAGCCGATGCTTCGGAGTTGTGGTTGTGGGTTTTTGAAAATGGCATCTTCAGCTGCCATGCTGCTGCCTGAACTCACAGCTCTGCTGTCTCAGCTTTAGGCAGCGGTGCTGTGCAAGGCTGAGGCGTGCAGCCCGTGCTGGAACTCGGGGTGATTTCTGTCCCCTGCTTTCCAGCAGGGTTTGCTCAGGCCGCGGGCGGCCCTGTGAGCAGTCCTGCAGTTTGAGCTGGCACTGTGGGAACCGCAGCCAGCTGCAGCCCGGCAGAGCCGGCCCGTCTGACTGCTCTCACCACCCCGCCACGCCAGCAGTTTAAAAATAGGGAGTACATTTGTAAGTAGGTAAAACCCCACAAAAGGGCGGGGAGGCTGCAGAGAGCCTGTAAATATCTGTACGGCTGCAGAATGTGTGCCTCTTTACAGAGCTAACAACACAAAAGCAAAGGTTGAATGTGGTGGAGCTGCTGATGGATGTGCTGTACTTCATTCCTTGCGTGGAGTTTTTGTGGCAAAGCCTTCTGCAGTGACTTTGAGCAAACCTTTCTGTGTGCTCGAGCAGAAGTGCCAGGGATTGTAGTGGGGATCAGTGGCTGCTGCACTCACTGTCTGCTGGCCAGCAGCTGCCACTGCTGTTTATTTTAATCTTTTTGGTTTTCCGAGCTCTTCTGGCAGTTGGGAGGTTGTGGAAGTTGGTGTTGGTTACTTCCTTCTCTCCCCTTTAATTTTGACTCCGTAAGCAGTGAGCACAGCAAAAAGCTGATATTTGAATGTAAGTGTTCTGCAGCTGTGTAGAACTCGTTGCCTCGGCTCTGCAGCTGGTGCCAACCCCAAGCACAGCACCCAGCCCTGGGCTCCTCGTGGGCTTTGGGCTGTGCTGTGCTTGGGGCTGAGGACCCCTGCAGAACGGGGCTGAGCGTGGTGAGGAACCCGCCCAACTGCAGCCCAAGCAATGCCCGGTGGGAAGAAAGCTAAAAGCAGGGCTGTTGTCTGACCTGCCTGGGTGCTGGAGAAGCACTTGGTTGTGTCAATAAATGTCTCTTGATCTCATTGGGTAGCATAAAACTTTTTCCTGTAGCAGGATGGGGAGCTGAAGGCTCAGCTGTGAGCACCCCAGCCCCGTGCTGCTGCTGCTGCCTGCCTCTGCACTTTGGCCGTGGCTGAAACCCCAACTGCTGCCTCTCGGTTTCAATTCCTGTGAAGCTGAAGGAGGAAGCGAGCAGGGCAGCGTGGCCGTGGGGAAGTCCCTCATCCACGGTGGGATTCCCCCCCGCCCCCCTTCCCCGCGGGCACCCGTTGCCTGTGCACACCTCATTGCTCCGTCCCCCAGCTGCAGGCTGCTCTCCCCGCACCGCCGTTGGGTTTTCAGGGTTGTTTTGGGCCGGCTGCGCCATGGCAACATGCAAAAGGCGGTCGCGGCCACCTGCGCTTCCTGGAAGCCGCGGTGCTGATAAGGCGCGGCCGCTGGGGCAGCTGATACGGCTCAGCTTCCTCCGCCCCGCGGCTTTTCGAAGAAGCGGCGCCGCGTTCCGCGAAGCAGCAGCGGAAGTCACGGCCGTGTGGGGCCCGGGGGGGGGGGGGGGGTGAGGGGGGGTAGGGAGGAATTGGGGGGGTGGGGAGGGGAATGGTGGGAACCTCCATCTGATGGGGAGCTCAGAGCTGGGCTGAGCGGCCCCACGGCTGCGTGCTGCCATAGAATGATTGGGGTGGGATTCTCACCCCCTCCCCCCACTGTGTGCCCCCAGCCCAGGGCCCCGACCACATCTTCGGGCTCCCCCGGGGATTGGGGCCTCCAGGTAAGGAACTTCTTTCTCACAGGTGTCCTCAATAAATGTCTGTTTTAATGCAAAGGCTCCGTTGTGAGCGATGTGAGGGCACCGGTCCGCTACGTGCGGCTCGGCTCGGTTCGCACCCACGACCCCGCGCTCCATTTCCATGGAATTTGCGTCACTTCCGGTTAGCGCTGTAGCCCCGCCCACCCCGCTCTTATTTCTGCCTCCTCGCTCCGGCCCCGCCCAGCAACAGCGTCCGCCAATGGCGCTCGCTCGATCACGTGACCGCTTCCAGGAACATTCCGCGTAGCCCCGCCCACTCCGGGGCGCCCGCGGGGTGCGGGGGTCGGAGTCACGCGTGGAGCCGTCGGAACGTGGGGGGTTGGGGGGGGGAGGTCCTTCAGCAGAGGGCGCTGCGCAACACAGGGACTCTTGGGAGGGAGGGGGGCTGCGGGGAAATGGGAAGCCCCCCCCCCACCCCATCTCAGAACCTTCCAGCATCCCCACGAGGAATAATGAAGTCACGAGTGGGGAATCCAGCTCAAGGGATCATTGTGTGGGTGGGGAGGGGCAAAAGCCCGGTGTTGTCCACACGTGGGGAATCCACTGCGTGCACCCTGGGGACACGAGGCCGTGTGCAACACGCAGCACCCGCAGTCCACAGACCGCCCCGGACACGCGTGGGTGCCAGACAGGGCGCACCCCGATCCACAAACAGTGACACAGCTCCAACACCCCGAAAACACACACAAAATCACACACACACACAAAAACACACCCCAACACCCCCCCCCCCCCCCTTTACTCCCCAAAATCACCCACACTGTGAGGAGGGGGGACACGGTGCAGTGTGACACCGAAGCACCTTTATTACCGGCCTATTAAGCCTCCTGGCCGAAGGGTGGGGGGGGAATGGCAGCTCCCAGCGTCACCCCCTCCAGGTATTCCTCCTCAAAGCACCGCAGCCTCTCCTGGCCCCCCCACGCACAGCAGCCACTGGGGTCGCGCCAGGAGCTGCGTGAGGCAGCGCAGAGGACATCGATTTGCTGAGAGAGCTGCGGCGAATGGGAGAAAGGGTGGGGGGGTTAGGAGCATCGACCACGCATTCTCGTGCCCCGGACCCCCCCTCCAGTGCCCCCCCCCCCCCCCCTAATACTCACCTGCTCCTCGGCGCAGGGGCTCCGCTCTTCCTGGGGCAGCGCGCAGCACGTGGTGGTCACCGCTTCCAGCAGCTCTGGCACCGGGCGTCTGTGGGATGAGGGGATCAGAAATGGGGGTCCGGGGGGGGGGGTTTCTGCCTAACCCAGGGTCTGAGGGATCCGAGCACGTGTGCTGTGTGCCTCCCACCCAGGCTTGAGCGTGGGGTAGCACCAGGGTGGGGGGTTCTAAGAGGAGAATGAGGGGGTGGGCTGGGGGCTTTGGGGGAAGCTGAGAGATGGGAGAGGGTCTCAGGGAAAACCGGGGGGGGGTCCCAGGGGCTCTGAGAGGGTGGGGAGATGGAGGGATGTCCCAGGGGTGATATTCCCACGGATCCCAGGGAGATGGAGGGGAGAGTCCCGGAGGTTTTGGGGGGTTGTTATTCCCAAGGACACATTGGGGGGGGTCCCAGGGGCTGCCATCCCGTGCTCAGGGCACCCCCCCCAGCACCCACCGCTTGCTGAGCAGCCGGATGGGTCCGCAGAGGGTGCGCAGCATGGCGGGGCCGGGCCGGGCCAGACTGATGTTGTGCACTTCTTGGTCGTAGGCAGGGTGGGGGGCGGCGGTGGCGAAGCAGCGGCTCCGGGCTTGGCCCAACCCTCTCTTACAGCAGCGGTGCTGCCGGGTCTTCACAGCCCCCTCCTCCCGGCAGAAGCGCTCCAACCCCCTCTGCCACTGCAGAGACACGCGGGGCCCCAAACACCGCTGTCAGCGGCTGTCCCCACCCTGTCCCTGGTCGCTGCCATCACCTCCTGACACCTCTGTCACCCCTTGAGATAGGTGGGGCCTTCCTGAGACACTGTGTCACTCGCTGGGTCACCTCTGTCCTCCTGACACCTCTGTCACCCCCCCTCCAAGGGACACCTGTGTCACACCCAGGGCCATGCAGGGCCACAGACACTTCACCCCCCCCAGGATATCCCAAGGGACACTTGTGTCATCCCTTTGGGACACCGGCAGCACGTCCTGGACACCTGGGTCACACCTAAAGACACCTGTGTCCTCCCCAAACACCTTCATGGGACACTTAGGTCACTCCCCAGGAAACACCGTCATCATCCTTCCGAATGCCTGGATCGTGTTCCAATACACCTGCGTCACCCCAAGTGATACTTGTGTCACCCCCTCAAGACACCTGCGTGCTCCACAGGCACCTAAATCACACTCTGGGATGTCTACATCAACACCTGGGACATCTGTGTTAATCCCTTGGACCCACCTGGCTACCTGTGTCACCCCCAGGACCTCTATGCCACCCCCTCCAGATCTCTGTATCACCCTTCCAACACCTGTCTAGGGGTGGTCAAGTTGTGATGGAGGTGAGACCACTCCTGTCACCCCCCACCCACCTTTACATCTCCCCCACAGCTCCCTCCCACCTCCGGGTCCCCCTATATCTCCAACTCACAGCAGCGTGGGCGCACTCCAGACTGCTGTTGTGGCAGCAGCGGCCGAAGTCACGCTCCAGGCGGCTGTGGAAGCGTGCCCGGGGCCCTGGGAGACCTTGGGGGCTGGGCCGCAGCCCCCGCAGGCGGCAGATGTTCTCCATGTTGGCGGCGTTGGGTTCGCCGGGTGGGAAGGATGGCACGACCACGGGCTCAAAGACGGTGATCTCGGTGATCTGGGTGATGGCAGTGGCGCCCACGGTGGCGTCGGTGAAGCAGCGGCGTCGCGCAGCGCCGTGCCGGTGGCAGCAGTGGAACTGACGTGTTTTCACCCCAAATTCATCCTCGCAGAATGTGTCCAGGACATCGGTCCACTGCAAGGACAAAGGGACACCCAGGTTACCATCAAAATGTCTTCACATCTGTGTCACCCCCCCTCCTGGATACCTGTGTCATCTCCCAAGACACTTCTGTTATCACCTTGGGATACCTGCATTGCTCCCTGGGACACACTCCTGGACATCTGTTCCCTTCAATATCATTGTCACCCCCTGGGACACCCTCACAAATAACCGAGTCACCCCTCAGGGACATATGGGGCTCTCCCCAGGCACATGCATCACCCCCTGGGACATCTGTGTTAATCCCTTGGACCCACCTGTCACCCTCTGGCTACCTGTGTCACCCCCAGGACCTCACCCCCTCCTGGACATCTGTATCATCCCCTAGCACACCCCTGCCCCCCTCCCCACCCCCCCAACATATCTATGATCTCTACAGGACACCTGCATCACCCTCCGGGATACCTGCATCACCCAACCCCAAGAGACACCCCAGCTCTGTGTGCCCCCCCTTGGTGACGTGACCCCAGACTCACCGCCCGCCGGGCGCAGGGCAGCGGGGCATGGTGCTGGCAGCAGCTGTCCAGGCGAGGCCAGAAGCTGTCGAGTGCAGCCACCTGCCTGCGGAGGTGGGCAAAGGCAGCAGGGGGCAGCGAGGGCCGGGGTGCACGGGGGATCAGCGAGGGGCTGCGGCAGTAACGGCTGAGGTCGTCAGGCAGAGGCCAGGCGGGGGGGAAGCCCTCCAGGATGCTGCCCCAGGTGGAGGTGTGTGACGGCGCCCGCGGGTACGGGATGTCATCAGCCCCCGCTGATGTGATGATGTTGGGGAGCAGATGGAAGTCCTGCTCCTCCTGCTGCACTGTGGGGAGATAGCAGGGTGAGCTTACTTTTCTCCACCCTGCAGGACACGTCCCACATCATTCCGGGAGGGTCCCCATTCCACGGTCCCGGGTGTCCCCTTGCTCATGCAGACTTGTGTGAGCCCTACAGCCCTGTCCCCACGTCCTCCTGTTCCCCCCCTCCCCGTTGTCCGCACCCCTGGCTGTCCCCTTGCCCTCCAATCCCTAATTATGTCCACCCCTGTCCCCATGTCCCCTCCATCCACACTCCCACTTACGCCCTGTCCCTACATCTCCTCCATCCCTTGTGTGTCCCCGCATCCCCATGCACACCCCTGCATTCTCCATCCCTCCAAACCCCCTCCTCCATTCTGGGTTTCCCCATGCTCCCCCCATTTCATCATGTCCCCCATTCTCACACTGCTGGATCTCGTGGGATTGCTGGATCAGTTGCTCATTCTGGGGCTTCAGGTCTGCCACTGTGACATGGGGACAGAGGGCACAACCGTCACCCCTGGCTCAGACCCCACAAATACCCTCCCCTTCCCCTGTCCCAGTGCTGAGGTGGGGGGACAAATGGGGATCCACACCCCCAGATACTGGGGAGAGCATGGCAGGCTGTGACAGGGACAGGACAGGGATGGCCGAGAGGGGACACAGGTGGTGGTAAAGCAGCCAGGAAAAAGCTCAGGAACGTGGGGAGGGGACACAAAGTGTCAGGGAGGGACTGAAGTGACCAAAACAAAGGGACCTGAGCACCCAAAGAGGGGATGGCAGGGCTGAGCAGTGACCCAGCTCTGCAGGGATGAGGATGCAGGAGGCTGGGAGGGGATGCAGGTGTTTGGGAAGGGGACCTGGGTGGTCAAGCAGGCATAAATAAGCCACGAAAGGGGCACAAGTGGCCACGAAAGGGGCACAAGTGGCCATGGAAGGAACATAAGTGGCCATGGAAGGGGCACAAGTGGCCATGGAAGGAACATAAGTGGCCATGGAAGGGGCACAAGTGGCCATGGAAGGAACATAAGTGGCCATGGAAGGGGCACAAGTGGCCATGGAAGGGACACAAGTGGCCATGGAAGGGAATCCAAACAGCCGGGAGGGAACATGGCGGGGCGGTGGCCCAGGTGTACAGGGAGGGGTCCAGGCATGCAGGAGGGGCCCAGGTAGCCCATGAGGGCTGAGCTGTGCCCCAGGGGCTGCAGGGGACGCGATGGGGAACTCACCAGCCGTGCCGAGGAGGAGGAGGAGGAGGCCGAAGGCGGCCATGGTGTCGGGCGCTGTGCAGCCACCGGCGGTTCTGCTGCCTTATGAAGAGCCGGGGCGGTGCGGGGCCTCATCCCGAGGCTGAGTCACAGCCTGACGTCGAAACAGATCCGGAGGGGGGGGGGGGGGGAGACCAACAGGGGGGGGCAGGGGGGGTTGTGGGCACCCAGTGCGGCCTGCACCCCTGGGTTGGGCTCAACTGAGGCCTGCGGGTGGGCCCCATGCCTCAGCACAACCGGCCCGGCCGGTCCTGGGGCACCACGACACCAATGGGCCTCAGCACCTCCAGGGCGGCCCCAAAACCATCACAGTGACCCCAAAATCATCATCACGGCGATCCCAAAATCACCACAGTGGCCCCAAAACCACCACGGCGATCCCAAAATCATCACGGCGACCCCAAAACCGTCACGGTGGTCCTCCAAACCACCCCCCCCCACCTCCCCCCCCCCCCCCCCCAATCCGCTTGCATCACTGCCAGTGAAAGCGCAGTGGATTTTTTTGTGGTTTTTGCCCCATTTTGGAGCCCGCCCCACCCAGTGAGTCACCCCATTGCTGGCGGGGTGATGGGGATGGGGGGAGCCTGCAGGGGGACCCTCCTCTCCCCCCCCCCCGCCTTGGCACGGTCTTATCCCATTGCCACAAATAACAAGGATAAAGGAGCTGACCTCCACGGGACACTGAGCACAGGTGGAGTGTGACATTGACATGGCCCTGGTCACGTCCCTTACACCCAGGAATGTGTGTATGTGTGTGTATTTGGGGGGGGGGGGGAACAAGGACTTTCTGACTGCAGTGAGGAGGGCCCAAGGAGTCCCCCCCCCAGCACAGCTGCACCCCAAAGGGCACTGAACCCTATTCACAATGAGGGACGGGGGGAAGGGGATGAGAACAAAATTTGGGGTTGGTTCCCACAGGGGCAGCACTGCCCCCCCCCCCCCCCCCCCAAAGGGCTATTGCCCAAGGCGCCGGCTGACGCGGGTTTGCGCAACCCCCCCTCGGGTAGGGAAAAACCCAGACAACACAGCGGGGGGAGCACAGGCGTCAGGGGGGGGAACCTGCGTGTCTTGGGGGGGGGAGAGTCTGGTGTCTGGGGAGGGGGGGGGCAGAAATATGGGGTAAATGGGGACCCAGGTGGGGTTAGAAAAGGGTGTTGGGGAGGAATTGGTGTCCAGGTGGGGGCTGGGGATGCACTGGGTGTAAATAGGGGACAGGTACCAACATGGGGAGGACACAGGTGTCCAAATGGGTGGAGGGGAGGGGGGGGCTGGGTCCTATTTTCAACACCTGCAGCTGCTCTTGGCAGCAGAAAGGCTCTGGAGAGACCCTTTGTTCCCAGCAGAGGCACAGCCAAGCACCGTTTCCCAGCACTTTAATGAGTGCGTGGTTGGAGGGGTGGGAAACAGAGAGGATACAGGGTGTGTGTATGAGGGGGGGGGGGTCAGAAGAGTTCCTCAGCGTTGGGGACGCGGGCGTCCCGCAGTTCCCGCAGCCGCTGCAGCACCTGGCCCAGGCTGTGCTCCCCCAGCTGCCGGTTGTCCCGCGTGCGGATGCTGACAGTGCCATGTTCCTGTTCCCTGCGGCCGACCACTGCGGGGGGACAGCGTGGTTTGGGGGTTGGGGGGTAAAAAAGGATGGGTTTGGGGGGAAACAGGTTGGTTTGGGGGGAGAATAGGCTGGTTTGAGGGGGGGAACAGGCTTGGTTTCAGGAGAAATGGAAAATAAGGTTGTTTTGGGGGGAGCAGCCCTGCTTGGCACCCAAACATGTGGGTGCAGCCGTGTGCTGTGCACACCCACACCCCCCTGTGCACACACACACACCCAGTCTATGCACACCCACGCCCGCGCTGTGCACACCCACACCTGTGCTGCACCCATGCACCCTCGTGTGGGCACACTCAGACTGTGAGTCACACACACACACACACTCATGGGAACCCCCTCAGTGCTCCCACACCCACCCATACCCCCCCCGTTATGTGTGCACACCCACACATGTTCCCAAGCACACCCACGGCAGCCCCCAGGTGTTCATTTGCAGCCTACATTGCACAGTCCTGAGCAGCACCCCTCAAACAGAGAGTCCCTGGGGGGGGGGGGGGGGGGTCTCAAAGGATTCCCAGGGAATTCCCAGGGGATCCCAGAGGGTTCCCAGGGAGGCTCTGCGGGTGTTCCCAGCCACTTCCTGATGCTCTCACCCCACAAATCCCAGTTCCCGTCGGGATGCGGATGCGGAGGTGGGCAGGCAGCCGGGAACCACTGACTCAGTGCTGCCACTCCCATGCCCGGGGGGGGAACGGGGGGGACACATAGCCAGGGGGGGACTGGGGTTGACAAGGAGCATGGGGGTGATCCTTTCCCCCTTACCCAGCTGGAAGTTGTAGTGGGTGAGCTGTGCCCGGCGGATCTTCCTGCCCAGTGTGGCACCTGCATCGGCATCCAGGTCGGCCATCACGCCGTCCCGCCGCAGCATGGCATGAACCTGCCAATATCAGGTCAGCAGGGACGTGGGGGACAAAAGGGGACATGCAGAGCCATTGGGGACAAACTCACCTCACGGGCATAGCCCTCAGTGTCAGGTGCCTGCGGGATCACCATCGCCTGCAGTGGGGAGAGCCAGAGCGGCCTGCAGGGAGGCAGCTGGGGGTAAGGGAGGGAAGGGGTTTGGGGTATTCTTGAGTTTGGGGTCTCCTGGAGACGGGGCTATGTGGGACTGGGGTGCACCCAGGACTGAAGGTGCTCCAAGAATTGGAGATGGTTTGTGGGATGCCCCTGGAAATTAGAGGAGTTGCGTGGAGATACAGAGGTACTCTTGGGAATTGAGGGTATCTGGGGGTGGGAGTGCCTCCAGGACGCCCCCAGGGACTGGGGGTGCTTTGGCCCCTCACCATTTGCCACCGCAGCTCTCAGCCATCACAGCCACCATGCGCTCAACGGAGCCCAGCACCGCGCGGTGGATCAGCACCGGCCGCGCCGTTCCTCCAGCTGCACTGTGGGGGCACAGATGGGGGGCTGTTGGCAGGCACTGCGCCTCCCAGCACGGCCCATCTCTCAATCCCCCTATCCTACATATGATCCCAATATTGCTCCTGCCCCTACACCTACCCTTGAGCCCTTCCAGCCCCAATCCTGATCTCTCCAATGACTCCAATCCTATGCCCCCTGGTCTCTATTCCTGTCCCTTGGTCCCTGATCCATCTCCACCCACCATCCCATCCCCAAACCTGCCCCGTCCCCATCTCTTCCCTGCCTCCTCAATCTTTAATCCTACTCCCCTTCCCCTACCTGGCATACTCTAGCCCAAACCTCTCGGGCATCTGGAAATCCAGCTGAATGGTGCCACACTGGTGATGCCTCCCCAGTGCATCCTGGATCCGGATATCGATCTGCAAAAAGGGAAGGTAGCAGGGGTAGCTCTTCCCACCCTGACATACGGGACACAGCAGCCTCAGAGGACAATAACGGGTCCTTAGAGACTCCCCCCACTCCTCTGCAACGTGATGCAAAACCAAACTCACCTTGGGGCCGTAAAAAGCGCCGTCACCCTGACTCAGCTCCCAGGGCTCTCCAAAATCTTGGAGGCTCTTCTCCAATTGCTGCAAGAGCAAATGGGAAGGGGGAAGGGACATGATGCGATGCTCTGGATGCAATGCGTAGATGTGATGCTTGGAGGTGGAGGGGGCAAAACCAGCACACGATGCTCAGGGTGTGTTGCAAAGGAAAGACACATGGGATGTGATTCAGGAGATGCAATGCCAACACTGTCCCACCTGCTCAGCACGGTCCCAAGTTGCAGCATCCCCCAGGAAGCCATCGGGGCGCGTGGCCAGAGCCATTTGGAAGGAGAAGCCCAGCGTGGCGTAAACGGAGCGCACAAAGTCCAGGCAGGCACCGATCTCTGCCTCCAGCTGTGGGACAACGCTGTGAGTAGGGAAACAGGGGACACAGAAGGGACACAGAGGGGACACAGAGGGAACACCCACCTGCTCCAGTGCACAGAAGATATGTGCATCGTCCTGCTGGAAGCGCCTCACACGTGTCAGCCCGGTCAGGGAGCCGGGGGGCTCGTTGCGATGCAGCACCCCAAAGTCAGCCAGGCGTAATGGCAGCTCCCGCCACGATCG
The DNA here is from genome assembly GCA_037305975.1 of Chrysolophus pictus. Classification (NCBI taxonomy): domain Eukaryota; kingdom Metazoa; phylum Chordata; class Aves; order Galliformes; family Phasianidae; genus Chrysolophus; species Chrysolophus pictus. The sequence goes on along the minus strand of CM074600.1, from coordinate 2,074,537 downwards.
CGGCCGGTGGGCGAACATGAGGCTGCCAACAGATGGACAGATGGATGGATGTCAGCCCTGCCGAGCCCCTCACCACCCCTCCAGCATGCTCAGCTCACCAGTGGGCCGGGCAGTTCATGGGTTTGAGTGAGAGCGTCTCGGTGCCGGCGGTGAAGGAGAACATATGGGCGCTGTAGTGCTGCCAGTGCCCCGAGAGCTCCCAGAGGCGTGGGCTGAAGATGTTGGGGGTCACCACCTCACTGAAGCCCCTTGCCTGGTACTCGCTCTGTGGGGATGGGATGGGGACATCAGCCTATCCTCAGGGAGCTGCGTGCACCCCATGGTGGGGTCTGAGGGGCCATGGGGCACGGCACTGTCCCCAGCAGTTTGCAGAGGAGGGTGACAACGCTGGAGCAGCCCAGGGGGCTTTGGGGCCATACCCTGATGAAGTCAATGAGGGTGTTGTAGATGTGGGCTCCACGGGGCAGGAAGAAGCAGCTCCCAGGGCTGAGTGCGTGGAAGAAGAAGAGTTCCTGTTCCTGTGAAGTGGGACACGTCACTGCAGAGGCCATCAGTAGTCAGTTCCCAAGAACTGTCCTACGCAGGGCTCACCTTCCCGATGCGCCGATGGTCACGTAGTGCAGCTGCATCCTGTGCCTGCTGCCAGGCTTCCAGCTCCTGCATGCTGGGAAAGGCGATGGCAGCGATGCGTTGCAATGAGAGGCGGCCCGAGGGACCCTGCCAGAATGCAGCCGAGCTCTGCAGGAGGGACAGAGGGGGGTTACGGGATGCCCACATCCCCTCAGCTCGCATTCCCTGTGCTGCACCTACTGTCAGGATGCGCAGTGCCCCGATCAGCCCTGTGTGTAGGAGGAGGGGACCGTGGCACAGCTGAAGCAGTGGGCCACACCTGCAGGGATGGATATGGGGGGGGGGCTGAGTCACCATTCTGCCTCACACAGCCCTCGATGGGGCCACCGTGCTCACCTATACACAGTGGTCATTGGGGATGTCACCTCCTCCTCAATTCGCTGCAGCTGGAAGCTGTTGTGCTGTGGGGAGCGAGGCAGGTGACGATGACATGGGTGACATCAGCCTAAGTGACACCAGCACAGGTGACACCAGTGATGGTCCAACTGGGAGGGTGCCACTGCCCTCGGGGAGGGGACAGCCAAAGTCTCACCTTGAAGAGCTCCAGCAGCTCCTCACGGGTGGCCTCAAGGCGTTCAAAGCGATGCTGGGAACGGGCGAAGGCCATGCAGGCATCCTCCAGCACTGGCAGCTCACTGCGCTGCACCGTCCTGCGGGTGCAGGGACACGCTGGGGATGTGGGCGAGGGGCTCCATGGGGCAGCGTCCCCACAGCCCTGTACCTGTCGCCCATGTGGGCATCGCAGAAGAAGCCATCCTCAGTGGCGACCGTACTGCAGATCGTGGCTCCATAGAACTGCTCCACTGCTGCTCCCAGGACGAAGGCGCTGGACTGCCAGAAAGCCTGAGGACGCAGGAGATGTGGGGGACGAAGCAGATGTGGGGGGATGCAGCAGGGATATAGGAGGGACACAAAAAGCATGGAGGACAATGGGGATGCGTGGGACCATAGCAGGATAAGGGGACACCGTGGATCTGAAGAACACTTAGGGGACAACAGGGAGCACAGGGGGGAACTGGAGATACAGGAAACGTGGTTGACATCAGAAATACGGGGCCATGGAGCGTGGCTGGGATGGCGGGGGGGGGTGTTAGGGTTAGTGGCTGTAGGGGACACAGCGGGGACGTGGCACTCAGGAACACGGATTGGTGAGCACGGTGGGGATGGGCTGCGGTTGGACCCGAAGGTCTTTTCCAGCCTCACTGATTCAATGACTCGGGGAGCACGGAGGAGCACTGGGGGTGCCTGGGGGTGGGGGGCACTGCGGGCAAACGGAGATGTGGGGACACGGGGTGACTCACAGCGCGGCCCTCCGGCGCGGTGAAATCGAGCAGCTCCAACTCCGCGTCGCTCTCAAGGGGCCGCTTGAGGTCCCGCAGCTCCCCGTTCACCCGGGCCACCACCGCCGAGCGGCGCCTGCGGGGACAACGCGGGGACAACGCGGGGTGTCGGGAGCCGACGGGGGAGGCGGAGGGGGGGGCGGGTCGTACCCCAACTGCTCGGCCACGTGGAGCGGGGTGCTGCGCAGCGCCCGGCCGGGAAGGAAGCGACCTCCGGGCAGCGAGATGCGGATCGGGGTCCCTTCTGCGGGGCCGCTTCCATGGCCGCTTCCACGCTGCTCGCGGTCCGCTTTCAACCGCTCGAAAAGCCGCAGCCGTTCGGCGAAGTGGGGCTGAAAGCGGACAAAAGGAGTCAAAGGGTGCGGACCCCAGAAAATGACGAGGGGGGGGGGGTTGAGGTTGTATTGGGGCGGGGACTCAGCGCACCTTGTACCGCCGCTGCGACCCCCCCAGCAGCAGCAGCCGCCGCATCGCGGGGTCGGAACCGCCCCTTCCGGCACCGGGGGGACGCTGCGGTCCTCCCCCGGGGCGGAGCTCCGCGATTGCGGCCTCGGGGTGACGAGATCCGCCCCTCCGACCTCAAATCGCCCCCAAAAGCTTTCGGGATGCTGCTGGGCTCCCCCCGCTTTTGGTCCCCAAAGCGCCGCCATTTTGTCCTCCTGCGGTCTGATCCCCCCCCCCCCCGCGGACCCCCACGTGCCGCCATCTTGTGTGCCCACAGCCGCTCTGAACGTCACCCCAAAACGCCCCGAATCCCCCTCAACGCCGTCACTTTGTGCCCCATACATCACGTCCCACCCGAACGCTTCAGACCCCGGCGTCGCCATTTTGTGCTCCTCAGGGCTGCTGTCCCGCGTCGATGGCCCGAATGGCCCCAAAATGCAGCCGTGGGGCGTTCCTACAGCCGCCCCCCCACAGAATGCTGCCGTTCTGTGGTCCTGCGTCCACCAAAACGACCCCAATGCTGCCATTTTGTCCTCCTGCAGTCGGAGCCCCCCAGCGCTGCGGACCCCCACGTGCCGCCATTTTGTGCGGTTCCCAAATCGGATGCAAAAAGTGATGCAAAACGCCCCGAATCCCCTCAATGCCGTCATTTTACGCTCCTGCAGTCACCCAGCCCCCACAAAACACCCCAAATGTTGAAGCTCTGCCGTCCTGCGGTCCTACAGACGGCCGCCCACAAAAACCACCCCAATGCTGTGGGCCCCAACGCCGCCATTTTGTTCTCCTTTGGCCGCTGCCCCATACAGACATCCCAAACCCTGCAGGCCCCACAACGCTGCCATTTTGCTCTTCTGCCCCCCAACCTCCGCTTCACAACCCCACCAGCAGCACTGGGAGCCAACAATAGGCCCATCGTAGGGATGGGGTCTTCTCTTTCCCCGTAAACGTTGGGTTTTGCCATCCCCCAGGCTGACCCTGGGGCAGCAGCGATGTCCACGTCGGGGTTCAGAGCCACATCTCGGTGCCATTTGGTCCTTTGGAGCGGCCGTGCTCCATCTGCAGCCCTCAGATGGCGATGCCAGAGCGCTGAAGCATCGTTCAGCTGAAGGAAAAGGAGCCAGAGCAGCACAAAGAGGGAAAAACTGGAATCAGATGTAAACAAAAAGCTGAGATGCTGAACGGGGTGAAAGCATTGCTCCTTTCTGGGGGGGAGAGCAGCGCTGGTGGGGATGGAGACCGATGGGGCTGCTCTGGGAGGAGGAGGAGGAGGAGGAGGAAGAGGAGGAGAGCAGCAGCTGCCAGGCCCCAGGGGTGCAGCCATAGCAGAAGGAGGGTTAGAGAGAGGATGACACCAATCCAACGGGTGTTTTATTAATGGAGGAATACACATTTCAGAACGCCCTGCAGTTCCACCGCCGCTTCCTCCAACGCTTGTTGCGAGCATCGCCCCGACAAACCCGGCTCTGCTGAACAGGGAAAAGCAAACAGCCCTATTTACAGCGCTTTGGGAACAACAGCAGCTCGCCCTCCTGCAGCTCAGAGCACGCCTGGTTGTTCTGCAGGGTTAAAAGCACACAAAAGCAAACACGAAAACCCCCCTATAATGCACATCATCCAGCAGGCGGTGGTGAGCACCGAGAGCTGCCTGGCGTCCGTGTGTCCATCCGTGTGTCCGTCCATCCACCCGTGTGTCCATCCGTGTGTCTGCATTCCCCTCTGGCTCCGCTTTGGGAACCACGAGACACGCTTTATTTATCATTACTTTATGTAAAAAATAGGTGTTTTATTTTTCTTTTGTTTTCCTCATCAGGTGAAATACAAAAAGTATCGCTGGGGATTGAAATCACAGACATGGGGAGAAAGGAAAAAAAAAAAACCAACAACACCCCCAAAATGCCTTCATGTCTCCAAATCACTGCGTGGGTTTTACTGTGCAGCGGTGCCATCCTTAAATGCAATTTTAAAGCAACAGCACAGAGCAACGTGAGAAACCAGACAAAGAACCACGCAGCTTCCACTGTTAAAATACCTCATTTCTTTTGGCTTTTCTTTACAGGATGGTTTCCTTCCTCACGAGTCCTTGTGTTCCTCCCAGCCTCAGAGCCACGGGGATGCCAGCAGCAGTCAATCTCGTGTGTTGGATGTGGAAATCATTGCTTGAAAGAAAAGCAGCAGCAAAGTCATTCACATTGTTGTATCCAGGGGGAAAGGTGGGTTGGGTGAGCACTGCAGCCATAGTCAGACCCCACTGTAGGGCTCAAGGGATGCGATGGGGCTCCATGCTTCAAGATGAGCAAACCAAGCTCTGGGTTTCCCATCCAGACCCGGAGCCAAAGACATTCAGAGCTGTGATTCAGTGCTTTGAGGCACAGCGAAAGGACGACGAGCCCTGAGCTCCCCGTGCTGAGCACCTCACAGCCACACACACCGCGTGGATGGAACCGAACACAGTCCCCAGCACACACAGCAAAGAAATGATCTGCCATTTTCTGGTTTTGTAATCTTTATGTAGATATTTAACCCTACACCCTTATCAAACATATATAATGAGTTCTACCAACTAAAAAAAAAAAAATAATAATAATAATAATAAAATAAAATAATCAAGTAAAATTCCAACTTCATATAAAAGCCCCCTGCGTGCGGCCGCAGCGCCGTCCCCATGCCGTGTGCAGGAGGGGGGAGCTGACATCGCCCCATCGCTCTGCATGCAGGATCTCTCTTGTACAGTCTGTGAGTTTGTCAACAATCAAAGAGATGTCATTAAAAAGTGATTATATACACACATACAAAGTCAACAGTGTTCCCAGAACAAAAATAAAATAAAATAAAAACCCAAACAAACGACAGACAATGGATTTTTCCCAAACGTGGTTAAGATCTACAGGAGGGCCCACGACGGAGCTGAGGACGCGGTGCTGGGGTGGGTGTAGGGGATGCATGCTGGCCCTGGTGCCGCACCACGCCGAATTCCCTGCTCTTTTGGGGGCAGAAAGCTGCAGGGAGCTGGGGAGCACGTGGGTCAGTTTGCAGCCGGACTGAGGTTCCTGGGGTGAGCACAGCCTGGGGCAGCTTTGGGGCATGGCATGGGGTGTTTCTGCAATGCCCAATGCTCCCAGCTACCACCCCAGGAAGGGACAGAGCTGCAGGCGCCAGGAGAAGGGGGAAAAGGTGGCTCGTCCCCAAGAAAGGCACAGGAAGGGTTGGTGTTTGTCACAGCACGAAGCGCTTGGACCCTTTATTCATCCCTCCCAGCAGCCGAGCTCCTGCCCCGACCTCTCCTCGTGTCTGACACGGGCTGAGGACTCGGGAGGCAAAGCAATTTGGTAATCAGCTAAAAGAACATCCCAACGTCGCGCATTTGATCTTTCTTTTTTTTGTGTTTTGTTTTGTTTTTTTTTTTTTTAAACTACTACTGGAAGTTTTATTACAACAGCAATACTTCTTTTCGTTAAAACATTTTCTCTAGTCTCGCACCAAGGGGGTGGCTTAGGAAATAAACAACCAAAAAATACAGAACATTTAATTTAGGAAAGTGTTATATGGGACTTTTTTTTGGAGGGGGGGGAGGAGGGGAGAGGTTGGGGGGGCTGGAAGGGGTCGAGGAGGGGGGAGAAAAAAATAAAAGAAAAATCAAGTGAAAGCGCTACTCCACTGCTCCTACAACGTCCCAATACCTTCGCTCAAGAGATCGGCGTCTGCTTCAGTACCTGGGGGGGAAGAAGGGGCGTTTTGGTGCAAAGAAAGGGGAACCCCTTCCAAAAGTCGGCCGCGGCCTCTTCAGGCTGTGAAAGGGGTCTCTGTTCATGAAGGGCTCCCGGGGCCTGAAATCTGCCCGCGGGGTTCTGACCATCATCCCTCCGCGGTTCGCACCGTCTCTGTGAGCGATGGGGGTGACGCTGCGGGTCGGCCCCAGCTGCTCCCTGCCCAGGGAAGCCATGCCCACCCCTTCGCGGACACGGCCCAGGGGCGCGCCGCCGTGGTCCCGCTGGGGCTGGGTTGGCTCCCTGGGTCCCGCGTGCACACCGAAATGCTCTTTCATCGTCCCTTGGTGAACGGTACCGTGCTCCTTAGGGAAGGCGCTGCCGCCATGCTCCACGGCGAGGGGGGGAGCGGGGAAGGGCACGCCGCCGTGCTCCCCGGCTGGCGGTGGCTGCGATGGGAAGGGGACGCCGGCGTGCTCCCCAGGGACGGGGGGTGGTGGGGGTGTGGGGAAGGGGACCCCGGTGTGCTCCACGGAGGGAGGTGGGGGCACGCCGTGGGGCAGCGAGAGAGGAGAGGAGGTTTCTTTCGAGAAGGGGTTGGCGTGATCCACGGGCGGCATGTGGGGAGGGACCGAGTGATCCCTCGGGAAGAGGCTGCCGTGATCCTTGGGTGGCGCAGCTGGGGGACCGGTGGGGGGACCAACCGGATCCCTTGGGAAAGGAGTCCCGTGCTCGATGGGAGGAGGCGCGATGGGAGGCGGCATGTGGTGGTCGAAAGCAGGGCTGAAGTTGTTTGTTCTGAAATTGTTGACGCTCTCCTGAAATGGTGGCACGCGCTCCTTGTACTGCGCCTGGAAGCCACCCATGCCTGGCAGCTCAGACGCACTCGAGGGCCCGTTGTCAAAGGCGCTGCCCGTGTTGCTTATCTCAAACCACCCTGACCTGCTCGCCTCTCGTCCGTGTCCTCTGCTTCCTTTCCCCAGCACTCGGATGGACTCCACAGTCTGGATGGGCTCCCCAGACATTCCCCTGCTCGATGCATTGTGGTAGCCCAGTGTCTCGATGGGGGCTCCTTTCTCCTCAGTGCTGTCAGGCAAATCCAAGCATGACGACGACACTCTGGTCTCTATGCGGTAGTGCTCCTCTTGCTGCTGCTGCTGCTGCTGCTCTCCTTTGGAAGCACCAGCCTGGCTGTGGCTAACCCCTTCATTTGAACTACTTTTAGGAATCTGGCTGAAATGCTTCTCCTCAGAGGGTTTACGAGAGGCATTTTTGAGCATGTTCTTGAATTCGATCGTGGACGTGGCGGAAATGGAAGAGCTCAAGGACTTGTCCACACCTGGTGCGGGCTGTCTGCCTGCAGGGCTGGGAAGAGTGCTCTGAGAAGAGAAAAGTGACCGGTGGGGAATCGAGTGGGGTGAGTCCGGGTACTGCTTCTGTGAGAGGCCAGAGTGCACCACGGGTTTGGGCAAGTTGTTATGATTGGAGTCAGGTGTGAAAAAAACATCGTTCTTACTGGGTGAAGGGGACCCATCTGAGGTGGAGTCGTTTCCTCTGAGGCTGTAGCTCCCGTACATCCCTGGAGACGTTGAGAGCGTGTCGCAGCTCTCGCTCTGATCGAGAATAGACCTCATTGACTGAGGAAATGATGACTTCACACTAAAATCCTGTGATCTTTGACCATAGCTTGGCAGGACTGGCTGATACTCTGCACCTTCTGATAGTTTACTTGATTTCAAAATAGACTTGGCTGGCTTCTTCTCCAGGTTCAACATGGCAGACGGCGGTGGCCCAGAGTAATCAAAGTCACGGTAATCTTCATCTTCCTGAAAAGATGTGTCTGGATAAAACTTCTCCTGAGAGGAGTCCATTAAAGAGGAGGGTATTTCCATGCTGTCTGCAGACTGCTTGTACATTCCGGCCGGAGAATCTCTGCCGAGGCTGAAGGGCCGGTAGGTATGCACAGAATTGGAAAGTTCTTGGGGATATCCATCGTCTCTGCTCTGAAGAGGTGACCTCGTGCTGCTGGGAGTAGAAGAACCGGGGCTCATGATTTTTGAGAGCAAAGAAATAGTGTCAACATTACTGGAGGTCGGCTTGTCCATCATCTCATCCTGGGTGGGTGTCCCACTTCGCTCGTCGCGGACTGGTGTTCCATCCACGTTGTCCATGGAAGTGCTGGTAGGACCACGCTGAAAGTCAGAGGAGTGACTTTCTGGTGCGATGTTGGACCCTAAGCTGCTTAAAATTGGAATATTCAAGTTTAGACCACTGAAGCCAGGATTTCCCTTCAAGAAATTGTGAATCTTCATCTCCAGGCTTGGAGAAGGGGGCTCTGATTCCAGCTTCGCCTTTGAAATTTCAGAGGATTGACTCATTGAAGTGTCTGTTGTTAAAAGGGAAGAGGGACTGGGAGGATGGGAACTGGAAAATCCCAGGGAATTGGTGGGTGGCTTAAAACCAGAACTTGAAAGCCCTGCGGTATGTCCAACAGGAGCCTTATTAACTGAAGTTGAGGAAACCTCAGCAGCTGATGAATTTGGAGAGTAACCAAAGTTTTTGGATATGAAAGACTGAGTGTTGGAAGGAATATTTCTTCCCTTCAAGCAAGGAACGGTTGTGTTGGCTGGTGATGCTGAAGTGCTCTGTGATGCAGTTTCACTTGACTGAATGGTATTTCCAGCAACACTCTGAAGTAAAGACGACAAACCTGGAAAAGAGAATGCTGCGTTCAGATATTCAGGTAAGAGGCAAGATAACTTCAACTACTGTTAAGGGAAAGATTTCTGTGTTTTCAATACAGATGTTCCTTAAAAGTACTTCATGTTTTAGCCTGGAAAATGATGGATTTTGCTGCTTTAATATTCATGTTAGTAGCCACAGAGACACAAACCTTTGCCAGAGGTTTAAATTAACCTGCACATTAGAATACACAACTGAATAAGTCAGGTAATAACTCGTCCTGGCTTTGTGGCTCAGAGGCACACATGCTGCAGGACTGACCACAGTTGCAGAGGCAACAATAGCACTTTTAAGAAGTTTTTCTGCTCTAATTTTTAAAAAAGCTCTCTCAGAAGCACAAAGAAACTACAAAGACCTCATTTGGTCTCCTGTCACACTCAGCATTATTCCATAAGGTGCTCTGGATAAATGCCCTCAGCTCATGTCAAAAATACGAAGATGTACACCAAGACAATAAAACTGCCCCACTGACACTTGTTATCTAAAAAAGTCACCTACATTTGCCAAAAGTGGAATACATTCCAAATAAGTTTTTTCTCCCTCCATCTCTGCTGTAGGACTGCACAGCAGCACGTGTCAGTACTGACATTGCCATCCAGTGGACAGTCAGACATTCACTCAAAATTCACTCCAGTACCTTGCAGTGCTGGTGCAGTCTGAGTCTGGGTTTTGGACAGAGCAGACAGAATACTTTCAGGAGTTATTTCCACTTTGGAGAGAATATTTGCTAAAGGATTGGAAGGAGCAGATGGAGTCCCCATGGCAGGAGTTTTCAGGCCACTAGTAAGAGTTGTGGGGCTTGTTGGGGTTCCTGGAGAAGGTCTTGATGCAGGACTGACACCTAGGATGGAAGCACACACCACTCACGTATGTTGATTTGTTAACAGGTGCTCTTTTGGCTCATGTTTTCCACACACACAACTGCAGCAGAGTTCCATGCACACAGAGAGGCTTCATGAAGCCAACAATCATGTTAGAGAAACTCAACCAGGTCTTTAAGTAACAACTAAATCGTGTTTATTTCACAACCACTTTCCTTTAATAAAAGATTACAAAACAAAACTCCATTCCCAGCACCTCAAAGTCAAACACCTGTGCCAGTACCACTTCAGCACTCACCTGTGTTTTTCATTACAGAAGTTAAACTGCTAAGAATGGAGCTGATCTTTGCCAGGTCAACATTGGCGAGGTTGGGCAACGCAAGAGCTGGTGACGAAGAGATGGGAGCTGAGCTCACTGGTTTTGGAGCCGGAGGAGTTGGGGCAGGTGCTGTCACTGTCACTGAGGTTGTGGCTGTGGCAGTGGTAGATGGCACCACTTTGGGGGTATTTTCAGTCTTCACAGGTGCTGAAGTTGGAGCAGCTTGCTTTTCCTTCCTTTCTTCCACTGCGTTGGGGAGAGTAAGGGGGGAGAAGGGGGGAAACGAGACCTGGGTTATCACCCTGTCTTTAAAGGATTACTCCAGGTACAGGATTTTCAGTGTGAGCCTTATTTAATCCCAGTTAGAAAACTCAAGTGATTCCAGTAGGATATGTTAAAAAAAAGGCATTTTTGTGGTTAGCTTAGGAGATGGGATGGGTCACAGTCAGATTGTGATTTCCCTGCTGGGGTGAGGACTGAAACCCAAGTGCTCCATCCAGAGTCCAATCAGGGTTTTACACAAATGCTACGTCCCAAAGGAGGCCCAAGAGAGGCGTTTTGTCTGGATGTAATTCCCACACAATTACTCTGCTGCTCCCACAGAACATACCAATGATTTTAGACGTATCATCTTCCACATCAGAGAGCTCCATGTCTTCCACATCCCGATTATCTGTCACGGGCTCCGGAGATCCCGGCTTACGGCTTCCAACTGCTGGAGAATGAGAGTTATCCTCTTCCCCCATTCCCTGGAAGGGGGACTCAGAGCCCGTTGGAGATGGGGCATCCATACTTGGAGAAGGGACAGGAGACTCCTCCGGATCAGGAAGCGTTGCTTTCAGTTGATCCAGCTTTTTCTTCAGATTGCTCACTCTATTAGCAAATGTTTTATAAGCCTGAGACAGAAAGGACATCAGTATTTATTTAACAAGAAGAAAACACGCCTCAACATAACAAGAGTAGAACACATCCTTAGAAAATCATTTCAGTTTTCAATTATCTGTAGCCTGCACTGAATACACCGCAGTCAGAACTTGGGTCTTCAGTCTGACTGGCAGAGCAAGGACCAAACTTTCATAAAAACCATTTTCTAACAGATCCTCTCAGTTTGTTCATCTACTTCTTGCACTGATTACACCGAGTATGGCTTCCAGAATTTAGGATTTCTTAGAAAAAGTGCAATTCTCTCTACATTTAAAAATGCAGAAGTGCTACAGAACTTCAGCAAGGAAGTAACTCAGCTTCTAATCCAATAATTTTTATAGTCTCCTTTTCACAAACAGATGATACGTTTTCCAGCCTCTAACATGCCTAGCAGAACAAGCAAACATCAGTCTGCCTGAGGAAGATGAAGGAAACTCCTACTTACGTTTGCTACCACCTTGACTTCCTTATACTGTGCTTCATAAAATATCCCAGCATTCTCCAGGGCTTCAGTTAGAGAGGGGCCATTTTTCACTTGCTTGTCTAAGCCATTCACAAACTCTTCCAGCTTTGAGCTTGCTTCTTCAAACTCCTTGGAGAACTTCTTTCCACCTGTTTTGTCTAGAAGGAGATGAACAATACATGAGTAACCCATCACCCACCAACCAGCATTTAAGGTGAACTGAACAGGTCAAGAATGCATGCTCTAAGGACGTGTGAGGGCATCTGTGCATGGTACACAGTAGAGTCTCACTGTTTATGCCTGTATCAGCTAGTTTCTAAATACAGTTTCAAATTAAGTATTTTAGGCACCTGTTTACTGGTTCTTAACTGCACAGAATCCAATTTCTGGTTTAAGGCTCAACAGAAATGGTGAGTTCCCAGAACTGTTAAGGATATATTATATCAGTTTTTATACATTAGACTGCCTTTACCTTTTAAGCATTTAAGTGTTTCAGTGCTGCATACATCCACTCTCATGGTGGAAAGCTGCTTCTCTTTCAGCTCTATCTGGTCTTCTGAGCGCTTATATAATAGCAGTTCATCAATGAGAGACTGTGGCTGAAAAATCAAATAAGAAAAGCATCCTCATCACATTCTGCAGAAGAGAAACCCCGCTTTGCAAAGCAACCACCACAGACCCATTTCAGCAACAAACAGTACTGGGACAGTTAAAAGCAGGGGTGGACCCTTTCTATTTTTATTTTTTAATAAATCATTGCCTTTGCTAGTCAGCTTGCTTTTTGGTCATGTATCTCACATGTTCTGGGCACCATGTTAAGATAAATGTATCGCCAAAAACTCCTCAGCCACCCTAAGCTGCATCTCACCAAGGTGATCTGCCTTGATGATCAGTACCTCAGTAGGAACTGTTTGTGCAGCCAGCTCTTCCAAGTGCAGCATTTGGATTTCACACTGCTCCTGAGAAGCTGAACTGTTGCACCAGGTTATTCCAAAGGAAAATCACTACTTCTGCAGGGAGTCTCCATGCAGCTCAGAATGATTTTCAGCTGCCCCACTGTCCATAACAGTTCACAGAAGGGGTCACAGCTCTAATAGAAATTGCAACAGAGACATCTAGCAGCTCCCATACACCAAGGAACAAAAGGAGAGTGAATAGTAGAGCTACTGACCAAGCTTATGCTGCCAGTGGATGTAAGCTACACAAAAGTTACAGTCTAAGGACAGAGGTTAGTGCAACAGAACATTTCTACTAGCAAACTTACTCTGAATTCAGCAACGATCTTGGACTTCAAAGCAGCTTTTGGGTTTGCGGATGCTGCTGGAATAAAGAGAAAGTATAAAGAAACCAAGGAATGACATCCTGATGCTAAGCAAAAGTCAAGAAAGGCAGCCCTAATTAAAGTATTTCAACATAACGAAGGACTCACAGGCTGTTGTTACTCATTGCAGCTCTCCCTCCACACACGTCCCTCAGTGCTCTAGCTTTCCATTAGCTAGATTGTCTTTGATTGAGGCCAACAAATTATACCACTGCTTTATAGGTTTTATGTGCTATAAAAGTTCACTTTTTTCAGCTCTGCAGTTGGTCTACACAAGGTTCACCTGGCAGCCCTATTGGATGACAGTTTATACCTCTCTACCAAAGAAGGTAAAAGTGTTTCCTAAATGCCAGACACACAGCTCATTATTTCCTTGTGATGTGGTCCCTCTTTGCTACTTACAAAGCTTAACCAAGTTCTCAACCTTAAAAACAAATTGCTACACTCCTATTCTGATCACTCCCTTATGTTACTTCTCCCTCAGCAGTGGTGAGGATGGATGGAATCCCACCATCAGGAGACACTATATCCGTTTGTTTCTGGACAAAACAGGAGAAACATCTGATAAGAAGTGAAATGATACATCCTTCATCCATGCTGAATTTACAGTGCGCTTTTGTTTGGGAAAGCAGCTTGTCACGTTAGCCAAGTAATAAAAGCTTCCAAGCTCTTTTGTTAACCTTCTGATCTCAGCACTTGCACAGGCAGACGTATGCTGCATCTCACACCTAACATCCCACCATCCTGCTTTAGTGAGTATTCAAGGTTTTGGTGTATAGCAAGATCAGTAAGATTGCTGTATTACAAATACATTTCCAGCTAGACTGCATTCTGATAATGTTGGATGGCAAAGTTCATTATCTGTACTGCCAGCTTCCAGTTTTCTTTTATCCTATCATCTACTTCGCTGTTGAAGATGTGTTCCTGAGCATGCAGGTAGTGTTCACCATGCCTTCCTGCTGCCAAAGTACAAGGTTCTGTCTGTCTTCTCTCCATCTCTGCATAGTCTAATGCCAGTTTCCAAGAGGTTTCACCTCTACTGTTCATAACCTCTGCTCTCAAAGACTTTTTCTTTCCATATTTCATTCCTTTAAAAAGTGGTTCTCTAGCAACAACTCCTTGGTGCTTTACACATTAGTCTGTAAGGAGCTTTACAAGCCTGGAAGGTGCATGCTGGCTCGTAATTTAGTCCAGGTACTCTGCCCATTTTGGGCTATAGCCTTTCTTCCTCGAGAAGGCAATTTTTATATTAGTTCAGAGAGTTCACATTGTTTCCTTACTTTGTGATTTCTTCCACGGCTTATTCGGTTGTTTGTTCAGAGTTTCTTTCAGCTGCTTCTGAGTTTTGAAAGTGGTACCTGGAAAACATTTCATTTTTTGCAGTCTGGCATTATGGGATTCCTTTAAGAATCTGGTTTTGGTGCCATATGGTTGTATGGTAGAAGAGTGAACAGAAATTTGTTTTAAAATACCTAGACCAAATTCCTTTGATGAGCTGCTGGATGCCCAAGAGAACCTAAGTTTACTCAGGGATACAGCAACTTGTGGGATGGTCTTCCATTTTTAAATCAAGTTTCTGTTTGCCCTTGCACTAAGACAGTTCAAAAATCACAGTCATAACCAAAATAAGAAGGAAAAACACAAGGCATCTGACAATAAAACTACACCACTTGTCTCCTTAGATAAGCTTGCAGGAAATGAGCATTCAACAGACATGTGATGCAAGTTGGAAAAACAGCCAAAACACCTAATTTGCAAATGATCTGAAATATGTTTGCTTTAAAATTACAGCAGCTAAGAGACATTTCAGGACATATGCATAAACTTCATTTCTCGACATGCAATGCTCAACTGAAGCCTTTTCATGTGCCAAACCCCGAGCCCCTGATATTGCATCTCTCCTGCAATGGCTACAAGTGGCTCTTCGGAACCAAAGATGAGGATTTCCTGAAGCTCCTTTGGCTGTCAGTGAGGTAACCAAATGAAGCAGAAACACAGACTGATTTCCTTCAAGTCAAGGAAGCCAAGGACCTCAGTGTTGGCTAATTCCTGGCTTTAAGTGACCACACATGCTTACAGTCAGTGAAAGTGATTTCAGGTTTTAAGCAGAGTTCTCTTATTAAGTACTCAGGGACATACATGCAGCTTTGCTTGCAGCCTGTTTCCTACACAACAAATATTAACAGTAAAACCAACTTAATACTAAAACTGAGAAAGAAAGGAACAAAGACACCGTAGTTCTTCAGCCCACAGTGAGACTCAGCTTGAGATTAAGAGCACTCACATCTCAAAAGAAAAGCCAGAGCCTCAGCTCCTCTGCCAGGACACATTTCAACACTTCCAAGAGCACTTTGCACTCGTGAAGACTTTACTATCAGCTGGAACAGCCCCAGCTTACATTGGAGGATTCAGAATTGTCTTTAGGAAGGTGCAGGAAACATTCAGTGCTTCTCGTAACCTCTCTATTTTTTTTTTGCTCCACACAAACGTGGGAAGAGCACACGTGCACAACAAATGCATTCTGTTCAGCCATCTCAGAAATCTTCTCACTGAACTCGGCTATAAGTTCGCAAGTTAAGAAACGTGAAAGGCAAATCACTTACTCAGAGCTTCTTTTAATGCCAAAATGGTCTCCTCAGGATACACGTTTCTGTCCTCCCAGATTTTGAAGATTCTTTCTATAGATTTGGAAACCGACGGATCCCTAAAAAAGAGCACATTGGCTTTTATGTGCCACATAGACAGTAACTTCTCACGATTCTAAAATGAATAATAATATAAGCAATTGTACATCTAAATCAATAAAAGAGCCTTCAGACAGTGGCTATCTGCCCAGATGAAGACTAATTCCCACTGCAAGGCATCTGAGTGAAATTCAAGCCACGCATTGTTGTTAAGAAGAGCAAACTAATGAACACAATATGAAATTTTGCTCCTGTTTCTGGAGGGTTTGACATGACTGCAGTGTGGAGGTGGAAAAGAAACATCACTTTTCTGAGATGTTAAACCTCACAGTGTTACTTACTTCACTAAAGAAGCTGCTTCAGGAAGCACTTCTGCAAACGTATCACGGAACACAATCGCGTTTTTTCTCTTGCAGTTCTGTATGACATCATTGGCCAAGTAAAAGAGATTCAATCGATGAGGAAAGGCAGCTGAGGACAAAAAGAAGACTTAGGTCTGTTATCAGGTAGGAGAAGAGATGTCTGCAGCATTTCTGACACAAGGTAGGGGCCTGCTTTTGGGTTTTCGTTCAGCATTTCCATCGATGCTGTGTGCAATAGCAAGCTCAGAACAGTGATAAAAACTGGGAGCTTAGGAGGGTGACTCACAGAGCTCCCCATAAGTCAGTGCCATTCCCTCATAATTCCAGGCCTCCTTTCTGACTTGGGCTTAGAGAGACCACAAAGCACTGCTGGGCCTGTGCTGCTGCCATGCACTCCGTGCCACAAAAGGAACCGTAAGATCAGGCAGAGCAGCAGCAGCTCATCTGTGAGGTCAAACACACCATGGCACAATGTTCTGCAGAAGAACAGCAGCGAATGCTCTGAGTGTGAGTCCAACACAGCCTCTCAAGCTCCAGCATCGCGCTGTTTGGCTTCAGACAACAACTCCAGAGTTCACTCATCCATATTTTCTAACAAAAATTGTGCTTAAATCCACTCTCCCTTATTTTTCACAGTGCTGTAACAGTCTATAACAGTCTCTACAACTTGCAGCTTTACCAGGGAGGCTTTTCCAGCCCCAGAACTACTTCTGCTGTTGGCCCAACCCAGAACATGGAGGGAGTGACATTTTCCACACCACTTCACTGTCCCCTAAGGAAACCACGGACCATGAAAGTGCTCCCTCCTGGCCCCAGCCCATCATTTTGATGCATCTGGCTCAAAACAAGTCCTCAGCAGCACAAGAGTTCAACATGCTGCATCTTCTCTGAAAAAGAGCTGCTCAAACGGCCTTTCCTGAAGCACAATTTAACACAACCTCTTGTGCAGAGCACAAAGGACTCAGATCTGTGTCCCTTCTCCAAACAGCCTCCTCTATTCCTGCTTTGCTGGCATCAGTTTTGGTCACTGAACCTCCTATCACTGCATCCCCAGACAACAATACATCTGCACTGCTGCTCTCACTTGAAACATCTATACCAAACTCCTCTTTTATCTTACTTATATCCAGTTCCAAATTCAATTATTCCATCAAATCTCCTCTTAAATGGAGCAGTAACAGCGCTTGTCGCTCAGTAAGCTGATCTACATGCTAATTAATTTAATTTCACTTAATTTAACTACATCACGTTAGGATTTAAATATAGGAACGGTGACAACATCCTGCTTTGCTGGAGTTCGTGGGAGCGTGGAGCAGACTTCCACCCTCCTTGGGTGTCCTTATGGGCTGCACCCGGGCTGTGTTGGCCATCAGCACATTTCTCTGACTGCTCTGACTCTTCAGGACCTGGGCAATTTGAGGCAGAGGCAGCCTGATGCTGTGCTGAACTCCATTCCCATGGGTGATTCTGGCCTCCTCCAGCAGTGAGGCTGTGTCCCCACTGCTCCCATCTCCAGGTTTCCAGGTGGGAAGGATTCAGAGCAGAGGAAAGTGGTGCTCTCAGCACAACCCCTGACCTTCAATATGCAGCTTTTTACAACACAAAAACCCGAACCCACAACAAAAGCCAAGCAAAAAACCCACTGTGGTAACTCAGACTCCTGCTGGCCCTCTGCAGCAGCCAGCCCTTTCCATCTCTAAGCCAACCAGAAAGGAAGCCACAGCTTGCACTCACACCTCACATCACACCTGAGAAAACCTCTCATGCACACACCGTGTTTGTATTTGGCAGCTGACAACAACATACTTGCACAATTTGATTGGAAACTGAATGATGAATGGAACACATCTCTCCTCCTGTGCTCATCTCACACACAGAGAGGTATCCATGGCCACTGCAAGCAGTGTACCTGCAGAAATATGGGCACAGCTCACTTTTAGCATACTGAATGCAGCTATTCCAATGGCCTTATAGCAGAGCAGACAATCTCTGCTCGAGAATGACACAGCACATTCACACACGAAAAGCTGTGCTCGTGTGAAGTCCCCTCCATGCACCAGTCATCCCAAATCACACACTGCTGGCAAAAGGGCCTCAATTGTGCCCAAGGAAACAGCACAAAACACGACGGTCTGGGAGCACTGGCACACAGCTGCCTGTGTGGTGTATGGGATCCAACAGTGCTGCTGCAGGTGCAGTCGTGTAGCTGAAGTATTGATGCTCCAGAACAAACTTTGATAGCAACAAACATGGAGAGCCCAAGGATTTGTTAACAGAAACAGTGATTTCCAGCCTTCGTCGTAAGAGTGCTTACGAGGCAAAGTGGGTTTGTTTTGACAAACATTCTCACTGAACACCCACGAAGTGTGGGGGGCACACATTGCTGCCCTCCCTGCTGAAACCCAACCACAGCTGCACACCCCCCATTTCTGAAACAACTCTGAGCAACTTTAGCTTCAATCACCTATCAGATAATCAATGTATCAAGGCAAAGTTTGCTCTGTGACTTAATTAAAATGCAGCACCCCATTGCTATGTCAGCCTCTGGTCAATGGATGCTCTCACCTCACATGCTGCTCTCCAGCAGATCTCACTAACTTCACATCATAATTCAAGTAGGTGCTGCAGACACACCAAGATTTAAACAGTTCAATCCATACACAGCCTTCAAACACAGCAAATTCAAAACTAGCTTTAAGACAAACATCACACACAGCTAACGCCTAGAATCATTAACTCTCCTGCTTGTGCTGAACCTCAGCACAATTAATGTTAACCCATCAGTATGGAGCTTTTTGTAAGCAAACCCACCCACGTGGCACAACACACAGAATCTGCTCCCAAATAGAACCTAGCAGCACGCTGCATAACCACTGTGTGAGCTGCAGGAAAGCTGTGTGAAGGAAACAATGTTCCTTTGGCCCCAAGGTGCACTTTGTACAAGGCAATCCCAGCCACATCTGAGGGGTGAGCAGCTCCTCCTCCTCCTCTGTCACGCTTCAGGCTGCCTTGGCTCAAATGGGAAACAGCAGGAAAGGATGACTGACAACAGAGGTGTGTGCATCTCCTCCAGCTGCACTGCCAACACTTGGGGCAGCTTGGAGCTAACATCCAACAAAGGTGTATCCATCACTGAGTTGTCTTCAGGAGCTCCTGGTGGCCAAAGGGCTGACCAAGATCCAGCAATGTGCCCTGCTGGCCAGCAGGACCCTGGGGTGCACCTCTAAGAGTGTGGGCAGTGTGCTGAGGGAGGTGCTCATCCCCTCTGTTCTGCTCTAGGAAGGACAGAGCTGCAGCACTAGGCCCAGCTCTGAGCTCCTCAATTCTATGCAGACAGAGAACTGCAGAGATGGTGGGAGCGTGGAGCACCTTCCCATGGGGAAAGGCTGAGAGCCCTGGGGCTGTTTGCCAGGAGAAGAGAAGGCTGAGAGGCATCTGATCAGTATTTGAAACGTGGGATCAGGCTCTGTTTGGTGGTGCCCAGTGACAGGAAGAGGGCACAGGGCACAAACCAGAATGTGAGAAAGAACTGCTGCAAATTTAAGTGGCAGAGCTTTGGCACAAGATGCCCAGAGAGGTGGGTGAGACTCTTTCTCTGGATACCCACAGACCCACCTGGTCCTGCTTCCTGAGCAACCTGCTGTAAGAAACCTGCTTAGGAGGGGTGGAGTAGAAGAGCTCCAGAAGTCCCCTTCAACTCCTGTGGTTCTGAGATTCTTCCAGAGAGCACAATAAGCTCTTGGCTCTTCAGTCACGTTACTGGAGAGGGCTGTGAGGTGCAAAGCAATCCTCACAAACATGGGGGATGCACCAGGGCAACCTTGGAATCGCTAGTGGAAAATCAAACCAAACAGAAGTCCAGGCTGGTAATGACAGCTCACAGCCAACAGGGGCTGGCAGGACAGAAGTAGAACATCCATGGCTCCCAAAGAGAGAGCAATGACTTCTGATAAACCGTGGAACAAGAAGAGGACTAATGAAGGCACCCAAATGAAGGCAGCGTCAAGGAATGTGCTTGAAAAGGGATTCTGGCAGCTCCCTGGAGTGGAGGAGTAAAGCAGAACCACCTCTGCTAGGAGTAAAAAGACAACTGCTGTGACCACAGCTAATGCAGGGCTCCAGAGATGAGCTCTGAAGAAGATAAACACACAGCATTGTTCCTTATGTGAATTTATAGCACTGACAGCGAGAGCCTAGGCAAAGCTATTCCTTGGGAACAAACAGGTTCTTACATCACTCTTTAATCACTCAATGCATTAACAAGAAATAAACAAACATTTCAGTAAGTTCAATGTGATTTTTCTCCAACCAGATCAACGTAAGACAAACTCCAGTGACCACTGGCAGACATCTGAGCTTGTGGCACATGGAATCACCTCGTGGTTGGGTCAGAAGAGACCTCACAGCCCCCCATGGGCTGGGTACCCCACCAGCTCAGGCTGCCTAGGGCTCCATCTATGGCCTGGGGCACATCCATGGATGTTCACCCACACTTCTCTGGGCAGCAGTGCCAGCACTGCAATGCCTCCGGCTAAAGAATTTCCTATCATCTAATCTAAGTCTCTCCTTTTTTAATTTAAGGCCATTCCCCCTTGTCCTATCACTATCAGACCGCACATGTAAGTTGGTTTACCTACTATTTATAAGCTCCCTTTAGATACTGGAAGGCCACAGTGAGCTTTCTCTTCTCCAGGATGAACACCCCCAGCTCTCAGCCTCCTCCATAGCAGAAGTGCTCCATCCTCTGGAGCATCCTTGTGGCTTCTGGACCCCATGCACTGTTCAGCTGTACCTTTCAGGGCTGACAGATTGCCTGACTCATTACCAGGCATTACCAAAACAACCCTCAGAGCACATGCAGCACCTCCTCACCGTCCACTCCACATTAACTCAAGTCCTGCCAAAATGCACGTGGGTCACCGAACCACTGCAGCACGGCTTTACAAAAGGTTCAGCACAAAGCAGAGCAACACTACAGAATGACAATATTATCTCCACGCTACTACAGAGCTTACTTTAGCTCCTCCAACACACAAAACCTTCACACATCAGCCAGGCAGCAGCTATAACTCAGCCTTGCTTAGACTTGGGAAAACAGCAACTTTTCCACTCTTGTTGCTGGCATTCACCAAATCTGAGTTCTGGCACCCAACACGTTTCCTTCTTATTGATGTCAGGCTGTGTTTCCTGTGGAACAGGATGGTCACAATCCCTCACTCCACAGCACTGAACACATCTTTCCTCCAACCTCTCAAAACGATGCGCTATAACAACTCAAGCAAAGCACAAAGCATGATTCCAGAGGCCCAACGGCACCGCAGCTCGGTTGCAACAACTCCATTTATTTATTCCGAAGCACAGAGCGGCGACACTAAGCTGAAAGCCTGCCCAGGAGCTGAAAGGCCTCTGGGAAATCACGCCTCGAAGCACGTCAGATCTGAGCGCTCCATGAAGTTGAGCTGGGCAGCTTTGGCTCAACACCAGCACCACCATCACAACTCCACTGCTGGGCTGCAGGCACCGTGCTGAACCCCACACTCAGCCCTGAGCTTTGGCAGCATGCAGCCGAGGCTGCCATAAAGCTGCCCCTTTCTAAGCACACCTCTCCCCGACACCGACCGTCCCAACACCACAGCTGGAAAAGCCTTTGGAGCACAGAACACAAAACCCAAACTGAGTTTCCAAAGCATTGGAGAGGAAAGGAGCCCCTTCAACAAACGGGAACCGCTCCGTTTCCCAGGAGCTGCCCTCATCCACCCGGGCAGCCCAACACGGAGCCCCAGGCCCGGCTCCAGGCCGGCCGCGCACCGAACGCTGACAGAAGGACGGGAAAGGAAAGGGGCGGCCCGGCCCGATCGCCGCCCGCACTCACAGCGCCGCAGCCACTTCATCCAGTGGTAGACGATGGTGCTGTGGTGCCGTTTGTTCTCCAGACACCACGAGGAGAGGCCCTGGATGGACTCCATGGTGTTGGTCACCGCCTGCAGCTTCCTGTCGAGCGAGGCCTCCAGCGCTCCGGCCGAGGAGGACGCGGCCGAGGAGGAGGCCCTGCCGCCGCCTCCGCCGCCCGCCGCCATCTTCCTGCCCTGCTCTCCCAGGCGGGGCCGCGCGGACGGCGGCGGCGCTCACGGCCTTCACAGCCCCGCGGGGCCGCGGCCGCCGCCCGCCCTGACGGCTCCGCCGCGTCGCGCTGCGCCGGCCCCAGAGGTGGGGGGGGGGGGTGGGGGTGGGGAGAAGAAACAGAGCGGGGGGGGTGTGGGGTGTGTGGAGAACGAGGCGGCCCCACACCGAGAGGCGGCCGCGTTCCGAGCTCGGTTCGGAGCTTCGTACCCCCCCCCCCCCCCCAACGCCGGGCGGCGGATGAGGTGCGGTGGTGGCGCGGTCACTCGCCGGCCCCCTCCGCGCGCAGCGCCCGCCCCCCCGCCGCCATTTTGTGCCAGGCTCCCTCACACGGCCTCGGCGGCGCCCCCCCCCCACCACCAACACCGCCGCCTCTTCGCCGCGCATGCGCCGCCGCCCGCCCCTCCAGGCAATGCGCATGCGCCGCCCCGCCCCGCCGCTTTCCCTCCTCTTCGCGCCTGCGCTTTGCGCTGCCCCCTTCCCTTTCCACTCAGCGATGCGCTTTGCTCCCGGCATGCCCCGCGGCCAAGATGGCGGCCGCCTGCGCTTTGGCGGGGTCGGGGCAGCGAAGCGGGAACTGAAGTAACGGAGCCGTTCCGCCCGACGCGGCCCCACAGCGCTTCCCTTCCCGTGGTGCGCTGCCCTGAGATCAAGCTTCGGTTAAAGCACCAAAGTCCTCCCCCGCCCCCCCGTCGGCGCTGTTCCAAACCCTGTCAGAAACGCACGCACGCAAACTGAAGGCGGCTTCAGCTTTTACAAAAAAAGTTTATTATGTAAATATAGGATGTGGGCTAAGTCCCCGTCTCCTACTCTGCTTTACAAACACCAAGTGCTCCTCCCTGCCCCACACCGACCCCGTGGTGCCCCCCACGCCTCCCAGGCCGTCGTACCTCGGGCTCCTGAGGGGTCAAAAAACAGCTTTAAAAACAATTTCTCCCCCCTCTGCTCCAAAACAATTCTTTCCAGAGGAGGTCAGAGACCCTACAGCGCAGCAGGTTTGCACCAGCACCTCCAAGAGCTGAACGTATCCAGAAAACAAATGTAACTGATTCGTTTTAAAAAATATTTCTTTAATCATACTCGCTGTACTGCGGAGAGAGCGGAGGGGAGGAAGGGTTCGTCCAAGTTCCCACGAGGTATTGTTCTCAAACCAAGAGGGGTGCCGGGGCAGCAGCACCCTCAGTCTGTGGATTCCAGCACGGACTCACTCAGAGCCAGGTCCCAGTAGTGCTCTGCTCCGTGCTTTTTAAAGTGCTCCCGTGCCATGTTTTCAGTGGGGCACTGTTTAAATTTCATTTCGCCAAAGCTGCGATCCTTTGCTGTGCCCTGCAAGAGAAAAGGGATTCATTTCAACAAGTCTGTGGGAGAAAGTAGCCGAAATAAAACTGAACGACTCGGGGGGAACCTGAGAATAAACATTTTTACAGGTTAACAAGCAATTAACCTGACAGTTGCAGAAGCATGGGTTACCAGTATCCACCCTATGCTGTGTAATTCTGCTATAGTTCAAGAAATGTTTACAGCTTGAGTCAGATCAGTAGATTTCCATTTCATACTAAGCTGCAGAACGTCAGCCATTCTGTCAGGCGGGGTTAACTTGTGCCTTGCCTAAACCCCCAGAACTCCCACCAAACCAGAACTGCCACTCACCTCCCAAACCAGAGAGCATTTGTTTGTTTTCTTAACAGACTCCTCATCAGACTCGTCATCATCTGGAAAAAAAACAACAGCAACAAATTCTAGTCCTGCAGAACCCCCTACCACTGCTCCACCAGTCCAATGGCTACAACACGATTTGTTACCACCTCCTTCCCCACAGGGTCTTACACTTACCCTCTCCCTTGGTGTTTGATGTTTGTTCATCCCATTTTATTCGATGAAGCATAAGACGTTTGAATTTCTTCTGTGCTTTCGGGCCTGGGGAGAATTGAGACTCACATTCACACAGTTCCTTAACCTTCATGCTTTAGGAGATTTTAAAAGGCAGCAGAACAACAACCACAAACACACAACTAAGCCTTTCAGAGCATGCTCAGCTGATCAGACACAAGTACAGCGCAGCCAGGCCCTTCCAGCCAAACTGTGAGTAACTGCATTGGACTCTGAATGGATGCAATGATTTAAATCAAATGCACTTTCCATCAACAAACGTACTGTTTTTTTCTATCTGGCTTACAGTACTCTCCTTTGTACTCAGTACTAGCATCATTAAAACCATAATGAATGGAATTTCAAAGTGCCTCCATACTTTCTTGTTCTTCCGTAACCCTCTGGCTGTTATTTTCACACACAAGTCATTTTTGCAAAAGCAAACTTTTGAACATTCTGCCGCGACCAAAACCTGCCTCAGAAATCCTCACCTCCTTCTACCACGACCACGTTGACATCTTTGTGTAGAACCACCACGCCTGTTAAGTACAGCTGGCCAGCATTCGCCTCGATTTTGAATTTTTTTGCTGGATTGCTCAAGTTTCTGACCCTAAGGATAGGATAAAAAACAGCTATTTGTGGAAGAACAGAGCTATCGTTTAAGATCTTGAAATTGATTTCTGCACATCAATCTATCAAGTAGGCTAAAGGATGCTCCTCTTTAGTGGCACGTGTTTCTACAGAGCATTTCGTGGGCCAATTTATACACTGACATAAGTACAAACATCCATCAGAGCACACATCCCAGCACTCACCTATACACAGCTATGTGAACTCCCTGTGAAACATCTTCTTTGAGCTTTTTAATCTTCTTTGCTTTTCGTTGTTCTGCTGTCAATTTTCTTGCGGCATTTGCTTCTTCGTGAGCTCTGGATACAAAAAGACACAGCAATAAGCAAAACACAGCCTACAGTTTACCTGTTACCACATTGAAACAGATCCTTCAATCCCTAAGTACAGAATGGATCCCAAAACAGCTCCAAATTCTACCCAGATTCCTGAACTGAGCACACAGGCTCTTTTAATTCAGTCACCAGTCCAATTCTTCCCTAAATTTGTTAATTGATAACAACCTGTCAATCATCATCACAGTAGGAAACTCATTTAACACAGGGCACAAAGCCACTTTCCAATGCCAAAAATTGATCACTCAGACCCAAATCCCCACTCAGAGCCTTGAGAGGTTCATTCAAGACAGTAGAAATAAACTGCAAGAACAGCACACACAAACACACGCACAAATAAAACTGCTCTTGCTTCGCTACATCAGTTCTGGAACTTTCTTCTCTAGGAACAAATGCAGCAGCACCACCACAAAGTCCATCCAGAAAAGACAAACAAAAAAATAGCACAGCGTGCCACCTACTTCTGTCTCTTTGCCATCTGTGCTCTAACATGAGCTTCGACTTTTGTTGGGTCCTGAACAGCTTCTGTCCCCAGTACTCGCATCAAGTTTGAAATTCTTACTGCAAGGAAAATGTGAGAAGAACTGTCATATTTCACAGAAACACCCAGCATGTTCACAGGCTTACACGCACTCCTGCTGCAATTCCCAACCACATTCACAGTTTGACAGCTAACGGCCTGCATCAGCCCAGCTCTCTGCATGCTGCAGCTGTTTCTTCTTACCTTTGGGCTCTGGAGGTGGCATCAGGCCCAGCCTGACTTTCTCCTGTAGCTCCTTCTGGGCTTCTCTCCGAGTCTGTCGCCGTAACTTCTTCTGCTCTTTCTTAGTTAAATAAACACCCAAGGTCACTGGTGTGTCACTGTCCACTGCAAAGAAAAACAAGGCAAGATAAAAACAAATGTTATGCCAACTTTCTGAAAACTGGGTAGAGACTCTCCCTTCCAATTCTGACTGTTTTTGCTGAATTTTCATATTTACTTTCATATGATTTCTTTACCTCACAGGGATAAGAGACACACCAGTCAGTGATACTACAGCTTGGGGGCATGCATGCTGGTTCACCTTGCCAAGTGTCAGCCTTCTGGAATATTTTGTACCTAGTCAACCAAATTGGGCAAAGTCTGAGACCAGAGTGCTACAGGGCAGTACCTGGTGGATTAAGCTGTGCTGGGTGCTCCACGAGGTTTGTGATTCCAAAGTATTCATCTTTTTTTGAAGACGTTCCGCCTTTTCTAGAAAGGAGAGAGTTGGGCATCATTGCAAACCTCCCAGCCTGGATTCCTGCATTCCCTTAAACACAAGCCATGGAAAAAAAATAACACTTCCCTTGGACAAATCACTGCAGGTATTTGACATGCACAAACCTCTACCCAAAGCATAAAACAGAGGCATGCATCATAGACATGTTCCCCAGTGGAATATCCACACACATTTCAGTTAGGAGACAGGCTTGCCACAACTCAACTGTGAATGAGACTTGTGAGTAAACTGCATTTGTGCTTGAGAAAGCACATAACCAACCTGGGGCCAAACAATCACCCTGACTGCCAGGCAGTCACCTGCTCAGTCCCTGGAGGAATGCTGTCTCCAAAAAAGGTGAAGGGCAGCTGCATACCAACACCCTTAGAGAGACCTGGGAGCAAACCCAGTGCCTGCCTGTATCTCAGGGACTGTGGCAGAATTCAGTAGCACAAGCAGATGCGCCCAGCCTAATTTGCCACACTGCTCCATAGAGCCCCATATTATCCCCAAGAAACTCCCAGTTTCCTCCTGCAGAAGAATAATCAAAACCTGGTGCATAAAACACTTACAGATCAAGGCCGTTAGGGATGATGTACGAGTCCCACCACTCTATCTCTGGGATCTCCCCTTCTTTCAGCTCCTTTTTAGGGGTAATAAGAGCCAACTTGGTAGAAGTGTGTATCCCTGTCTTTCTGGCAGCCTGAGAGATCTCTGCCTGCAGCTTTTCTAGTTGAGCCTGAGAACAAAGAGAGGAAAGTGGCACATAAAAGTCATTCCAAAATAGCACAACTTCAGGAAAAGCGTAGTATGTATGCATCTTCTCACATGTAAATGTATATGCTGCTTAAATCTGAAGCAAACTGCAGAGGAAACCTCACAACACAAGATGATGAAGTGCTTTTTCTAACAAACTTGCTAAAAATTTGATGTTATTACTGAGCCTTCTTGGAGCACGGAATGATCCCCAAATAATGCCTCTCTGGGCATCACATCCCTGGGATTTTCTATCTAATGAAGCTCTTCTCTCCCATTTCCCTCACAAATCTGGGCAGTTTATCAAGATTCTTTTAAATCTGCACCTCTAAGGTGATCACTTCGGTAGAAGGATGACTTGGCCAGAGAACTATCTATTCCCTTTGGAATTTTTTCAATCCTTTGTCAAAAAAGCCAACAAATCAGAACAACAAACCACCAGATTTAGTCTTTTGTCAAGTGAGGAAGCGCCCTCCACAAATATATTCTTATTTGGAAGTCTGCCTTTTCAATATGAACGATGTTGACAAAAAAGCAATGCGTGATTTTACCAAAAAGCTTCTTACTCAAGTGAACACAGCTCCCTTCACATCCCAGGAGAGGAGAGTCAACTCCCATCCTGAACCAAACCCTTATTTCTGTGCTGTCAGTTAGCATGGCAAGACCTCAAATACCTTCGTTCGCAACCTCTGGGCAATTTTCTCAAATTTGCCTTTTTCATGGAACTTAAAGGTGCGTTTCTGACGCTGGGCTGGGGTTATGGAGACCCGGGGGTCAAAGTAAGTGTTGGATTCCATATCTTCCGAGGGCTTTTCTTTAAGCTGTTGTTTGAACTGCTCTCTCTTCACAGCTCTGATGTTTGCTTTTAGGGTTGGCATGCGGTGAGTCAATTCAATCTCTTTACCAGTCGCATCAACAGTTCGGCCTTGTTCATCCAAGATCAGTGGCGTAGGCTTTGTCTGATCCTTCAATTCCACCTTCCTGGTGGCAAAACAAACACATTAAAGTGTGATTATAGCATTACTTCAAGGGAATTGAGAACCATATTCCCACTGCGAGCACCAGACCTATAACTTGTGAAAATTTTGTGAATGGCTTTTTTGTACTGTTCAGGTCTCATCTATATGGCCAGAAAGGACTTGAATCTCGCGTACAGAAGTTGAGTGTTTTTCAGGGAAGGAATAACCTCCATTTCATCTCTGTAACGTATTCATTCCTTCAGCAGCCACCAAAGAGCTGTTAGAACTGATGGTGCACAGGGGAAACCCTTTGGCTACACCCTCTATTAAGCACTCTGGAACTTCCACTGTCAGGATTAGCGTTCAGAATAACAGCAGCTACTCACGGCGGTGCGATCCCCATGGCGTGCAGATTGGCCAGCCCCACCATGTTGGCATTGCCAATAAGCCCTGGTTTCAAGGCCAGCTGAGCCTGAATTCGGGCCTGCAGCTCGGCAGCTTTCCTGGCCTTCTCAATGGCATCATTCATGAAGGTTGCTGCCTGGGAGGGCTGGATCGTGTTGCCGATGGGGAGACGTTCCGATTGGGATGAAGAAGAAATTTTTGGCTGTTGACAGAGAAATGACTTTTGTTACACAGCTGTTCTAATACACCCAACACAGGTCAACACATCATAGCTGCGTGCTATGCAGCAGCTTGCTAATTCCAGCAGCTACCTGTGGTGTTGGAGGACTGATGAAGCTCAGCTGCTTTTTCCTCTCTTCGATCTGCCGGGTGGCTGCTTCCATCATCTGTTTGATCTGTGGAAACAAAATTGGACGGTGAATTTTTCTCCACTTTACTGGAAGGAGAGAAAGGATCACCAGCAGCCTTTCACACCCTTTTACAGCTGCAAATGAGCTCAAGCTGGCTTAATGAGAATAGAATTTATCAAGCTACTTTAATTGATGACTGCCAGTTGTAGTGAAGAAATCTAACAGTGCAGGCGCTGCCTGCTAAGACTTTCTTCTCTTGGTTACTGCAGGTTATAAGAGAATATCTAAACTTTCACCACTTGAAGACTCCATGTTGTCATTAGCCCAGTGCACAAGAAGCAGTGAGCTTCTCAAAAGAACACAAGCAGCAACTACAGCAAACAAAGGATGGCCAAAAGCAGCTTGCCATTTGCTTGCACAGCTTGTGAATCAGGATAAAACAAACATTACACTGTATCAGGATTCAAGATCTCAGAGGCAGACAGCGCTGTTCTGGAGACAGAGCTGATGTAACACAGCCCGGTCAGACTGACCTGCAGCTTGGTCAGCATTCCAGGGCTTTCTGATGGCGGGCCTGGAATAACCTCAGGCTCATCCTCAACCTCCTCAAATCGTGGTATGCGCCGTTTCTTGACACCAGAAGATTCTTTGGATACCTCAGAGTCATCACCGAACACATCCTGAGGTAAAAGGAGAGAAAAACAAAACTGATTAAAAGCTAAGAATTTCCATCATGAACACTGTTTCAGGACAAGAAACCACCGTGAGAATTAAATCCAGCACTGAAAGGTCAGCACTGCACTGTGTCTGAGTTTGCAGGGTGGCACTCACAGACTGCCCTAACTGGTAGTCCCACGTGAACTCTGGGCCCTGGTTCCCCCACAAAAGAAGCATCAGTGATGATCCATCCAGCAGCTTAAAAGGACAGGAGAAACTCCAGGGATACGCTTGTGTAAAAGCCACCTTGCTTTCTCAGGTGGTCATGGCATCTTTGGAATTGAGGAGATGTAAGATCTCACTCAGCTACTCAGAGAGATGGAGAAAGCCTGCACACAATCTAGTGTGACCAGGCCCTAAGGGTGCCTGTATCTTCAGTCAACTTCAGAGGGGGTGAAAATGAAAGCTGCTCCATCCTACCATACTCTGACCAAACGGAGAACAGGGTCCCAGACCCTAGAGGCAGGGACATACCTGCAGAATTTCCTCATAGCCTAACCCAGCAGACTTCAGTTCTGAACCAGACGCTGAGATGCTTTTAAGAAGCACAGCTCAGAGAGCAAGTGGAGCACTGAGCATATCATGGACTTGCATTAGGTGTCCATCTCCCAAAACAAAAGTGTGCTTCACACAGAGCTTGTGCTTGGGGAACTGGGAAAATGTGCCATTCAAGCGCTCCCCAGCTCGTGTGTTGGTGGTCATGGATTTCATTTGGTCAGTGCCAGTTTGGTGTATGGTGAACTGGATTTGTCCATGCAGTTATGTTCCTGTATTGTGTGTGAGAGCATTATTGGAAATAAAAATATACAAACCGGTTGTAAGCGTTAGTTGAAATCCCTTCTTCACTATAATGGTTCATATTCTACAAGGACACATCCTCATCCAGACACAGGTACTTCTTGGAAAACCTACAAGTTCAAGAGAAAGGACTTGCCCATAGTATAAAGTGTGTAAACCATTACGTTTTAGTTCCTGAAACTTCCCAAGCAATGACCTACCCCACAAGAGTTAACCAAAGAGAGAGAAGGAAGGCCAGCCAGAATGCTGAAGACAGCTAATATGACCAAGTAAGTAGCATCCTGAATTAATTCACTTCCTGATGCTACAGAGCTAAGTGTGTAAGTATAAATTCAACTCTGAAACCTGCAGCGGTAGTGGGAAAAGTCATTCTACACAGGATCAGGATCTGACAGCCTCAATCAACCATTTCGCTTTACAGCCGTGTGAGGCCAGATCTTGATGAAGGATCTCCAAGATGTAATTCCAGAGACAGAGGTTGATGAGAAGACAGGCTGGATGCCTGTCTCCATATCAGGAGCCAAGAGATGAGTATAAGTCTGCTCTGCTGCATCCCAGGCCTGCTTTGGATCAGTTTAGAAGCCAAGAACACCATCAATCATCTGCGGTCATGCAGGACACCCACGCAGATGTTTCACTGGAGAAAAGTCACCAACCCCACACCCAGCCACATCCCTGCCTCAGTGTGCAGTGTGAGACAGCTTGCCAGGCTGCAACAGGATGCTGCTCCCTCCCCTCCCTCTGTTCTGCAGTGCACTGGCCACTGCCACAAGGAAGATGAGAGAACAAGACAGTTTGAAGCCAGGTGCAATAACGGGCAATTGTGAATTTAACTTCTGAAGAAGTGTGGGATCTGTGCATGTTAGCAGTGCCACAGGATGGTACAAATCTCCTACAACGCCGTGGCCTGATGTCTGACCACCACAGAGTACCCCACAGCAATACAATGCATGATGTTACTCTCTCTCTGCCACCTCCACAAGAGGTCAAAAGCAAAAGCATTGAGGGGGCACAGCTAGGTGAAAACAGCCTAGTCAAAATCTTGCTTTCTAGTGGCAGTGTGGCATGACAAGCGTGTGTGCCAGGCTAAAACCCAAATTAAAGTGGAACCACAGAACAGAAGTATTTGGTAGATGCTTATTGGCACCACTGTTCTGATCAAGAGAGCTGCATAAAGCTGTAGTCCTTTAAGCTACAACATTCACTGGGACACCCAAAATCCAGACCTCTGCAGATCACTAAATGAGGCTGCACTACTGCTGCTCAGGCCGTACTGAAACAGGCAGAATGGAAACTGCTTAAACACACTGTTCATTAAAGGATGAATGTATCTGAGGTCTGGAAGAGGCCCTTCTCTGGCAAGTATTAAAACCTCCTCCAGAGAGCAAGAGAAAAAGCAACAGTTTCTAATAGAAAATGGGGAGCATTTGGTGTTTCCCCAACACATCTGAGGAGGGAAAAACTAAAATCTAAAAAGTATTATTGTAGATAACTGAGGTTAAGTGCTGAGTAAACAAACTTACAGAGCAATACAGTTTACCATAACATAGGAACCTCAGAAAAAAAGTCAAAGGAAACTTACTTTGTAAGCAGGGAGCAGCATGTAGAGTAGCCACTTTTAAACTCAGTATGCGAGTGATGAAAAAAATGGATTTCCAGAAGGTGGCGAGTAAAGTCTTCAAGAGAACAAAGGAGGTGAAAACAGGTTTGGATGCACGAGCCTTCCCCATCCCAGACAAGTGTTAGGTGGGAGAAACACCAGAGAACTACTACATCCCTGCTGTAATCAACCTTGTGCTATGGTGAGGGAAAAGAGGTTGCCAACAATCGCCCTCTGTGGATTCCAGATGGAAAAGAGAATGAAAACCCATCAGATCACTCACCACAGAAAGACCCATTCCCTTGCAAAAGGGCACCATCAACTGGCACACTGAAATATGGCTCCTCAGAGCAAGAAAGAGGAACAAGAAGTTACTGTGAGGTGGGACACTCTACCCCAGGTTCCCAGCTTGCAAGGCAGTCAAGAGTCAGTACTGCCAAACGCAACAATCATGAGGGAGATGAAGCAGAGATGTAGCCCTGCTATCTGAGTTACTTTGTTGCACAAGACCAGCAGAGATTGTTAAAAGAAACCAAAAGCCCAGGCTTCCACCCTGGACACCACCAAGGACAGCATTCAGCTTCCTCATCAGAAGGTAAAGAGAACTGAAAGGTAAAGGCTCACACACTTCATCATGGAGAAGGATCTTTTCTCTTGAACTTTAAGCATTACAAGATGTACCTCTCTGGAAGAGGAAAGTGTGACAGAGTACCAGTGCTGCCTCCAAAGCCACCAAACAACAGAAAACCACAATCAATAATCAGTCCTTGGCTCACCTTTAGCTCTCGCTTTCGATTCCGGTCGCTGTTGGATTTTGAGTGCCTAGAGCTTCGCCCTTCCTCCACTGCTTCAAAGAGCTTGTCCACAAATCGCAGCGTGGAGTCATCGAGAAAGGGCTTGAGATGGTCTGAGAAAGAAGAGGAGTTGTGTCAGTGGCAGAATTCACTGCTCAGGATGAGTGGGAGAGCACAGAACTCACAGAGACTTCTTCAAAGCCACAAAAAAACTTTTAAAATGCAGCTTCAACCCAATTAATGTAGTGGAGCCTGCAACCAGGGCTCAGGAAGCCTCTGGGATCTGCAGATGCTGACATCTGGAGTTAAGAAAAAGGGCAAGCAAAAGGACATCCTGCAGTAAGGAGTTTAAACTCACTGTACTGGAGTCCAGACTTCCACTAGATAAAAAAAAAATAAGCACAAAACAACCAAACAAACAAAACAATAGAGATTAAATTGTAATTTTAAATTCCTTTAGGTGAAAAAATAGATTTTAAATTCATTTTATCCGTTTCTGCAATACACCCCAAAGCTTTTGAACTTGTCTCACCTGCATGTACTTACCTTTGCCTCGTCGAGGCTGTCAGACATTATCCCTATCACTGTGCACAGAGGTGCACATGAGCTCCAGGGTTTGGTTAGCTTTGGTTCTAAGCATAAAAGCTTGTGTTGAACAAATCTGCCTTCAGATCTACACGGATGGCATCCATCTCCCAAACACTGACAGCCTCGAGTAGCAATGAAACCACAACCTGCCATGCAGCTGTGCACCAGCAGCACAAGCTCAGCCTCCCTGAGATGCAGGGAAAGAGCTTAAACTTGATCCGAGGCTGCTTCAAACACAACACAGTGTCTAGAAATGGGTGATGCCAACACAGGCTCTTTCATTTCAGTATATAATCCATTTCTTGTGTGTATGCTGTATACGTTTCCGTCTGCCAAAGGGCCTGACTGCTTCTAACACAAGCTCAGGGTTGTGTGACATACCAGCTGCTTTCTTCTTGTCCATGCCCTTCCCAACACAGTTCAGTGCTGCAGTGACCACAGTGGGCTCGGAGAAACCCAGCACTCTCTTCACTGTCTTCTCGATCCATGGTTTCAGCTCATCCAATTCCCTTTTGGAGAGCGACATTTTTGCTCGTAGCTGAACTCAGTTATCTTGCTTGTACCTGTAAAGAAAGCAAACAAGACATCCAGAGATCAATAAAACAAAGATTATTGTTATTTTGGTGCATTAAAAACAGAGCTTGCAGCTGGTGAAAACTCCTAGAGGTTATTTTTTACTCCCTGATTTTTAAAACGCACGCTAAAATGTGGCTACATGAGCCACACAGAGACCTCAGGAGAAAAGAACAGACAAGATGCAGCATCCAACTGTGAGAAGAGAAACTCTGCTCACAGGTTTTGTGCAGATGGCCAGAATCTCCTAAACCCCACTAGCACAAGACCACCCTTCCCTTAAGGGAGCTGGGAGAATGCAAGGCAAGCATGTTCCAGTTGTTGTAAATCAGGACCCACTTCCACACAGAGTTTCTCACAAACTCAAGGAGAAAAGCTTGGTCTTGGTGTTGCTTCAGCCCTTGGTTTCTCCTGCTAACACAGCCTGGAGCAGCTGTCAGCTACATGCACGCCAGCCCACTTACAGATGCTCCAGAAACCAGTTTCAGGAACTAGAAGCTTTTCATGTACAGCACCTGCTAAGCAACACCTCAAACACATACAGCAACATCTCAAGCACACTTGGGTCACCCCGAGTTCTTCCCATTCCCACGAGCTTCCCAAACAACTCTGAGCACATTCCCAGCTCCTCACTGCAGGCTGCCTCCCTGTAATGCCCAGGGGGAACTCAGCAATCTCATTTAGGTTTACTGATACTTAACCATCACCACACGCCTGACTGCCTCTATGTTTGCTGTTTAAATGAAGCAGCAGATCAGCAATGCTGCCCTTCCCTGTTGGCTCTTTTTGAGCCCGATTCCAAATCACAGATTCGAGACAATAATTTCTCACCATTAATCATTAGTAGTTCTTTAACATAAGCTGCAATGAAGCGGATGCAATAATGTTTAATTACTCAGCCAGGCACTAATCTGATTTGGAAACCAAGTCTCCTTTATCTGGAAACAGGAGAAAATCTTCTTAAGGAAATATGTTTGACCTCAACATTTCTTACCCACAGGAAAAACCTTGCAGAGCCTTTTCCCTTAACCTAGGGGTACTTAAAATGAGAGCTAACAGCACCTAAAATACAGTTATCACTCCTAAAACTGAGAACAAAGATCCTGGATGTGGTAACAAAGCGCTTCTCAAGTTAGAGACTGAAAAACAGCTGAGAAAAGTAAACCTACAGGTCTGAAAGAGCAACAAAAGGGGTGAAGCTTCAGCTGGAGAGCTCCTAATGACCCTCAGAGAGGAGGTTGGGCACACCTTGCAGTCCTGCATTTTTGACAGTGGGTATCACTGAGATACATTAAAAAGCAGCATTGAATGCAGCCCAAAGGAACATCATTATAGCATTTCATCATTAAGTCCAGACTTGGAAGCACGTAATACTTCAGGGTGAAGTTAATTGAGAGTGAAGATGCATCAAGATAAGTGATAACTACAACACAACAGCACTGCTGATGCATCACAGCTTTCTGCATGCTTGCTCAGAAAGGCTAAACCGAATTAATTTGCACTTGGCTTAAACTTCGCATTCCTGTTCAACTCCTGCAATCAGTGAGGACTGAGAAAAAAAAGCAGCAGCTCCAATGGCATTTCCCACCCCCCCCAAATCAGCACCAATCCTACAGCCGTCAACGCTCGGAGCTCTGTGGGACTTCGAGGGCACGAGAGGTGCAGAAAACGGGCTGTAAACACCCACACGGAGGCACCCACCGATCCGGGTCCCTTCGGTGCTTCCCAAAACGCGGCTAACGTGAAACTGCCGCTCCCACAGCGCTGCGGCCACAACAAACGGAGCCGTTCGGTGCCCCGCAGCTCCCACACGCCCGAAGGGACCGCTCAAATTAGCGGTTCCGACGAACGTTTTGAATATAACCCAACCCCGCGGCGTTCGTTGCCTCAGCCCCACCCGCAGCTCCGGATTTGAGCGCACAAACGCGGCGTTCCCGGCCGGCTCCGGGCCAGGCGGAGGGGCCTCGCCTCGCTCCGCCACCGCGCGTCACAGCCGGGCCCCGCGTTCCCTCACAGCCGCTCTGGACGCGGCCTTCCCGCCCCGCTCCCCTCAGCCGCGGCCTTCCCGCCTCCCCCCGGTCCCTCACCGCGGCGGGGCGCGGCCCCCGCAGGCCCCGGCCCGGACGGCGATTGCGGGCCTGACGGCGACGGCACGTCGGGGCGGAAGCGGAAACGGCTGCGGAGGAAACGCTGCGCATGCGCGCCCGCCCGCCCGAGGGCTGCCGGGAAGGAAACGAGGGGAGGAAGTGAGGCTGAGCGCCCTCATCACGTGACACGGGAGCGCGGGAAACGGCCTGTGGAAAAGGAGGAGGAGCGATTCTGGAGAGCAGCCCTGCAGAGAAGGACCTGGGGGTCCTGAGGGATGGAAAGCTGAACGTGAGGCAGCAGGGTGTGATTACAGCTGGGAAAGCAAATGGGATCCTGGGCTCCATCAGCAGAGGGGTGGCCAGCAAGGACAGGGAGGTGATCGTCCCTCTCTGCTCTGCTCTTGTGAGGCCCCACCTGCAGCACTGCATCCAGGGCTGGGGGTCCCAGGATGAGAAAGACAGGGAGCTGCTGGAGAGGGTCCAGAGGAGCCACAGAGATGAGCAGGGGCTGCAGCACCTCCCTGCAAAGACAGGCTGAGGGAGCTGGGCTTGTTCAGCCTGGAAAAGAGAAGCTGCGGGGTGAATCATTGCAGCCTGCAGTACTAAAGGGAGCCCAAAAACAGGAGGGGAATCAGCTCTTGGGAAGGGGAGATGGCAGCAGGATGAGGGAAATGGTTGGAACTGAGGGAGGGCAGATTTCAGTTGGATGTCAAGGGGAAGTTGTTTGCTATGAGAGTGGTGAGGTGCTGGAACAGCTGCCCAGAGAGGCTGTGGATGCCCCGTCCATCCCTGGAGGTGTTGGAGGCCAGGTTGGATGGGGCCCTGGGCAGCCTGGGCTGCTATGAAATGTGGAGGTTGGTGGCCCAGCCTGGGGCAGGGAGGTTGGAGCTTCTTGGTCCCTGAGGTCCCTTCCAACCTGTGCCATTCTGCGATTCTGTGAAAAGGAGGGAAACAACCACAAGAGGGCAGACAGGACAGCTGGCACCGGGACACGGAGCCGCCCCGGCCAATTAACCCTACCTACAATTCACCAACCCACACCCATCAGTGCTTCTCCACACCGCCCACCCCTCTGACTGCAACACCCAAGCGTGGCTGAAACAGAACAGCTTTTATTAACAGATGCAGTGCCCAACAGACAGACAGCCATACAGACAGATGGCTGCAGCCCTGCTAGCAGCCCAGCCAAGGGTCCGTGCGGCTCTTGCGGGAGAGGAAGGAGATCTTGCGTGCCATCTCAGTGTTGTAGACACGTCGGCATGCCTCGTAGGCCAAGCGCTGCCTCTTGCGGCATGGCTTCTCGTAGTAACGCCGCCGCTTCACCGACTCAATGATGCCATCCTGCGAGAGGATCCTGCGAGGAAGGGGACACCAGAGAACCGTGATCACATCTTCCTCCTCCCCACCGGTGTGCCCTCGCTGCCACTTCCTGCACTGCCTGCAGCCCAGCTGCTTGTAGCGTCCTGACAGCCTTTATCTCCCCTTTCACTGAACCCTGTGCCTGCTGAGCCTTTGCATTTCAAGTTCGAAGCTCACATTGCTTATTGTCCCCCCTGCTCGCTCACCACATGAAACTCACTTCACAATAAATGAGCTTTTTCCCTGATGCTGAGCCCTGCAGAGATCTTTGAGTACGGCAGTGGAATGCAAAGACTTGCTGTCAGCTCCCAACTTTTACAGCTGTTGCATTCCAGACATTGCTTCTTCCTCACTGCACCTGGGAGGTTGCAAGGACTTGAAGAGATGCAGGAGCCCAAAGTCACCACAGCTCTGGGAGCGCAACTGACTCCACAAGAACACAACCAAAAATGGGCTGCAGTAAGGAGGAAGGTGCTGCTCTGAAAGGAGAGGCATCAGGACCCAGAGCTGCCCAAGAAAATCCTTGCCTTGAAGTGTCCTAACACCAGCATTCTGCTACAAGACCCCAAAACAGCACTGAGTGCTCTAGGAGTTGTCCAGGGTGCACTTATCAGGAATTTGGGAACACCAGGAAGCCTGTAGAGTGCCCTAGAGCAAACTGGAGAGCTCTAGGTGTAATTTAGGGTGCTCAGGAGTGAACAGAAGGGTCCCAAAAGGCCTCTAGGGCACTCCAGGAAGCCTCTAGGGCACACTGAAGCACTCTGAGAACACCGTGGAGTGCCGTAGAGTACACTGGAGCTTTTGCCATAAATGTAGGCACATTGGAATGCCCCTGGGGCAGCATATTTTGGACATAATCACCTGCCCTCAGCTTCACCGCACCCAGAAGCAGCAAGGCAGAGCATCGAAGCCTCACCCAGAGGGCAGTGAGACCCCGGCACGGCTGCCATGGGGGGGTCTCCCATCCCTGGAGGTGCCCGAGGCCAGAGATGGGACCCTCGTGTGGAGCAGCCAACCAACATCAAAGGGCGGACCCGAGGTGGGGGGGTTGTGAAGTTTCTTCTGCCCCCCCCGCGATGCTCAGTGCCCCCCGCCCGGCCCCAGCCGCAGCCCCTCACCTGCTCAGCGCTCCATAGGCCGCATCCACGTTGCCATTTTGCACCATGACGGTGCGGCCGATGAAACGGAGGTGATTCGCCATGGCCGAGGGGCTTCGCTGTAGGACGGGACCGCCCCGGGATCGCCCCTTCCCCCAGGAACCACCGGACCCCCGCGAAACTGCGACGCCGCCACTCACCTCCGTGTGCCCCGGAACCGGAAATCGCCGCCGGGCCCAGGCTGAGGGGCGGGGCTTAACGCGGGGGTGTGGCTAAGAGAAAGGGGCGGGGCTTGCGGCGCGGGTCAGTGGGGGCGTGGCGTGAGTGAAGGGGGCGGGGCCAGGAGAGAGGCTCCGCCTCCGGGTATTCCTATGGGGCCCTGGGTAGGGGTCACCGTTTGGGGCTGGGAATAGCACCAGGGAATCCCGGGACTAGGGGAGACATTGGGCTTGGAGGTTATGGGATCCAAAGGACACCAGGCCCAGGAGGAGACACAAGTCCTGGTAGAGGGCACTGAGCCCAAAGGGGCTCCCATGGGGGACACCAGAACAGGTCCAGGAAGGATGCTGCTCCAAGGGACAGATGGTATGGACACAGCAGAACTGCAGATGACACAGGGTCCAGGGCTGGCACCAGGCCGCAGGGTGACAGCAGCACCAGGGGGGCCACTGTACCACCCGGGGGGAGGCATTGGATCCAATGGACAGCAGCCCCAGGGGACAAAGGGCTCAGGGGTGACTCCAAGTGGGGACGCCAGGTTCAAAAAGGACAACAAACCCAGAGATCCCAGGGGACACAAAGTCCCGAGGGTGGAGATGCCAGGTTTAGGGGGCAGCAGCTTCAGGAGGGCCACTGGGCCACATGGGGGGGGGGGGGGAGCACTGGATGCAAGGGACACCAGGCCCAAGGGTGACACCAGGACTCAGATGGGGGCCAGGTTGAGGGGACACCAGGACCCAAGGAGACAAAACCTGCACCTCCTCATCCCCAAAACAGCCCCTCCACCCCCCACGTCAAACCCCCAGGAAGTACAGAGGACACCATCACAGCCCAGCCCAGCCGCTCCGCTGCCATTTATTGCTCCCACGGGGGGAACGCGTCGCGCCCCAAAACCCTGCGGGGAAGGCACGAGGCTGGGGGGTGGCTGTGCTGCTGCGGGGGGGCCCGCCCCCCACCCCCATCCTCCTGTCCCCTTGTGCCCCCCCAGAGTTGCAGCGAGGCCCCAAGGCACCGCACTCGGGGTTGGGGGGGGAGGGGGGCGGCTCTGCTGCGTGTTTGTGGGGTTTGGGGGGGGGGAGGGAAGGGACCCCAAAAATCCACTTTGTTTGAGGTTGTTCTCGCAGTCCGGGGACGGGGCGCTGCCTCCTGCCCCCGCTTTCAAAATAATAATAATATTAAAAAAAAAACAAAAAAACAAAACAAAAAAAACCAACAAACAATTAAAAATTAAACCAGGAAAAAAAAAAAAGGCCAAAAAATAAACCCAAAAACCAAAACGAAGAAGAAGAGAATCCCATGATGGGGACGTTCACACGTCGGGCGCTGCGGGGGGCGTGGGGGCCCCAGTCCGGGTGGGGAGGGGGCACTTGGGGTGTGTTGTCCCTGTTGGTGTCGTCTCTGATGTCCCCCCTGATGTCCCTGACGTGGCGCCGTCCCCATGTGCACTGCGGCGGTCGCGGAGCAGCAGGAGGACCCCGACGGGGTCGGGTTCAGGGCCGGCTTTAGGGGCGACGTGGGGGAACCAGACTTTGAGCATCACCTCCACCTGCAGCAGGGTCCCCAGGTAGCGTGCGCTGCGGGGCAGAGGGGGCTCCGTCAGCCCCCAGCTCCACATCTGGAGCATTTGGGGGCTGCGGACCCCCTGATGGAGAGGAGATCCTTGGGGTGTTTTGGGTTTTTTAGGGGGTGGGTAGGTGGGTACTCACCCCATTTCGGGTTTTTGCAGGACGCCGATAATCCGCTGGATTCTGTCCATGGCCACGCTCTGCTGGAAGCTGCTGAGCCCTGTGGGGTGGGATCCCCCCCATGCCATAAATGCCAGTCCCATGGGGTGAGTTTGGGGACAACGTGGGGATGGAGCTCCCTTCCCATAAATCCCCATCCAATGGGACAATGCTGAGGACACCATGGGGACAGAACCATTGTGCCATAAACCCCTGTCCCATGAGGTGGACATAGGAACGTAGGGATGAGACCCCATATCATAAATCTCAGTGCTATGGAGAGGTTTTGAGGACACTGTCAAGGGGGCCTTGGGGGTGAAACCATTGTGCTTTAACTCCCCATCCCATGGGGGGGGGGGAGAGGACGACATTGGGGACACTATGGGGATGTGGTGGAGGATCTCCCATGCCATAAATCCCTATGCTGTGGTTTTGGGATCGTGGGCACCCACCTTTGTCGTATCTCCCCATGCGCAGCCCATTGAGCAGCTCCGTCAGAGGGCGGATGAAACCCCGCAGCTCCCGGCACTGCAAGGAGGAAGAGGAGGAGGAGGAGGAGGAGGATGAAGACCACCATCCTTATGAGACCCCCCCCACCACCCCCCTCCGCAAAGACACCCCAAAACCACCCGATCAGGATCACTCTCTCCAACCCACGCCGCAATGTTTTGGGGGTCAGCACTGCTTTTTTTTTCCATCCAAAAACTCACTTTTTGGGCAAAAAGGCGGTCGCCGTCGCTGGGGGGGGTGGTGTTGTGCCGGGGACCCCCATCCCCATCCTTTGGCCGCTTCACACCACGCAGCACCAGGGGTGACTCCGGGTCCCCCCCCGCTCTCCTCTTACGGCCCCGCTCACACCGGGGGGGCGCTGGGGAGGCTTTGGGGGGGGTCTCAGTCCCAACGCCATCACCAGAACTGGGGGAGCGCTGGGAGGGTTCCATGGGGTCACCTGGAAACGAGGAATGGGGAAATCAATGGGGGGAATGGGAATCCGCATCCTTTTATTTTGTCCTTCTTACAAATTTTTTTTTTTTTTTTTTTTAACCTTCTTCATCTTTTCTTCACCTTTTCTTCTTTTACTCTTTTTATCTTTTTTTTTTTTAAACCGTTTTTTTTTTGTCGTTTTTCCATTCATCTTTTATTTTTTATTATTATTTTTTTAAAAATCATTTTCCCTTTCCCTGCCGAGCGCTTCCAGTCCTCCCCCCCCCAGCACCCCTCCGCCCCTTATACCCCAATCTCCCCCTCCCCCTTCCCCTCCCCGGTTCCCGGTTCCCCTCCCCCGGTACGGATACCCCCCACCCCCACTCCCGCAGCCCCGCACCCACCCACCTGCCGGCGGCAGCCGCTGCGGCGGGGCCGTGCCCGCCCGGTGCCGCTCTCCCCGTCCCTCCGTCCCCGTCCCGCTCCCGGTTGCGCTGTCCCGGCACCGGCGCCGGTTCCGCCCCGGCTGCGGCTGCCCCACGCGTACACGTGCGCGGCCGCACGTGCCTCCGCCGTCGCCCCGCCCCCTGCGCTCCCATTGGCT
Source organism: Chrysolophus pictus (assembly GCA_037305975.1). NCBI lineage: Eukaryota > Metazoa > Chordata > Aves > Galliformes > Phasianidae > Chrysolophus > Chrysolophus pictus. Next base: position 2,033,034 of record CM074600.1, on the reverse strand, counting down.
GTCGTACCCCTGGTAGTGGGCGGAGCCGCCTCTCGCCGCCACGCCCCTTATACCTGATTGGTTGCTGCCGCCGCACGCCTTGCCCAATGCGGACGCTGCCCCGAGGCGATTGGTTGGGAGGGTGGGGCCGTGGCCACGCCCCTCCATGTGGCGAGGCGGCGGTGCGGCGCGACACAGCGCCCCCTACCGGGCGGCGGTCACAGCGCCGGTGTTGGCGGGGAGCGGGGCAGGTCTCGGTGGAACCGGGCCGGGCCTGGCCAAGCTACGGGAGCCCTCGGGGAGCGCAGATCCGCGGCCGCGTCCCGCCGGCAGTACGGGACGGAGCTCAGCACCGCCCACTTCCCGTTCAGCCAATGGGCGACGGCTCCGGGCCGGCTCGCGGGCGGCTCAGCCAATGGGAGCGCGGCATCGCCTCAGCGCCGTTACATAATGGGGTGGGAGGGGGGGCAGGCGCGTGTGCGCCCACGTGGGGGCGGGGCGGGCCGTGCGCGGGCGTGGGAACGCGCGTGGGGGGCACGGGAACGCGCGCCGTGATGGGCGGGGCTTTGCCTGAGCCCTCCCCTCCATCCCCCCCATGCGTCCCTCCCAGTATCCCCCATCGCTCCTCCACTACTTTCTGAGTGCCCCCCCAGCGCCTCCCAGTACCCCACCAGCTGCCCCATAAGTGCCCCCCCAGTGCCTCCCAATGTGCTCCCCTGTGCCCCCCCCCCAGTAGCAAGCCCTACACCCTCTCCAGCACAGAGAGTCCCCCAAGTCCCCCCCACCCCCATAACACTCACTCTCTACTCCCCCCCCTCAGCGCCCCAATGTCCCCTCTCCTCCCCCTCCCCCCACTTCCATCCCTGCAGGACCCCTCACCCTCTCCCCCCACCCCCAGCTCCCCTCCTCCATCCCTCCCCATCCCCATTCCCCCCTCCCCGGGGGTTGGGAGGAATTCCCGGGGGGGGTATTTAAGGCCGGGCAGCAGCACCCAGCAGCTCCCCCTGCCATGCTGCGTGCCCTCCTGCTGCTTGGGGCTCTGTGCCCTGCGCTGCCCGCTGGTGAGTGCCCCCCCATTGTCCATTTCTGCAGGAATTCACCCCAATTCGCAGCCCCCCCCATTGATGTCACCCACCTCCCCGTGGCCATGGGGAAGGGTTAGGGGATCCCCTGGGTTGGGGGACCCCCTCAAAGCCCTGTACCCCCCCCCAGAGTCCCTCAACAGCTCTACTTCCTCCACAGGTCCCCATTGGACGTATGAGGGTGAGTGGGGTCCGTGCAGCAGCACTGGGGTGAGCCCCCCCCCCGAGGCACCTCAATGGAACCCGGGGTCACCCCCACCTCAATTCCCCATTGCCCTCACTTTGAGCACCTCATTCCCACCCTAAATCCCCATTGCCCTCCTCCAGACACCTCAGTGGAACCCGGGGTCACCCCCACCCCAATTCCCCACTGCCCTCCCCCTCCCAACACCTCACTGCAACCCAGGGTCCGACCCCAGTGCTGCCACAGAGTGGAGGGGTCCCCCTAAATGAGAAGGTGCTCAGTGGGTGACCACCCCCATAACCAACATCCCCCCCCACCGTGGGAGGCTGTCGGATGGACGATAGGGCCCCCATAGCCCCTCCAATGCCAAGACCCCAATGGGCCCATTGTATTCCTTTACATAAGGCACAGGGCCCCGCTTCGGCTGCCAAATCCAATTAGGGTCCATCCACGGCCAAATCCCCGCTAAACCCCTCTGTGGGAATGGGGACCCCACGGGTGCCACTGCTGTGGGGTCAACGCAGGTCGTCTGAGCGGCTGCCTTTGTCCCTGCTTCACCAGCTGGAAAAATGTCCCCAGATTAGTGGTGGCACCAGGCTGGGAATGTCACCAATGTCCCCACGGGGCCGGTTTTTAGGGGAGCAAAACAATGGCTTTGGGGGGAAAATAACAGCATTTAAGTCCATGTGGTTCTCCAGGTGTGTTATAGGGCTGGGGAGTGTTGCCCCTATGGATCCCCATACTGTCACCCCACAGGTCCCCATGGGCAGCACCACTGGCCTGAAGGACACCCAGCATGCGGGGGCCGATCCCAATCCCCCATTGACATCACAACGCAGTGGGTGCTGCCTGACCCCTCACTGCCCCCCATCCGCCCCGTGGGATACGACCACCCCCTCGTCCCCACCTTCAGCCTCACCAACAACGGCCACACCGGTGAGAATAGGGTCTGGGGGGGGAGGTGATGGGGGTCTCCGTGTCACAGCCCTGCTCAGCCCCCCTTCCCCCATGCTATTCCCTGCAGTGGTGCTGGCACTGCCACCCACCCTACACCTGGAGGGGTTGCCCAGAAGCTTTGCCGCTGCACAGCTCCACTTCCACTGGGGTCACAGTGGTCATTCTGAGGGGGCTGAGCATCTCCTGGATGGGCGCCGGGCACCCGCAGAGGTATAGGGGGTGTGTGGGAATGGGTTTGGGTGTGGGAAATGGGCTCAGGAATGGGTATGGATGTGGGAAATGGTATGGGAACAGGTGTGGGAATGGGTTTGGGTGTGGGAAATGGTATGGGAATGGGTAGAGGTGTGGGAAAAGGTATGGGAACTGGCACAGGAATGGGTCTGGGTGTGGGAAATGGTATGGGAACAGGTACAGGAATGTATCCAAGTGAGGGAAATGGGCACAGGAGTGGGTTTGGGTGTGGGGATGGTATGGGGGCTGGGAAATGGTATGGGAATGGTATAGGAATGGGTATGAGAAATGGGCACAGGGATGGGTCTGGGTGCAGGAATCAGCAAGGGAATGGGTAGGTGAATGGCTCTAAGTCTGGGAAATGGCATGGGAATTGGTATGGGAACGTGTGTGGGCATGGGAAATGGGTGCAAGAATAGGTCTGGGTGCAAGGAGCAGCATGGAAACGGGTGTGGGGACGGGTGTAGGCGAGGGAATCAGGTGCAGGAACAGATCTAGATGCAGAAATCAATACAGAACGGACCCAGGACAGGGGCAGGGTGTGGGGCTGGGGGAAGGTGTGGGGCACAGGGCGCAGCTGGGGGTCCCAGCCCCACGGTGCTGCAGATGCACGTGGTGCACTACGACGCGGAGCGCTACGCCAACGCCAGCGAGGCACAGCACCACGCAGCCGGGCTGGCCGTGCTTGGCATCCTGCTGGAGGTACGGGGTAGGGGATAGGGCCCTCCCATCGCCCCCCAGCCCTACAGCACGGCCCTGAGCCCCTCTTCATCCCCCCCCAGGTTGGCGTTGAGCCCAACGCCGCCTACGCCAACATCCTGAACCATCTGGGCAGCGTCCGCTATGCCGGTGAGATGGCTGCGCGAGCGAGAGGGCAGCGCATGGGAGACAAAGGGGATGGTGCAGGCAGGGGGAACCCCACGTTGCTGTCCCCTGCAGGGCAGACAACGTCCATCCCCTCCTTCAACGTGCAGGAGCTGCTGCCCGAGCGCCTGGACCGCTACTACCGCTACAATGGGTCCCTGACCACCCCACCATGCTTGCAAAGCGTGCTTTGGACCGTTTTCCAGCAGCCAGTTTACATCAGCGTGGCACAGGTAAAGCTTTGGGGCTTTTGGGGTTGTTGGGGTGAGGACAGAGGTTGCAGCCATCCCGTTCCCGTTGCAGCTGGAGCAGCTGCAGGGTTCCCTGTACGCCACAGCAGCCGATGAGCCCTCAGCTGAGCGCCTGGAGGACAATTTTCGGGACCCCCAGGACCTCAACCAGCGTCCAGTGCTGGCGTCCTTCACCAGCAGTGAGAACTGAGCTCTGGGATGGGTGCAGGGGACCCCACAAAGACCCTCGGAGCTCAGCGTTGGCTCTTCTCTTGCAGGTCCCCAGGGGTATTCAACAGGTAAAGCACAACCATGGCAGTTCTGGGGGGGTGAGGACACCCCCTGCCTGCCCTGAGCCCTCTGTGGGGTCACACAGGTGAAGTCATCGCCATCGTTTTTGGCACCGTCCTCGGCTGCCTTGGCCTCTTCATCACTGTTCACTTTGTGAACAAACGGCTTCGGTGAGAGCTCCCCCTTCCCGCCCTGAGGAATCCTCACTACCAAAAGGGAGGGCTGGGGGGCACTGGGATCCCCCCCAAATCCTCATGGAGGGTCTCAGTCCATCCCTTCTCCTGTAAGGCAGCGCCCGGAGGACACAGGAGCAGGACGTCGTTTTCAAGGCCTCCTCCCGGCGCGCGGCTTCAGATGAGAGCCATCGACCCTGAGCCAGGAAGGCCTCCTTCCCCCCAGGAAGAGTGTGGTGGGGCTCAGGGGCCCCACTGGAAGTAAAGCCCCTTCCCAACCCCACAGTTGGCAGAGCAGGTTGCAGAGCACTGACCCCATTCCCTCCCCCTACTTCACCCCATCCCATAAAATCTCGGTGCCGTGAACACTCATCACTATTAAAAGGGTTTTACTCTGAATCAAAAAAATAATTTAAGACTCGTTCCCTCCCCCGATCACACAGCAGCTCCCAGACACTTGGAAAAAACAATAAAACAGAATGGGAAAGCAGCAAGCTGGGGAGGGCAGAGCAGCCCCCCACCCCTTGCTGATTATGGGGTGGCTCCGTGCCCCCAAAACAACGGAGATCATCCCAAAAACAAAAGGGGAATGGGAACATGGGATGAACACTGGGGAGGGGGGTGGTCCCAGAGTCACAGCCCAGAGCCCCTCACTGGGGAAGGTGAGGGAGGGGGGTCCTCTCCCATGCCTGGGGGGCATCAGAGCAGCCCCAGGGGCACCTGGATCTTCTCCCGGCACTCACCCTGCAGAGAGACCCTGTAAGAAAAGACTAATGAAAAGTCATTAACGAAGCTAATGGGAGCACTATGGCCAGAAGTGCCCACGAGGCTACAGCATGGCACCAGGCAGAAACTGCCCCAAAAGGTGCCCAGAGTGGGCGGCAGGGAAGGGATGGGATTTGGAGGAGAATATGTGCCACAGCTCCAGGTCAGGGTGGGCGAAAGGGTTGTTCAGTGGGGCTGCACTGGGGCTGAGCTGAACCCAGCAGAGCTGTCCGGGAGCTCCAGAGGAGCAAACCTTCCCCAGGCTGCCCTGGCACCGCTTGGAGCCTCGCAGCCTCAGCATAAGTGAAGGCAGTACTGAGATCTCCCAGCTGCCAAAAACAGGGCACTTGGGTATCGAGGCAGTGCAGGCGGGCAGGGCTGCCGTCGCTGCTCAGTCCTCAAAAGGCACCTGCAGTGCTGAGTACATCATCACTCTGCTGTCATCCTCCTGCTTGCCTGTGGAGAGAGTCCCGGAAAGAAAGGAAGAAGAGGGTGAGCGTTTAGCAACAGAGGGAGAGGTTTTGGGGTGGGGGCTTGCTTGTGGCTTGACATAAGTCCCCCAAAAGCCAGGAGATGCAGCTGCTGCTTGGGGACAGGCAGGCAGGTCCGAGTGACACCCATCCTCCCACATCCCCTCAGCTGATGCTGCAGACACCCAAAGCCCACAGACCTCCCTGCACCCTGGCAGCTGAGGTTGACCCACCAAAATGTCCACAGGGCACAGAACCATACAAGATCCTGAGCTGGAAAGGACCTGTAAGGATCACTGAGTCCAGCTCCTGGCTCCACACAAAAATCAGACCTCAAACAACCCCATTTGGCTGTAGTGACACCCCCATATCAGATGCCCCTCCCTGCCCAGCCCACTTCTTACAGGAGAGGCACTTGAGGATGTTGTGGAAGGAGCCCCCAGCTGTGAAGAAGGCCCAGATGCCCATACAGAAGGTGATGATGTAAATGGGGACCAGGCTGGCCACGTACCAGGGGTTCAGGAATGTCTGCAGAGACAGAGAACAGTTACAGAGAACAGAGAACCACCTGCCACCCACACCGGGCACCTCCAAGGCCCTTGTGAAATGGCTGCAGAGTATGTAGGAAGGGGAGCCCTCCTTTTATGTAGCTGCCTCCAAACATGGCAGTGCTCCGGTAAGCCTGGCTAAAATTCCTCTTTACAAGTTTCCCACCAGGGGCTTAGCAAATAATCCTCCAGCTGACCTGCAGCCCTCCACTAACCCTGCTTAAATCCCACGTCCCCAAGGCACAGCAGAACAGGCTGCCTTGACCATGAGGTGCACAAGAAGGACAGGACTTGCCCTACGCCTCTGTGGCAGAGAGGGAGCTTGAGACCCCAGTGGGGGTCCCTACAATCCCCTCACTGCCCCCAGATGGGCATATGATGATGTCTGCTTTAACTGGGGGACAGCTTTTGCTGCTCCACTGCACCAAACTCACCAGCCCCGACGTAACGAGGTGACTGATGACAACCAGCCCCAAGCACCAATAGCGGCGTTTTTCACAAGCGTCGAAGAAAATCACTCCCCAGAAGGTATGGAGCAAAACAACAGCCATGGTAAGGAATGCTGTGGGAAGAGGATGACACAGAACTCCTCAGAAACCCCCACACCTCCCTGCTGTGGTGGGGCAGGACCAAGCCAGCCCCCAGCCTCACCCGAGGTGATGAAGTAATACGGTGAGTCCCCATGGATCCCGACGATGCCCGGCCCGATGGAGTCTGCCAGGATATTAATGACTGAGAACACGCCACTAATGATGCCAAAGGACAGACCTGACACTGCAGAGGGGACAAGGACATCAGCTGTGATTGTGCTATATGCTGTGCCCACCTGATGCCTGCATGGTTCTGTGCTCACCGTATGCCATCTGCTTGAGAGAGATGGGCGACCGGCCGTCCTCGCTGATCGTCGCCAGGCCTTCATCTGCTTTCCTGCTTGGGCAGAAGGGAAAGCGTGAGGAGGTGGGGAGAAACAGGGCCTGAGTGGGGATCTGCCCTGCAAAGGGAGCTGTGTCAAACAGGACGGGAAGAGGTGGTTATAAATAAGTCTGGAGTGAAGGAGAACAGCTCCAGTGTGGGGTCTAAGGAGGAAGAAACTTGATAAAAATCAGAGCTCAGCAGTGACCACAGCTACCAGAAAGTCACTCAGTACGTAGCTTGAAAGGACCCAGGGTGAGGGAGTAGGGAGTGCTGCCCAAGGATGGGTCCTTACTTGAGCAGCTTGAAGTAGGCAAATCTGAAAGCCTCCTGCAGCAGGACAGAGACAGCGGCCCCAAAGACGAGGAGGCCATACTGAAGCCTGGCGTTGCCCTGGTCGCTGAGATGGACCGAAATGAACCAGATGAGAGAGGCCAGGAGCAGTGACACCAGCCAGAAAAACGCTCTGCAAAGAGAGAACAGCGAGCTGAGACAGGGAACCCTGGCAGCACTTGCACTCAGGATCCGGAGGTTAAGGATCATGCAGCTGTGACATGCTGAGCCATCAGCTGCTGCTGTGGTTTGTCTTGGCTCCAGGTCACATGTGCAGCATGGGAAGTTTTTGGTGGTAGAGTTTGCTGTTTGATGACTGTCATGTGAGACGTGACAATCTGCCCGAGGAAGCGCACAGCTGAAAATCAAACAGATTTGGAGACAGAAATCTTCCTTTCTCTCTCGGGGCCACATCAACCTTTTCTGCAGACTGCTGCTGCCCTAGGAAGCAGGGAAAGCTGCTGGGTTCTGCACCTCAGGAAGGCTCAATCGAGCCCTTGGAAAGATGAGCGCAGTGAGAAAGGGACGGTTCAGATCCACTCCTGTCTCCTTCCCACACAGAGAACCCCTGCATTCACCCATGGCAGCAGCAAAGCCCTGGCAGGAGCCACGTCCCAGGGACCAGCACCAGGACAGGCAACACCTCCCCTGGGGGGGGGGGGGGGTTTGGGGGTGGGTTGGGGGGGCTCATAGGGCTGTGCCACCAGACCCACCCCAATAACAGCACCAGGCCTGATAAAAGGGCAGGTCGGAGCCAATCCAGGCTCCTGTATCCCAAGGAGGGGAGGCTTTGCATCCCACCTATCCCCCATAACCCCCCCCCAAAGACCCCCAGAGCCACCAACCCCCCCCAGCCCCTCTCCAGCCCCACCAGACGGCACCTCGGACCCCCTCACGACCCCCCCAGCCCCCTAACAGCCCTCCCACACCCACCTCAACGTGCCCTAAAGGCCCACTCAGCCCCCAATGCCCCCCAGCAGGCCTTAAACCCCCCCCTTAAGGGCTCCCGATCCCCCAAACGACCCCCGTGGCTCCCCCTAAGCGCCTCCCTATGGGCCATAAAGCCCCCCCCAACCCCCCCCGGGGTCATCTCTCACCCCGCCACCAGGATAATGACCCGCAGCGGTTCCGCAGCCACCGTCAGCAGCACGAGGGCGAGCGCGGGGCCGAAGGCGATCCCGGCACAACCGAAGAAGACGGCGGCCCCCATGGCGGCGGGGGGGGGAGGGGAGAGGGGGGGAGAGGGGCCGCGGGGCACGACGGGATTTGTAGGCCGGGAGAGAGAGAGCGAGGAGCGAACAGCGCCCCCTGGGCGGTGGGAGGACTCGCAAAGCGCGTGGTGGTTGGGGACATTTTGGGGGGTGGTGAGGGGACGGAAGGAGCGCAGCGCCTCGAGCTGTTTTTTTAAAGCTTAAAGCCGTTTATTTGTTTAGGCAAAACGGGCTGGGAAATCCCAGCGTGGTGTTGGCTGGCGGTGTCATGGCGGTGTGGGTCCGGATAGGGTGAGGTGTGCATACAGCAGCTCTCCCTGTGGCACCGTCACCGTCACTGTGGCTCCGGCCCCACGATGTCCCCTGCATCGCCTCCACTGACCCCAAAACCCCCCACCATCCCCACAACGGCCTCATTGTCCCTCCCCCAGCAGTCCCCCACCATCCACCCACCAACATCCCATCGCCACCCATTGTCCCCCACATCCCCCCATTGCCACCCATTGCCACCCCGTTGCTCCCCATCATCCCCACATCCCCCAGTTGCCACCCATTACCACTCATTGCCCTACATTGCCCCCCATTGCCCTACATTGCCACCCATTGTCTCCCACATCCCCCCATTGCCACCCATTGCCACTCATTGCCCCCCATTGCTCCCCATCATCCCCCACATTTCCCAATTGCCACCCACTGCCCCTCATTGACAGCCCGTTGCCACCCATTGTCCCCCACATCCCTCCATTGCCACCCTGTTGCTCCCCATCATCCCCCACATCCCCCAGTTGCCACCCATTACCACTCATTGCCCCCCATTGCCCCTCACTGACACCCCATTGCCACCCATTGTCTCCCACATCTCCCCGTTGCCCCTCATTGCCCCCCATTGCTCCCCATCATCCCCTACATCCTCCCATTGCCACCCATTGCCCCTCATTGACACCCCATTGTCTCCCACATCTCCCCATTGCCCCTCATTGCCCCCCATTGTCCCCCATTGCTCCCCATCATCCCCCACATCCCCCCATTGCCACTCATTGCCACTCCATTGCTCCCCATCATCCCCCACATTCCCCAGTTGCCACCCATTGCCCCTCATTGACGTTCCATTGCCACCCCATTGTCTCCCACATCCCCCCATTGCCCCTCATTGCCCCCCATTGCTCCCCATCATCCCCCACATTCCCCCATAGCCACTATTGCCCCTCATTGCCTTCCACTTCTCCCCATCATCCCCCACATCCCCCCATTGCCCCTCATTGCCACCCCGTTGCTCCCCATCATCCCCCACGTCCCTTAATTGCCACCCATTGCCCTACATTGCCCCCCATTGTCTCCCACATCCCCCCATTGTCACCCATTGCCCCTCATTGCCACCCCATTGCCCCCCATTCTCCCCCACATCCTCCCATTGTCCACCCCACTGCCCCCACCAGGATCCCCACCTGTGATTCAGGAGGCTCCAGGACCGTTGGCTGATGGCCTGAAGATGGGGCAGCAATGTGGTCCCAGCATTGGGCTGTGGAGATGGGGAGGTGGAGGATGGGGGGGAACTGAGGTTGGGGGGAACTGAGGATGGTGGAGAGGGATGGAGCAGCCCCAAAGGGGTGCACAGGACAGAGGGGGTCAGCAGGGGCAGGAGGACACCCCACCCCTGCCCTACTCCTTACCTGCCCTTGCAGGGAGGAGGCAACGGGCACTGAGGCAGAGGCTGAGCAGCAGCAGCAATATCCCAGCCACGGCCATTCCCACAGCGCTGGGCAATGGGCAGCCACCTGGGGACCAGTCTTTGTCCCATCACTGCCACACAGACTCCACTGTCCCCCAGGATCCCTCCGTGGACCCCCAACAGCCTCGATCAACACTCTATCCCATTGCCTCCCCTCATACCCCCACCACAGCCACCATGACCCCATTGACCCCCCCTTCAATCTCCTCTGATCCTCAGCCCAGCACTGCATCATCTGCTCTGCCTCAGTTTCCCCCCATGCATCCCAGCTGGAAGGAGCCACAAAGGGGGGCCACACCACCCTCCTTTCCCCTCATCCTCCCTACCCTGTGCTTACCCACAGCCTCATGCAGCTCCGTGCTCCTCTGGATGTGGGGCCCGGAAGCATTGAAGCGAACCTCACACAGCCCCCCAGCTCCCCCAGGGCTGAGCAGCAGCTCTGTGCTGTTCCCCAGCCCCAACACCTCCTGGGGACGGTTCCCCCCCGGCCAGGAGATGAGGACGGGGCCACCAGAGGCACCCACAGCACAGATTGGGCTGAGGGGGGACTGGGGGGACCAGCGGGTGGCCAGAACCTGCACCCAGCTGTGGGTCTTCCAGCTGTCTGCAGAAAGGGAGCACAGTAGGGACCCCCACATAGTGGCAGGGGGTGTGGGGGAGTCTGTTTTGAGGAGGGACGTGGGGGTCACAAGCACTGGGGGAGGCATGAGGGTCCATTTCAATGGGGAGGAGTTGGACAACAAGCAATGGGGGATCTTGGGGGTGTATTAAGTAGAGGTCCATGGGGGTGTCATCCAGTGGGGTGGCATAGGGGTTGTCCCATCCAGTGAGGGCAGCATGGAAAGTCCCAACCAAGGGAGGGACGTGGGGGTCCAAACCAATGGGGGGCATGGGGATGCTCTCCGGTGGGGAGGAAGTGGGGGGCTGTGTGAGCTGGGGCAGACTGAGGGGTCCCATTCAGTGGGTATGATGGGGTTCCCATCCAATGGAGTCTCGGGGTCCCCCCACGCCTTCCTACCTCCCACCAGCAGCACGGTGCCATTGCCAAACTGCAGCTTGAAGACGATGGTGTTTGCACAGAGGTACCGAGCGGCGTCCTTGGGCTGAGCAGCCTGGATGTGCAGCACAGCGTAATACTTCTGATACTCACAGGAGAACACATCCCTCATTTTATCTATGCAGTTCAGAAGCAGTCGGGGCGGCTCTCCGGGTCTGTGTCGGAACCACAGCACTTTGCCTTCTCCATCCATCGTCTCATCTGCCATACATCTGATGCTCACCGCAGCGCCAGCTTCCACAAAGAGGACGGGATCCGGCTGCCACAGCTCCAGCAGCGCTGCAGGAACTGAGCTGGGGTCACAACCAGCCCCATGCCCCAGCACCCCGTTAGCACGAAGCCCCCCCAGCCCCAACACACACCCATGCACAGCGGCAGCAGCCCCACGACCACCAGCACTGTATTGCAGGAGGAACCCCCCGGTGCCATCGGTGCGGCACAGCCCTTCTGCAGGGCGCTGCTCAAAGCGTTGGCCCTGGCAGCAACGCCTCCTGGCCACGTGGACACCACGTCCCCATCAGACTCACTTTTTCCCTATAAGGGCCACGGTGTCCCCAGGAGGACATGCTGGTGTCCCCACATGGCTTGGACGTCCCCGTAAGGGATGGAGTGTCTGTATAAGGAATACGGTGTCCCACAAAGGAATCAACGTCCCCACAAGTGTCTCAGTGGCCTCATGAGGGTTTCAGCATCCCCATGAGAGTCTCAGCATCACCATGACTGTCTTAATGTGCCCCCAGGATCTTATTGTCCCTATGAGGATCAGAGGGTCCCCATGAGGGTCTCAGTGTCCCCATGAGGGTCTCGGTGTCCCCATGAGGGTCTCAGTATCCTCATGAGGGTCTCGGTGTCCCCATAAGGGTCTCAGGGTCCCCATGAGGGTCTCAGTGTCCCCATGTGGATCTCAGTGTTCCCTTGTGGGTCTCAGTGTCCCCGTAAGGGTCTCAGGGTCTCCATGAGGGTCTCAGCATCCCCATGAGGGTCTCAGTGTCCCCATGAGGGTCTCAATGTCCCTATGAGGGTCTTAGTGTCCCCATGTGGGTCTCAGTGTTCCCATGTGGGTCTCAATGTCCCCATAAGGATCTCAGCATCCCCATGAGGGTCTCAGCATCCCCATGAGGGTCTCAGTGTCCCCATAAGGGTCTCAGGGTCTCCATGAGGGTTTCAGTGTCCCCATGTGGGTCTCAATGTCCCCGTAAGGGTCTCAGCATCCCCATGAGGGTCTCAATGTCCCTATGGGGGTGTCAGGGTCCCCATGAGGGTCTCAGCATCCCCATGTGGGTCTCAGTGTACCCATAAGGGTCTCAGGGTGCCCATGAAGATCTCAATGTCCCCATAAGGGTCTCAGGGTGCCCATGAGGGTCTCAGTGTCCCCATGTGGGTCTCAATGTGCCCATGAGGTCTGTGGTGTTCCCACGAGTGTTGTGGTCTCTCCAGGAGGATGATGGTGATCCCACATGGAAGTGGTGTCCCCAGGAGTGCTGCAGTGTCCCTGTGAGGACAGCGGTGTCCCCATGAGGATCACAGCCTCCTCTGGGTCTGCAGGATTGCACCCCAGCTCCCAACCCACTTGCTGGCTGGGTGGGACTCACATTTGGCGCTGAAAACACAAATATGTGGGTTTTTAACCAGTCCTGCAATGCTCAGGGCTGGAGGTGGCCCCTCCAGGACCCTCTGCCTCCTCTATGGGCTGAAGGGAGAAGGCAGTGCCAGCGCCCAGCGCTGCAAACCACAGCGCGCTGCGGTGCCAAAGACCTGCTGGGGACGGATATCCCCTCCCCATTGCCATCCTCGCCTCGGGCTCTCACCAAAGTGACCTTCAAAGGACAAAGGACCGAAGGCACTTTTGCTCCCCCAGCGCTGCCCGCCCCGCTCTGCTGTTGCGGTCGAGCAAAGACGGCGAAATGCTGCGAACCCGACGGCCTGAGGGCAGCAAGAAGGGTGGGGGATGGCAGCGACGGGGGCTGCGTGCAAACAAACAACAGCAAGGTGACAAAACAACAGAGGGCGGGGGGGGGGGGGTGATAAAATGAGCGAGGCGAGCGCAACCGCAGCGCTGCTCCGGCTGCAGGAACCACACGGAGCCCATATGAGCCGCCCTCACCCCCCCCCCCCGTGGCCCCCAGCAGCCCGTGTCCCTCTGCATCCCCCATCCCTGATGTCCTGCACGCCCCATGGGCAGCATCTCAGCGTTGGAGCTGTGCTCTGTGTGTCCTCATCCACCGCTGTGCTGCGCTCAGGCTGGGCGCAGGGAGTTCCATCCCAAATCCTCAATCAGCCTTGGGGCTGCGCTGGGGGGGGGAGCAGTGCAGGGTTGAAGCCCTGGAGGAGGAGAGCTGGGGGGGTCCGGACAGAATGCAGGGAAACAAAGTCCCCCATGCATCACCAAGCTGTGGTTCAGTGCCATTTTGCCATCGAAGCGGAGCACGCGGCGCCACCAAGCACATGGGGTGGGGGTGATGGGGTCAGGGCTGCACTGCTGTTCTCATTTCCCAACCTCTGACCCCTTCCCGAAGTTCCCCCCTCCCCTCTTTGTGCCCCTAAATGCCACCGGGGCGCATCGTCCCATCACTGCTGTCATCTCAGCCATAACCTCGGCTGCAGGATGCGGCACAGGAAGGCTCCTCCTCGTCCCCCGCGCCCCGTCCCACCCCAAATCCCCCCCTCAGAGCATTCTGCAAGAGCTGAGAGCAACCTGAAGCCGTGCAGCTTTGCTCAGGGCCATCCAAGCATGCCCTACAGCCTGTCTGCTGCCATTCTGCTGATGCTGCTACCCGGTATGTGCTGCCCCAGCCCCATTTTCCCCTCCCTGTAGCTTTTGGCATTGGTTGAGTGGTCTGAGCAGAGGGAGGGGGGCTCATATTGGTGCAATTTGCTGTAGGATTTGGTTTCTCCACAATGTTTTCTTTTACCCTTCAATTCTCTGTGCAATCTCTCGCAGTTTGAATGCGATGGCAAAATCCATTCTGATGATCCCATCCAAACCCCACCGCGTACAGCTACCTTCCCTCCCCATATCCCATCTTCTGTGCCCTCCCACGTGGGGATGACACCCCTCACCCAGTGCAGAGCAGCTCTGTGTAGCACCCACAGCTACAAAATTCCCTTTTCCCATAGGATCTATGCTCTGGGCAGCAACCAGCATCCATCAAAAGGCTCCGAGCTGGCAAATCCCAATAAAATCCCAAACGGCTCCGATTTGGGGCTGCCTCACACTCACACCCTCTCAACCCACAGGAGCTGCTCTGGCACAGCTGAGGATCCGACAGAGCCCAGCACAGCTTTGGGTCCACCCTGGGCACACAGCAGAGCTGAACTGCAGCATTGATAGTGGTCGGAATGAGGATTGGCTCCGGGCTGTGAGTTGGTACCGGGAGCAGCCAGGCAGCAGCTTACAATTCATCTACCAGAGCTCAAATTTCCCACGTTCAGATGGAAAATACTCCGGGATGAGGAGAGCAGAGAAGTTATTTTCCCTTCACATCAGCTCTGTGCAGAAGGAGGACTCTGGCTTTTATTACTGCGCTTCCACCATTTCTCCCTTTGAGTTTGGGGACAGCACCAGGTTGGTGGTCACAGGTGAGCGTTGGGACATCGTGGGGACAAAGCAGGTGAGGGATGAGGACACAGCTTTGTGCTGCAAGGCTCTGGGCACTGCCACCACCCCACCTTTGTCCCCGCTGCCTGCAGATGCCATAGAGCCCACTCTCTCCATCCTGCTGCCCGTGGATGCGGATCTGCGTGAGCCACCCTTGGCTGCCATCCCTCTGCTCTGCCACCTCTATGATGTCCCCGAGGGATGGGACATCGTTGGCTGGCACCACAGCAATGCCAGCTTGGTGACGACCACCTCCATGGATGAACGTGGCATCCTCAGTGCCTGGAGCCTCACCTGGCTCACAGCTGAGCATTGGGACGGCACCGTGGGATGCACAGCCATGCAGAACAGCACAGGCAGAAGCATCAGTGTGACCACCAGCCAACCCAGCAGCACAGGTCAGCTCCCGTTGCTCTGCTCCATCCCCTGCGTGCACAGATAGAACTTTGGGTATCACTGGGTGCAGCTTTGCTCTGTGCTCACCGAGTCCGGGGATGCGCGGCTGCAAACAGATCCAAGCTCCCAATGTTCCCATTGCTTCAGCTCTGCACTCCGTAGCAAAATCCATCCAGTGAAGGATGTGGGGATGGCACTGAGCCCATCGTTCCCCCTCCCAGCAGATCCCAGCCCCTATCAGCCCATCCCACCCCAATCCTGCCAGCTGTTCCCCATCGCGTGCCCTCCGGAAACCCCTTTTCCCCATCTCCTCACATCCCCACGTGCTGAAATCCCTCAATGCTGTGCCCTTGGCTGCATGACCCCACATTCTCACCACGCTCCTCTCCTCCCATCCCTCCATTACACTCAACACAACCCCTACGTGACCACTACAAAACTTATCCCCATGTCCCCCCCCCTCACTCACAGCGCAGTGCCTGCAGTGGCTGCCGGCGGTTCTGCTGCCCTCAATCCTCACCATCACCATCCAGCTGATGCTGCAGCTCTGCAAAAAGCCCCACACTGGGGGTCCTGGATCCCCACAGCCCCCCAAGCAGCGCAGACCCCCTCTGCCATCCCATAGAGCTGCAGGACAGAGCCAGGAGGTGAGCTGCCCCCCCCCCCCCCCCCCCCAGCCCAGGCTGACTGATTTACGGCTCTTTTTTTCCCCTCTTTTTGTCTTTATTTTTCCCCTTTCTTTCTCTTTTGTGCCCTTTTTCTGTTTTTCTTTTTTTACTCTTTTCCCCCTTCCCTTTTGCCTTTTTTCCCTCTCTTTTTTTGCCGTTTTTTCTCTTTTTTTTGCCCTTTTTTCTCTTTTTGCTCTTTTTTCTCTATTGGCACCTTTTGCTCCTTTTTCTTTTTCTCCTTTCCCCCTACCCCCCCCCCCCTTTTTTTTTTCTTTTTTCCTCCTCTTTTTTTTCTCTTTTTGCTTTTTTCTTTTTCATCTTTTCATCCTTTTTTGCTCTTTTTCCTCTTTTTTCCCCCCTCTTTTTTTCCCCTCTTTTTGCTTTTTGCTCTTTTTGCTTTTTTCCTTTCTCATCTTTTTGTCCTTTTTTCCTCTTTTTTTTTCCTTTCTCCTCTCTTTGCTCTTTTACTCACTTTTCCCCCTTTGCTCTTTCTGCTTTTCTCTTTTTTCCCTTTTTTATTTGCCTTTTTTTCCTCTTTTTTCTTTTTTTTTTCTTTTTCCTTTTTTCCTTTTTTTCCCCTCTTTTTTCTCTTTTTTGCTCTTTTTGCTTTTCCCTCCTTTCCCCCTTCTTTCTCCTTTTTTGCTCTTTTTTCCTTCCTTTTCCTTTCTTTTTTTTCTTTCCTTTTCCCCTCTTTTTTTTCTTTGTTTCTTTTTTGCTCTTTTTGCTTTTCTCTTTTTCCTTTCTTTTTTTCCCCCTTTTTCCCTCTTTTTTCTCCTCCCTTTTTTTCCCTCTTCTTTTCTCCCCTTTTTTCTCCTTTTTTTTCCTCTTATTTCTCTTTTTTCCTCCCCCCCCCCCTTCTTTTAACCCTTTTTGCTCCTTTTCTTTCCCTCCTTTTGCCCTTCCTGCTCTTTTTCCCCTCTCCCAGCCCCACTCTGCCTCCTCTTACACCCCAAAACCCCCCCTGAGGTGCAGCTCTGTGCACAGGGCTGCCATTGCTATGGATATGGGGTCACCCATTTCTTCCCAAGCAAAGACCCAGAGGAGCCCCCAGGTGTATTTTAACACCTCCCCCCCCTGTGTTGCAGACCGAATACGCAGCGGTGGCACTGAGATCCCCTTCCCTACGTGTGCAATGAGAAACAAAGCAAGAAAAGGGAAATCACAGAGAAGGTGATGGGAGCCCGACAGGCAGCAGCTCTGGGGGTCTGCAGCTCTATGGGAACCCTGCAAAAAAAAAGAAAAAAAAAGAGGATTTGGGGGAAATCTCCACCGAGGGGGAATTCAGGGCTGAGTTCCCCACTGTTGTTTCCTCACCGTGTGGGGAGAAATTTCAGCAGAAAAACGTTTTCCTCTTCTGGCGCAACCAAAACGAACGATGGGGGATGACAGCACTGCCACCACGCAGACCTCTGGAAAAGCTCATTTCAGGCTTTTCTCAGCCCAAAGTGAAAGTGCTTTGGAAAAGAACTGTGCTCCCCACACCCAGCACACCCTGAGCAGCCCCAGACCCCCTTCAGCCCCATAAGATCCCTATGGGGGTCTGCTATGGGTGGCAACGTGCTGCTTCCCAGTCCAACCTTCAGCCCATCCCCACCACCACCTCGTGCAACCCCATATGACAGCTATTAAATGGAAATGCTATTAAAAAGGGAAAAGTCCTTTTAAACCTCAGGAATGAAGCAAAGCTCCATTTCTCTCTGCCTTTTGCTCACTGTGGGGCCATGGCACCCAATGGGGGATGCTCACAGTGCTCCCCATCCTCAGGTCCCCTATTTCTCCTTTGCCCCACACATTCAGCTGTGTGCTGAGCGCATCCCCTTTCCTCCCTGCTTTCCCATTCCTGAATAGGAAGCTGCTCCCAAACACTGGGGCCGAATAGTGGAGCTGTGGGAAAGCCCTGAGTGCTTCCGTGAGACTCTGAGCATCTGC
Organism: Chrysolophus pictus; assembly: GCA_037305975.1. NCBI lineage: Eukaryota > Metazoa > Chordata > Aves > Galliformes > Phasianidae > Chrysolophus > Chrysolophus pictus. The sequence goes on along the minus strand of CM074600.1, from coordinate 2,015,427 downwards.
TCCTGAGGGAGAAGAAGGGAAACAAATGCATTCCAGCTTGGAAACCACCCGGGAGTGAGCAGGGCTGTGTTTAATTAAGAGAACAGAGAGCTTGCAAAGCAAATGGCTCCAATGTGTGGTTTCAGATCCGAGCCCCAGTGGTGCAGGGTTGCTCTCAGTGCCCATCTGACCCTAAAAGCTGTCGCAGAGCAGCGTGGAGTGGAAACAGTGCTCCGAGTGCAGCGGATGTGGGCACGGAGAGTGGCAACGTGCAGCGTGTTGGGTTTGGTGGTTGGTTGAATCACCGTTTAAAATGGTTTTCTTTCACTCCCAACTTCTGCACTCGCCCCGCTCAGCCCAGCCCAAAGCCAGCACTGTTTACAAAGCAGCAGGGAAGGGCAGGAAAGCTCTGTTTAGGAGAGAAATTCCTGCAGAAAGAACAGAAATCCCTGGGAAATGCAGTGGGAAGAGTGCTCTTCTCTGTGTCCACTGCTCCCGGTCACACCGTGTCCCCATCCCCATCCCCACCCCCAACCCCATCCCCACCTCCATTCCATCCCCATCCTATCTCCATCCCCATCCTCATCCCGAACCCCATCCCCATCCTCATGTCCCCATCCCATCCCCATTTCCCCATCCCCATCCCATCCCCATCCCCATCTCCATCCCCATCCCCATCCTCATCCTCATCCTCATCCTCATCCTCATCCCCATCCCCACCCCCATCCCCACCCCCATGTCTTCATCCCCATCTCCTTCCCCATGTCCCCATCCCCATGTCCCCATCCCATGTCCCCATCCCATCCCATCCCCATCCCTATCCTCATCCTCATCCCCATCCTCATCCCCATGTCCCCATCCCCTTCCCTATGTCCTCATCCCCATGTCCCCATCCCCATCCCATCCCCATCTCCATGTCCCCATCCCCATCCTCTTCCCTATGTCCCCATTCCCATGTCCCCATCTACATCCCCATGTCCCCATGTCCCCATGTCCCCATGTCCCCATGTCCCAATCCCCACCCCATCCCCATCCCATCCCCATCCCTATCCCATCCCCATCCCCATCCCCATGTCCCCATCCCCATGTCCCTATCCCCATCCCATCCCCATCCCATCACTGCTGGGCTCTCGGTTTCCTCCCTGCTGTGTCCCATAGGAGCAGCTCCATCCATCCACCTCACCCCACAGCGGCCGTTTCCTCAGGAATCCTGCTAATCTCATTGTGAGCAGGACGGCCTCATTTGCCCGTGATTTTAATCTCCCTTCGAGTTTTGCTTCCTCCTATGCAAAGTGGGAAATGATGCAATGCTTCCAGTAGAGTATGGGATCATCCACACCTTCCTGCTCCATCTGCAGCAAAGAGCCCCAACCACAACCCAAACTGATGGCCCTGGTGTTTCCTTTACAAAGCACTGCTGCCATCATTGGGTGCCTCTCCACCCCTCAATCTTTTGCAGAATGCTGTTAGCATAGGAGCTTCAATGCACAAAAAGACCTAAAAGTGCACAGCTTACATAAAATGGGAATGGGAAAATATTGGGTTTGGCCACATTTCTTGGCTGCCCTTTGGATGATGCTGTTGTTCTCTCTTACAATTGGGTAAGAATGAACCTCAAGGGAAGAAGCTGAAAATCAAAGCATGGAGGGAGTGCTGTATTCCTTCAGCCAGGAAACCTGCATGAGTGTCGTAAGCAAAAATGGTGTTGGGTGGGAGGCAGCAGATCCGGAGCTCCGTGGGCTTTGTTCTCATGTGGGCCACTGGCAGCAGCATCTATAGCAGATGAGAGCAACCCCTGTGTGCAACCCCTGTGTGCAACCCTTAAATGCAACCCCTGAATGCAAACCTTGAGTGCAAGACCTGTGTGCAACCCGTGTGCAACTCCTGAATGCAACCCCTGTGTGCAACCGCTGTGTGTAAGCTCTGTGTGCAAGCCCTGGGTGCAACCCCTGAGTGCAACCTTTGGGTGCAACCCCTGTGTGCAACCCCTAAATGCAACCCCTGGATGCAATTCCTGTATGCAACCCCTGAATGCAACCCCTAAATGCAAGCCCTGGATGCAACTCCTGTGTGCAACCCCTGAATGCAACCACTGTGTGCAACCTTTGGGTGCAACCCCTGTGTGCAACCCCTAAATGCAACCCCTGGATGCAATTTCTGTGTGCAACCCCTAAATACAACCCCTGTGTGCAACCCCTGTGTGCAACCCCTGAATGCAATCCCTGTGTGCAACCCCTGTGTGCAACTCCTGTGTGCAACCCCTGAATGCAATCCCTGAATGCAAACCTTGAGTGCAACCCCTGTGTGCAACCCCTGTGTGCAACCCCTAAATGCAATCCCTGAATGCAACCCCTGTGTGCAACCCCTGTGTGCAACCACTTTGTGCAACCCCTAAATGCAATTCCTGAATGCAACCCCTGTGTGCAACCCCTGAATGCAACCCGTGTGAAACCTCTGTGTGCAACCCCTGGATGCAAACCTTGAGTGCAACCCCTGTGTGCAACCCCTGTGTGCAAACCCTTTGTGCAATCCCTGAATGCAAACCCTGGGCACAGAGCTCCTTCTACATCCTCCTACATGAGCAGGGAAAGCGATGCACTCGGCCCCAAAACAAATGTGGTGCCAAGGCTCTGCTCGTCCTACTGCACTGCCCCATTGCCCCAAAGAAATCCCAATTTCATCAATTCCCCCATCAGCATTGTGCTGCGTGTTCAGTTGTGATTGTGACATCCTCAGATTGTAACAACCCCAGCCCCAAGCCAGAAAAATCCCTCGGAATCCAGCCTTGAGGCTTTGCCAGAAACTCTCCTTCCCACCCCATCAGTCCTTCTGATGAAAGCAACCAGAATCCTCGTGGATGTGCCTCCCACCAGCTCCAAAAACACAACGTTTTAACTCTTTTCTGGCTCCCATGCTGCTGACACAGCCCCCAGCCTTATCCTGCTGGGATTCCTCCCTGTTGGAATCTTCTATCAAATTTTGGCCACTGCTGAAGTTTTGATTGTGATGCTGTTGAGGATGGAGGTTTGAGACGCTTGGGAGGGGAGCTGGGATATTTAGGGGGGGGTCGGGATGCTTAGTGAGGGGGTTGGGGGTGTTTGGAGGGAGAATTGGGATCTTTGGGTGTGGGGGGAGTTGGGATGTGGGGAGGTTTGGGGTGTTTGGTGGGGATTTTGGGGATGAGAAAGGGGGTTGGTGCTGTGTGGGAGGGTTTGGGGATGCTTGAGGGATGCAGGGATGCTTGGTGGGAGGGCTTGAGGATACTTGGGGGTGATTTGGGGGTGCTGGGAGGGGGTGTTTGGGGATGTATGTATGGGGGATTTGAGGATGCTGGGATGCCTTCCCATTGCACTCCCAAGCCTGGTGCAACACTGAGAGCCAACGCAGCGCAGCACCCATCGCTGTGCCCATCCCAATGAGGGCACAAGCAATGGGAACTGCATCTTTTTCTCATCAAACCCACTTCTCCCCACTGTGTAACATACAGAGATTGGTCTGGGATCCCCTCATATGCTCTCCACCCCATGCACTCACCTCCTCTCCCCTCCACCTGAGTCCATCCTGCGCTCTGTTGTCTTTTTGGAGAAGGCTCTGAACCCTCCACCCCAGAAAGCAGAGCAGCAGCATTTTGCTTCCCCCCATATTTTTTTCTCTCTCTTTTTTTTTTTTTTTTTGTTTTGGTTTTTGTTTTTAGAGACGAGAGGGGAAAAAGGAACTGATGCCAGTACTTATCTGATCACCACGTGTGCGGATGCGCAAAGTGCCTCCCCAAAATAGGGTATTCCTCTGTGCTATTGGGCTCAGATAACCTCACCCTGCAGCTGTTCACGTTTCTTCTTTCTGATAGGGAAACTGAGGCAGAAAGCAAAATGACAGCTGGGAAAAAAAAAAAAAAAATCCCCAAAGAGTTGAAGGGAGGGGGAACCAAATCCGAGAGCTCCTGCCCCAAAAGCATCAGATCTCAGCAGCACAGCCCATAGCCCAACCTGGCCCTGCGTGGCGTGGGGGTCCTGGTGTTCCACATCCTATATCCCAGTGTGGGGGCAGGTCGTCCAACCTCCCTCAGTGTCATTTCCTGCCTCTGTGCTGCAGCTCTGGGACGTCTGAAGGAACTGAGCAGTGCGGAGCAGCGTCCGAAGGCGACGCCAGGACGTATAGGATGATGAACTTTGTATGGGCGTCACTCATCCTTCTTCATTTTACCTTGGGTAAAAAGCCACTTTTTTTTCTTCTTCTTCTTCCTATTCGCTGCTTTGCGGCTTGGGGTGGTTGTGATGTTGAGATGCTTTGTAAGGCTGAAGAGTTTTGGGGGTGTTTTCTCAGCAACTGGGGAGCAAAAGCAACCTGAGAACAGCTGGGAGTTCCGGGTCACAGCAAAGCATGTGCTCAAAGTTTGATAAATTGCAATGCTTTCTGTGTTGCACTCGAATTAATTCTCCGTATACAGCTGAGAGCTGTAAGAGAGATACCAAGGGGGCGAGGGAAAAAGCAGGATTGCTCCAGTTGTGCTTTGGGAAGGCAGAACTTTGGGAATCAAGTTGGGCAGTGACAGCACCCGGAGCTGCTCCTGCTTCCCAGGCAGCAAAGGAATGGAGCTGAGCATCCTTTGAAGGGTTAAATGGGATTTTTGGATGAAAGCTCCTCGCTGTGACTCCCGTATTATTTCCCGTATTATCCTTAGCGTGGCTCCAGCGTAAATACAGCAAATAGCTTTCTCAGAATGCGTGGGGAGAAAGTGCTGGGAGTTTAGCCAACTGGAGCCAAAAGGAGCAGAGCTTTTCCCATGGCCATAGGATGTTGGCTGCGTGGGTACGAGGTGACACGGAGCTCCAAAAACTGGAGATTGGTGGGATGTGAGGGGCTTTAGAGGCAGGGAAATGGGCTCCAGAGTCCTCGTGCTCCTTAATGGTGGGGTGCGATGCTGAGAATCTTTGGGTCCAGGCTGGGGAGGCTGTGATCCTTGGGGGCAGAGAGGGGCACCCATGGGTGCTACCAACCCCGATGCAACCTTAACGTGATAAGAGTCAAATTGTTCATTCCCAACTGGCCAGGTGAGCGCTCACAGCACCCCGAGGGCACCCAGGATGGATGTGGGCAGTGAGGATGAGCTCCACCGCCCCCATTACTCCGCTCCTTTCCTGCAAATCCATTCCTAAAATACAGGAAAATGCAATGCCGTGGCCAGCCCGTAACTTGATATCTTTTGTTCCGTGTCCTTGATTTAATTATGGACCAGATTGGGAATCCGTTACTCCCACGGGGGGGAGCAACTTTTGCACAAAGAGCCAATAAATCAGCGAAACCGTTCCCGCAAAACCACATCCCATAGAGCTCTGTGCAAAGCTCCGCTCGCGCCAGGGGAAAGCAAACCGTTTCTTTTTTTGGTTTTTAGGAAATGCTGAGATAGGAGATGAGGAAATGACCAAGTTATTATATGACTACGCATCTCACTACAGTAAGCAATCTTTCTTTGGGGCTCATTTTGTGCAAATTGAGTGATAAAAGCGAGGTGGGGTGGGAGGCTGTGGTAGGAAAGAGGATTCAAAGGACAATCCAGAGTTGTTTTGCTGGAGCTCCTCTGGCCCCAGCAGTTCTTATCATCACCTGAGATTGCATCCTGCCACGCCAATGGGGTTACACTGGATGTTGATGCAAAATGGGCTCATGGGACCGTGCTTTCATTCCAGGTGATTACTTATATGCAACTGCAGAATACTATTATGACAACACCACGCTAATACCCACAGTGTACACGGTGTATACATATTATGAAGGTGAGGTGAGTCAGACTTCCTCTTCGTCTTTCTGAAAAAAAAAAACAAAAAGGGTTCTTCCACTGCTGTGAGAAATGGATTCGAAACGTTGACTTCCACCTGCTGGACAACACAAAAGTGTTTGGGCAGAGGGCATCCACGCCACAGCTGTGATGTGTTGTCACAGTGTGGGCTATTATTCTTCCTGAACACCCCTTTGTGCACCATATTGCTTTGGGGAAGGGATTTGGAAAAGATGGTGCTCCCAATGGAAATGATCCCAACTGGGATGTTATCAATGGAGATTGTCCCAACTGGGATGCTCCCAATGGAAATTGTCCCAACTGGGATGCTCCCAATGGAAATGATCCCAACTGGGATGCTCCCAATGGAAACTGTCCCAACTGGGATGCTCCCAATGGAAATTGTCCCAACTGGGATGCTCCCAGTGGAAACTGTCCCAACTGGGATGCTCCCAGTGGAAACTGTCCCAACTGGGATGCTCCCAATGGAGACTGCCCCAACTGGGATGCTCCCAATGGAAATTGTCCCAACTGGGATGCTCCCAATGGAAACTGCCCCAACTGGGATGCTCCCAATGGAAATGATCCCAACTGGGATGTTCCCAATGGAAATGATCCCAATAGGGATGTTATCAATGGAGACTACCCCAACTGGGATGCTCCCAATGGAAATTGTCCCAACTGGGATGCTCCCAGTGGAAACTGTCCCAACTGGGATGCTCCCAATGGAAATGATCCCAACTGGGATGTTATCAATGGAAACTGTCCCAACTGGGATGCTCCCAGTAGTGACCATCTCAACTGGGATGCTCCCAGCTGGGATGCTCCCCCATAGGGACACTCCCAAAAGGGATTATCCTAACAAAGATACACTTGGGTACATTTATTTTCCCCAAGGCCTAAGCAAGGGGACAGCACAAAAGTAGGTGAGTTGGGCAGAGCATGAATTCTGCCACCACTTTCGAAGCTCCAAACCATGCTGATTTTGACCCATTTCTTTTCATTGACTTCCCAGGAGTTTTTTGACTCGGTGGGATTACCCCTGCAGTGCCATCTGCCTCTGCTCCTCCTCCCCAGCCTCCTGCACTTCCTGCTATGATGCACCAAAGGTACAAAGCCAAGCACTCACTCCAAGCACCCCTTTAAGCCAGCAAAACGCAATTCTCCCCAAAGCAGCAGCACTCTGAAGCACCTTTCCACAACCATCAGACCTCTGGGCATCCAGCTCTGTGCTAACGACAGCCAAAGAAGCATGAATCACCACAGGAACTGTGAAAAAAAAGAAAACAACAAAAAACCAAAGGGACTTTTAGGGTGTTTCCCAAAGCACCCATCCATCTCACACTCTGCATGCAGCCTCCAGCATGGGGAACTCCACGATCCCGAAGCCCAAACCCTGTTGGCAGCCAGGTGGGCTCTGAATTCCCACACGGCCTCAAGTCCATCCAACACACAATGAGAGGACATGGGAATCACTTCCTAACCTCTTCCCCTCTTTGCAGACACGGCAGCTGAGACGAAGAAAAGAACACCATCACTGCATTGGAAATTACATCCTCTGCACGAAGCAGTCATCTCTGTTTTTAGTACAGCTGTGATTTTATACACAGATTTTTTTTTTTTCCTGGCAGACGGATGATGCCATCCCAAGCCTCAGTGCAAACACTGAGGAGCTTTGTAATGACTAGCTTCTTTCCTACTTCCTATTATTCTGTTGTAAATACGAACTCCTGCCAATAAAGTGACTAACAATTGACTTTCTGTCTCGGTTGTGTGTGACAGCGTGAAAGCACATTGCTGATTGCAATGCCTGCATGGAAAGCACAGCATTGTTATCCCAGTGGGGTGAACCTGCCCGGCCCCAATTCTCTTTCTAAGCAGCAAAATCTCAGCAGATTTGGGGCTGGGAGCAGATTTTTGCCATTTCCCAGCTCTGTAGATCATGACATCAATTGAGATGCTTCGGTACAGCCCAAAGGATGGTTGTCCTGAGATGCCAGGAGTCAACACTGTGAGGTTTAATAGAAATTACAGAAATCAGAGAGATTGGAGAAATCAAAGCTCAGGTTGGAGGGGACCTCAGAGCTCAACCGGTCCAATCTATTGTGATAAAAGCACATCCCATAGCAGAGCATCCAACACTTTGTGTATCCAAACCTTAAATTCTCGACTATTAGAGTTCCAACCACGTCCCTGGGGAGTTGTTGCAGCGTTTGAATGTTATCATAGTGACAAAATTGTCCTCTTAGGACCGACTGGAATCTCCTCCAGTGCCACTGGTGCCCATTTCCCCCATTTTTTGTGCATGACTCCTTGTAAACGAGGAGCATCTGACGCCTTTGCAGACAGACATCAAATACTGGGACACACAGATGAGGTCTCCCGAGCCTTTTCTCCAGGCTGAACAAGTCCAACCCCTCACCAGCCCTTGGAACATCCTATAGTTCTGCTTTGGATCCTCTCCAGTCCATCTCCAGGCTTTCTGAATGGCAAAGAGTGAGACCAGCATTCCAAGTATGGTCCAAAGAGCATGAAGCAGAGCAGGATGTCCATTTCCTGCGTTGCTGATGCCACTTGCACCCCATTGCCTTGGCTTGCAGTGACTGATAGCACAGCTTCGCCTGCAGCTGCTAGGCTCCAGAGGGTGAATAATCAGCCAACGCCAGCAGAGCAGTGATGTGCAGCTACTGCAAGAGCTCCATAACGTTCCTCCCTTGGAAGGGACCTTTAAAGATCGTAGAAGCATGGAAATACAGAAGAGATTGGGTTGGAGGGGACTTTAAAGACAACAGAACCATGGAATGACAGCACAGTTGGGTTGGAAGAGATCCGGAAGATCATAGATCCATGGAATCACAGCACAGTTGGGTTGGAATGGGCCTCAGAGATCGTAGAACCATGCAACAATAGAAGGGGTTGGGTTGGAAGGGACCTTAAATTCTTTATCCAGAAGGCAGTGAGGCCCTGGCACTGCTGCCCAGAGCAGTGTGGGTGCCCCACCCCTGGAGATATCCCCAAGAACAGTGGGGAGGTCCTGGTGGGCCTCCAGGGGTCCCCCAGAACACAGCTGCACAAGTAGGGCCACGTGGAGGACCGCTGACCATAGAGAGCGGCAGCGCAGAGCGGCTCCAGCAGGCGGAAAGCGACTTCCGGATGGCCGGCATGGATGGGCGTGGCTAAAGGGCGTGGCTATGCAAATATATTGCAGCGCTGCACCAATCAGACGCACCCGGCAGCACAAAAGGGATGCTGGGAAGGCCAAACGGGTGCGTTATCGGCTCAGTGCGGAGGGGAAGACGACTCAAAAGAAGTGCCGAACCGATGGGGGAAGAGTGCTGGGGTCTTTAGTTGTACTGCGAGTGTCATGGGGCCTGGTACTCTCCATGCTCAGCAATGCTTTATTGGGCAATGTACACAGTAAAACCAAGAGGAGCATCTCTTTGCTACAACATGGACAGGTCAGGTTGGGGGAAGGACATGGGGACACTCATTCTGCTCACTTCCTGGGTGCCCTTGCAGGGACAGCCTCAAACATCCTCTCTTGGAGCACAACTGATGCTGGTGTAGATGCTTCCATGGGCGTTTGGTGCTTTATTCCTTTTGGCTCTGCTCCATGCAATGAGGACATGGACAACAACCACCCCCAGCAATAGGGTCCCCAGTGCTGCCGGCAGCAGCAGTGCTCTGACATGGCTGCAGCAGAGTGAGGAGACACCTGGAAAACAAACAAACCCTCAGGGCTCATGTGAAAAACCATATGAAAGTTGGAGGAAGGGGGGACTTCAGAGCATCACGTGCTGAGCGTGTTCTGCCCAACTCCTGCACCCAGCAGCTCAGATTCTGCCTTTCTCCCAGCTCCTGCCATCAGGACATTGCCAGGTTCTGGTGGCAGCAGCTGGAAAGATGCAGAAAGAGGTGTAAGATCCAAGCAAAGGCTGCAGGGCGTGGATGAACCGCCATCCTCAAACCTGCATCCATCTCCTGGCCATTGCATGGCCATGTGCAATGCCAATCTACACAGAGCAGCTCGGGTTGAAGCTTTTTCCAGCTGTTAACAGCAGCTCAGACCTCAACAGGAGCTGGCGCAGAGCCACAAGCCTTCAGATGTCCAACAAATAAACGCCCTGACACCCACCCTACTACAGGAGGACCCTGCAAAATCCCTGTTTCTGCAGCCATCCCATTTTGTGGTGCCCTTTGGGGATCACTTTTGGGTCTCCCCCCAACTTCAGCAGCACAAGGACGGCCCTGATGTCCCCTTAACACCAACTCTGTAGTGCCAATACCCACGTGAGCCCCAACCATGCCGTGATGCTGCTCACCCACTACAGTGACCTTCACCAGCAGGCTCCGGGCTGGGCTGTCCCCATTCGAGGCCATGCAGTAATACTGCCCGTTGTCACTCTGTTGGGTCGATGGGATCTCGTAGCTTCTGCTCCTCCCAAGGACTTCTGCAGAGCCCTCTCGATGCCAGGAGAAGGAGATGGAGCCGGTGCCCACGGCCACGGAGCAGTGCAACACCAGGCGCTGCCCCTCCATCACCTGTCCCTCCTGGGGCCAAACCTCCAGGGACACCCCCGAAATGGGGACTCCTGTGAGATGTGGGGGGAGAAAACAGAAACACTGGTTTCCAACGTAGACACTCCCAATGAAACTCCCATTTTTCCCAAATAGTGAATGAGAGGGGACACGTTGGATGTCAGGAAGGAAGAAGTGGTGGTAGAGAGGTGGGCATTGATGGAACCTTCCTGCACATCTCTGCAGGTGGCAGAACCCAAGGGCTGCTCCTCTCCAGCACCCCAAAAACTCACGTTTGATGGTGATGGGCACCTGAGGACTCCATTTCTGGACACTGGAGCTTTCCGTCCGCACCTCACAGGAGTAGAACCCTGTGTCCATCAGCCCCACCGTTGGCACCTGGTACTCGGAGGAGGTCGTGGGACCTCGAAGGACTGTGCTGTTCACATAGAAGAGGTACCAGAGGACAGTGTGGGGTCTGTAGGGGCTGAGCTGTGTGATGCAGCTCAGGTTGAGGGGACTTCCTTCGAGAGGCTCCATTGAGCTGGCTACGCTCAGCACTGGGGAGGTGAAGAGCTCTGGAAAGGAAAAGGAAATTGGGTTTTTCTTCTTGATTTTGATTCAAGGTGTATACAAGTTCCCCTGGAAGTTGTCAGAGCACATCTTCCTTGGAGGAACCTGCTCTGCCAGCAAGGAGCTGAGCGTGCACAAGAAGCAGAACCAGAATGGCTGACCCAATCAATCTCAACCCATGACTTTCACCTTTCCCAGCCCCAAATTCTCTCCCCAGTCCCACTGTGGGAGAATGAGCAATGGGCTGCAAGGTGCTGAGCTGAACCCTCACCCTTTGTCCTGCAGCTCCCACATGGGGATGATGGAAAGCCCAAAGATTAATGGGGATTTCTTACCTTTGATGGAAACGTATAAACCCTGAGATTCCCTTTTCTTTAACGACAAAAAGGAGTGCATGTCTGCACTGCAGTGATATCTGCCGCTGTGGTGGGTTTTGGCCTGGGGGATGGAGAGCTGCTCTGCTGAGGTGTAGAGTTTGGTGATGTCAGTTCCATCCCTGTAGTACCGCACTGCAGCCAAACTGCCTGCCTTCCATCCCCGGCACCTCATCTGCAGCAGCTCCCCTTCAAACACTGCATGCGATGGGACCTGGAGGATCAGCAGGTCTGCAAGAGAACCCAAGGGTCTCTGCTGAAGGTCCTGCGCTTGGCTTGGGGTAATCCCAAACCTCAGCACAGACCAGGGGATGAATGCTGCCCTATAGGAAAGGGCTTCGGGGGTAGCACTGATGGATGAAAAATTCGGCATGAGGCAGCAGTGTGACTGCAACCCTGAAAGCCAATCACATCCTGGGCTGCTCATGAGAAACCATAGATTTTCCATCATTAGGGGTGCTCAGGGTCAGGCTAGATGGGCTTTTGGGCAACCTGACCTAATTGAAGGCAGCCTCACCCATTGCAGGGGTTGGAACGAGGTGGCCTTTAGGGTCCATTCCAACCCAACCCACTCCAACAAAAGATGCGCTTTGCAGAGATAGGGAAGCAAGAAGGTCCCCCCCAAAGCTCAGCCCACAATACCCCAAAGCCAACAGTGCTGCTTCCCTTATGCACGGCTGTGTTTGTCCCAGGGCAGGTTCAGAACAGCGCAGAACAGTTCTCAGCACTCACCATAGGAGACGCTCAGGGTGATGGAGTTGCTGGATGTGGAGCCGGGGCTCTGGCACTCATATCTGCCATTCTCTTTGTACCTGGCATTCTGGATCCTGTACGTGTTGGTTTCTGTGTGCTCCAGGAGTTTGTCATTGTGGTACCAGGCTGTGGGTTGCTGCCCATGCACACGGGGTCCCTGGCACCGCAGGGTGACACTTTCCCCTTGGAATATCACACTCCAGGGGGGGTCCGTGGTCAGCAGGGCCATCTCTGTAACTGGGCAGGAGGGGAAATTGGGACACAGCACCAAAGCATTGCTTTGGCACCAAAGCATTGGGATGAGGGAAGAAGAGAGGATGCCCCAGCACACCTCCTCACACATCATGATGCTGCAAGCACAGAGACTCACCAGCAAGGCCGAGGGCTTGAGCTGCAAGGAGGAGGAAAAGATGGGGTGAGAAGCCCCAGGCAGCTCTTTTGCAGTTGCCTGCCCTTGGACGTGAGCCTTCGTTGGGGCTTGGTGAGGTCTGCCAGGTTCCTGAACACCTCCTAGCAGCCCCAACCACCCCATAGCACAACATCCCCACCCTCAGCGTGCTCACACCCACCAGCCTTGCTGGACCCCAGTTTCCTTCCTGCCCAGCAATGTCTGGGACCACCCTACAGAGGAAGCCCTGTGCCTGTAATGTGATGTGGTGACCACTGCTCCATCCCAATCCCCACAACCACACGGGATAAACAAACATCCCTCCTCCCCCAAACAGAGCTAAACCCTCTCCAGGCATAACCCAAAGCATCGCAAAGAGCAAGTGCCCCATAGACCCTATGCTGGAGATGGAGCCTCCTTGGCCCTCCATCCATCTCCCTGAAGATCAGTGGGGTTTTTTGGGGCTCCTGCTCACCCTACGGCTGCACTCACCCAGGAGGAGCAGTGCTCTGCTCACCGCCATCCTGACCCACACGTCCAGCTCTAACTCTAGATGCCCCTGCACAGAGGTGATGTCCCCTGTGTGGAGATGCTCTTCTGAGAACAAAGGAAGGAAATGGGTTTGGTTCACTAACATTTCGTGAAGACTAACCGGAAATCTGTGCTGCCCTAATGACCATGCCTGAGAACACCTTTTTTCCTCCTTTATAGCAGATGTCCCTCAAACCCACAACCTCTGCAACCCCACTGAGATGCCTTCCGTGCTTTAGGGAAACTCCATCCCTCATGGGTTACTGTTGGTACTTGTTGCCCTTTTTTACCCCCCTCCATCCAGAGGAATGGGATTGTGATGGAACCTCCTCACGTAAGGCTTTTGCTGCCCTCCTTCCCCACTGTTTTGAGCTCCATCTACATCCAACCCGTGACGTCACGCGCATTATTTCTTTGGACTTTTTTTTTAGCCTTCCCAGAAAGAGATTCTATGCTGACACCAATAGAAAGAAACCCACTTTTCAAGTGGATAAAAGTCTTCAAAGGTCACAGAGTGGGAAGAAACTCTGCTGTAGGGTCAGGATCTTTGTCTTTTTGTCAACGTTCACTACTTACAAAGATGAACCTCCATGGGGATATAGAGGTGGCTGCCAGCAAACGTGCATCATCAACATGAAAACATGAAAAAGAAGAGCATTTGCAAAAGATTTTTATAAGGTAAGAACTCAGAATATTGACCTACTGTTGTTTTTCCTTTGTCCATATATTTGAAAGACAAGCCATACTTAATAAATATCAACACGAGGTTCCAAACCACTGCCTGACTACTGGATTTCTACTGGAAACACTGCAGTTTTCTTAAAGCATCACACAGGTCCAACAAGCAGTACTGGGGGAACAAATAGGGTTAAAACATCAAAGCATCCAGGAGCTACCAAAAGGAATGAGGGAAGGGGAATATGGTGGAAGAAACACACGTTGGATGGGGAGCAAACAACCACTACGAGCATCAGCGGCCGAAACGCCGCTGTGAAAAGTCATCATCTCCCACCTCAAGCCTTCTGGGGTGTTATAAAGGAGTAGGATTGGGTTTTATGGAGGAATACACATAAAATAAAAGAGACACCTGCCTGGAGATCATCTCTGCCGGGACTCGAACCCGGAACCTCTGGATTAGAAGTCCAGCGCGCTCGTCCATTGCGCCACAGAGACCTCACCGTGAGCACAGCATCAGCACCAGAACTGAAAAATCCCGCACCCCGCATCACTGGGGGGGTCCCCACACCCCACTCCCACCCCACGGCACCGAGACAGCACAAAAACCTGGCACCCAGATCCATCTCCCTCACAACCCGACATCTCAGCATCCCTTCCTTCCAGTCGGATGGGCGATAATCCTGGGTATGATCCATATCTCGCTCAGCAGCGGGGATGCAGCAAAAACCTGGAGGTGGGATTGTGTCTGCATCCCTGGCAACCTCTCCGCAGCATCTGTGGCTCAGCTGAGGGCAGAGCTAAATCCTGGAGCAGAGTGAATCGCTGCCTCTCCCAGAGCATCATTGCAGCATCCTCATCGCAGGAGAAAAGATGAAAAAAGATTCAGCTTATGATGCCAAACAGTGACAATAAGGAAGAAAGCTCTGTTTGCCGCGATGAAGAACAAAGAAACCTGTGGTTTAAGCAGAGAAATAGAAGAAAATGCAGCCATCGTGTTTTATTTTAAGCAAGCTGTCAGTCAAGGGTTTTTAATTCTTCTCTAAGTGCGTCTTCTGTCGGAAAAAAATTAGGTGTCAAAACAGCAGGAAACCCTTTTGCATCCTCCGAGTTACTACACAACAAGTGAAGCTCTGCATGTGCTTCCTTGCTCTGATGACCCACATTCCGCATTTCTAAACCCCGCAATTTCTGGAGCAATGCTTACTCCCCAAAAGAGGGAGAAATTGGGCTGTGAGGCGATGCGGTGCGTGAGCAGAAACGCAGCACCAGTGATCTCAGTGCATCCCAGGTCGCACTGGGTTCCACCCTTGGTGATTCTTAGGAGGGTTTTCCATAGTCTTGACGTCTGTTTTTCAATGGGCAAATGGGTTTTTAATGGGCGCTGAGGGTTTGTGCTCTGAAGGGCTGCAGAACATCAGTAGGGCCATTGGGAAATCGGAACCAGAGTTTTTCCCTTCCTCTTTGCTCTGCTTTTCCTTGGAAGAAGGCTGCAATGAGAGGGGAGGGAGGAAAGGGTTGAACTTCTATCAGACAAAACCCTTTCTGTTGCAAGAGATGTCCAGTAAATCAACAGCCCTTGAGATAAATCGCTCTGTGAACCAACTGTAGTGCCACAACCCCCACCTACACCTTGAGAATGCATGAAGAAAACGCCTACCAGCAGGGTGAATAAGGGCTGAGCTTAAAGACTGCCACCTAATAAATCTTTGACCAAGTAATAAAGAGCTGAGGTTGAGCAGAAAAGAAGAAACAAATTTCACACAGCTCATGACTGCACTGCGTGTTTCACATTGGGAGAGAGGGCACCAACCAACTTTGGGAGGTAAAAGCCTCACAGGTTGGGGGATGGGGATAGGGAAGAAACTGTCCCTTCTAGCCTTCCCCAAGCTGTTGACTGTCCCTCTGTTAACCCCAAATGCAATAAACCTGAAAAGCAGAGACTGGAGCAACCAGCACACCTGCAGGTCAACCATTTTTGATGCCAAGAATGCCAACAGAACCATTTGTAGGAGAAGATGACAATGAGATTCAATCAGCTGCATGGTGTGCTTTGAGACCAAAGCCACATCTCCATTGAGATGAAGAGATGAGGCTGTTCAACATGAGTTACAATGCTGTCAGGTGTTTACAACATGTCCCCAGTGCACAAAAATGTTACGGGGATGAAAGAGCTGCAGAAACATCCAAACAAAGCGCAAATCATCCCCAACCTCAGCTCCAGTTTGCTGTAAATGGGAAGAACACACACTGTGTGCAATGATACCAGGGAACCAAAATAACTGCCCACCTTATAGACAGCTCCAAATTTCTCCAAATCCTTCCGACTTGCTGCCTGTTTTCTTTTTCCTAAACGTAATGATTTATTGTCCTTCCTTCTCTCGCCAACCATGGAACACCCCAAGCACAGCCCTTGGTTTGACCACCACAAACTCAAAACTGCAATGTCTTTGTGGCTTTGCACGCAGCACCATCCGGATTCATCTAAAAGACATTCATCAGCAACACCTGCATTTGGCTCCCCTTCGTCATTAACATCTCATTATGAGGCAAAGCCACGAGTCACCAAGGTGGTGATAAGAAAGACTCCAAGTAAAAACCCCCACATCCAAACCCCTTTTCCTGCAGAGAGGAGTTCAAAGAAGTGCTCCCCAACCCCCCACCAGCCTGCTGTTCAGGTGGAGCAGGATGTTGGAAGCATTTTTGGGGTATCCCATCTAAGGTCATCACATCCAGCAACGCAACTCGAGGACCAGGGACAGTTCCTGGAGGACAACATGGGTCTGGTTAGGGTTAGGGTACCATCCCTGCTACCTTGGCATACCTAAGGGGAAAAGATAAACCTAACCCTGGGTGGGACAGCACAGAGCTCAGCAGCTGTTGGAGACAGGGTTGCCCACCTTTCCTCTGTTGGTTGGTGGTACTGCAGACCACAAGCTCAGGAGCTGCAAGCTTCCAGACCTCAGGACTGGGAACACAAGAAACAAGGATAAAACTCCCCTTCTCTCCCCTGCAAGGGCTTTCCAAAGTTTAATGTTATGCCCTGAGTGATGACAAAGTCAACAAGGCACTGCTTGAGTGTGTTTAGGGCTCACAGCATCCTCTCTGCACGTGTTCCTCAGCACGCCTGATCACACTAGCACTCAAAGTCTGCCAGAATGCATCTAAACTTGCATCCCACCATTACTCAACCACAGTTGTGCAGTTCTAGGCACATTCATGCCAACCTCATGGGCAAGACGGTGTATTTGAGCACCCCGTGCTCAGCAGCAATGCCACTTTGTTTTGAAGCACCCAGAAAGCAAAAAGTCCCTCTGCCTTTGCTCCTTGCAGAAGAGCAGTATCAGCAATTTCTGCATGCCACCGACACCGTGTGATCCAAAAACACCTCTGCCTATGATGGAGATTGATGCCTCCAGGAGGACAGTGCCATTTACGATTCATAAATTCAGGGCACATTTTGAAGGCTGCTGTAAGGGGCTGGGATCTCTCCTCCAAGGAACACCGATCAGTCTCAGCATCGTGTCCTCACCACATCACATTTTATCACGTTTTCTCTCCAAATCAACCTTTCCAGCAGCACCTCCCACCTCGTCCCCAGCCCCACGTGGAGCAGGGAGGGCTGTGCCTCAGTTTCCCATCCCCACTTGGCTGTGTGGGCTCAGCCTGCCCGCCCCCCCCGGTGTCCCCACCGTCCCCAGCCCATCGTGGTGGGACACGTTGGTGCCACCATCGATGCTCCAGCTCTTCCCAAAGGGTTTCCCCATCACTCACTCGCTCTCAGCCCGATGCTCTCAGCTCCGCCGTCTCCTCCCAACACTTCGGGACTTTCTCCCGTGTTTCAGGAAAATGAAAGTAGAAAAGAAAAACATTTTTTTCCACGTCCGGGCTCCCCAAACCCTTTCCCCATCCTCTCCCCTTCTCCCTCCAACTTTTTCCCCATTTGTCTCCCCGCTCTTCCTGCCTTTTCTTTGGGATCCGACCCCGCTCTCCCTCTCCGTCCCGTCTCCCTTTGTCCCCTCTCGTCCTGCCCTTTCCGCCCGGGGAGGTGGCCCCAGAGTTTCCATGGGGATGGAGGCGGTGGTTGCAGGAAAAACACAAAGACGAGAGGGGGGGGGAAGGGGGAGGGAGGGGGCAGCGGGGACGTGGCACAAAGAGCCGTGTGGGCTCGGGGGGGGTACAGCTCTCCCACCGCTGCACTGCACTGCAACCCCACTTTTTGCTTTAATTCATGCTTCTGGCCTCGTGCTCCTTTCTTTCTGGAGGAATACTGATGGGCCCTATAGGAAAAGGAAAGAGAAAGTTGTTAAAAGTAACCAGAAATATGTGGCTGTTCCGGATCTGCTCCTCCACACATACATCAGAGATTAGGGAGGGTGAGAGATGTGGTTTGGGTCACGAAGAGCATTGAAATGCTGTCTGACCTCATGGGCATCTCCATCAGCACATCCAGATCGACTCCATCCCATGGGAAATAATGGGCTGCCACCCAACAGGATGTTACCCAATGCTGGGCTGCTACCACCCGCTGTTGAATCTCAGGATCTTTTGAGTTGGAAGGAACCCTTAAAGGGCCCAACCTCTCTGCAAAGAACAGGGAAACCCAGAGCTCCATCAGGTGCTCAGAGCCCCATCCAGCCCAACATTGGGTGTCTCCAGGGATGGGGCACCACCACCTATCTGGGGAACCTGTGCCAGTGCCTCACTGCCCTTACTGTAATCAACTTCTTCCATCTATCCAGTCTAAATTTTCCTCCCTGAAACCATTTCCTCTTGTCCTATCACACAGACCCTGCTGAAGGGTCCATCCTGTTCTTTGTTATAGCCCCAACAAGGCACTACAACCACCACCCAACGGGGACACCAGGATGATTCAAGCGTCACCAGTTCCTGAAGCAAAGAGGAAAGTTTGGGTGAAGCCAATGTTTCTGGAGGCTGAGCAGGATTCACAGCCACAACCTATCCACGTCACACCTCCCTCATGCATATTAACTATTTTAGCTCTTAATGCTGATCAGTTGTATCAAACTGTGCGTTTGTAAAGGTGTTAAGCTCTAGTTTCCCCTCACCTTTTTGCAGTCTGCTCATCCCATCCATGCTCCATCCTTACCTGCAGTGGCCTTGGTTCTTGCCCACGTTCCTTTGGCTCTCCTCTCATGCACCTGACAGGGATGCACCGCTGTAGGAGGTGGATCTGAATTACAGCCTGCAAGGTTACAGCCTGTAACAGAAGGGCTTTTAATCTGGAAAGGCACAAGATTCATGTCAGGACACCAGAATGCATTAAAACCATTAAAAATCAAACAAGTTGTAATTATAAGACGACAATCATTGATTTTACACTTAATTCTAAAAGCGTGTCACAGTTGTTAGCTTTAATCTGTTAGGATTTCACTTTTCTATTAATTAGTCAAACAAAACTAGGCTAACTGCTCATAAGACTCATGGAGAGCACAGAAGTTGGAGGGTACTGGAGAGGATGGATCCCTTCCCTTCTTTGCACCCCAAGGTCTTACCTCACTTCTAGCTCACAGTATCTGTTACACCAACTTTATGCTGCTGTAGGAGAGCTCATGAGTAGGGCTGAACTCTACTGGTAGAACTCTACTGGTAGAACCCTACTGGTAGAACCCTACTGGTAGAACTCCATCCATTCTATAGAGGGGATGTTGGATGGAAGAAGCTCTTCTGAACTGGACCAATCCTCCTATGCTGCAGCTGTGCTTCTCAGAATAGAATTTTGCTGGTTCAGTTTGCCTGGCTAAAAGCCACAAAAATACCACCTACCTTGCATAGGATTGGGCCATATGATTCCTCAGAGCAAGGCAGGCTGCATGGTGGTGCTACAGAAGGGCAGACCTCCATCTAGGAAATGACTCAAGGAGGAAGGGGACTACAAACTTTATGTGGGCTTTACCTGTGACATGAGACTCCACATGTGAAGCTCGTTGCTGCAGGGTGGAATCCAAAGACCTCTAAATTCCAGCCCTGGGTATTTATGTGGGGGGAATGAAGTAGATGCGGTCTTTCTTGTGAAGGCTGGGAGCAAGAAAAGAGGGGAAAACCTGCTATCTGAGATTCTAGAGTTGATGAGGGCTTTGGAGGAATGCTGATTTTGGGGGAAAAATTATGCTCTAGGCACTGAAGTCATGAAGAATGGAAGGAGAGCACTTCTAAAGGCTCCTTCCCAACACTGTACACGTTGTGCATCAGCTGCTGTGTTCCTACAGATTCCCACTTGGTGCCACTGTTGTTCTGTGTTTGTCCCCAGTAGCGGAGTAGCGGAGTGGGGAACTCGAGAAGGGTAGGAGAGGAGGGTCAGGACAAGGCAAGCGTAGTTCAGCAAAGCAGAATGGGGCTGGAGTCGGTCATTGCAGAGATTTCCTACAGCAAGACCCTTTTTCTTGCAACTCAGGCAGGGACTCATTGCTGTGGTTGAGCAGAAATGGGGAATCCTGAGCCCGTGGGGACGTAGTGTGGGGTGGGGGACCTGCTGAGGCTTTAGGGCTCTTAGTGCCTTTTTTTCCTCCCCTAAGCAAGTTTGAACGTTTTTCTAAATTCCCCATTCTTATTCAGAGGATTCCCAGCTACCCGGTGCGTGGTGCTACATACAGATGTGATTTGATTTTGTCCCCAAAGCTGTTCTGAAATATTGCTTGTCCCTGCTGAATGGTTGGCTTAGCAGAGAAGGAGACGAGGCTCAGGTGTGAGATGCATGGATTAGGAGGAAGCATTGAGCTCCTGCAGCCAGGAGTGCTTTGTTGGGCATGGTGGCGATGGGCTGCTGGTTGGAATTGATGGTCTGTACTGGTCTTCTCCAACCTTAATGGTTCTGTGATTGCCCCAGGCATTGCTGCAGCACCGCTGGTCCCATCCTGCTCTCCTCTCCATCTGCTCACAGTGAAAGCTCATAACTGGAAAATATATGTGTGTATGTGGAGGTCCCTTCGGTGACTGATGGTGTCAATAAGGCCTGAAAGAAGTTTGCACATAGCGTGCCATCAGAGCTGCCTTTGCAGTCTCATAGCAGCGCATAGAGCTGAACTTGCAATCGTATCGCTGTCATAACGAGGTGCTGGATATTAGCTGATGGCTTTTTGGCATCTGGCCCAGCGAATGTTACAACAGAACAAATAGAGCCATCAGATCTCACCCCCACAGCCCTCCTAAACCACAGCCCGGGCTTTGTATGGTTCCTGCTTTACAGGGGATGGAAGATTTCATTACCTTGCTTCCTCCTAAAGAGGTGGTTTCAGCCCCCTAAGATTTTCTAGATCTTTACTGACAGTTTAAGCATCTGCAACCAATGAGATATGCAATGCCACTGCGAGGGTTCCTTTTCTTTTTGATATATATCTCTGTATAAAACCCAATCACACCGCCAGTGCTGCTCGGCTGTAGAGCTTCTCATTGATATTTGAGCTTCCCAAACAGCAGCCCATCCTTCACAGCTTATTAATAGCCACTGCTGCCAACTTCTCCCATTTGGAAAAAAAAAAACCAACAAAAAAGCCCTCACATGAATTCTGGTTGTCCTGCAAGACAATTTTATGGCTTCTATGGCAGTTCCCCTGGCTCCTATGGCAGTTCTCCTGGACTGAGCTCATTAAGTGTTGTGATAACTTTCATCGTCTGTGCACATCTTATCAATCTGGCCTTTAATTGTTATGAGCTGCCTCCATCTCTGTGAGTTACAGAGATTTATGGAAGGTTTAGACAAGGCAAGCATGGGCTGCTCAGCAGTGGGTGAAGGTCTTTGAGGTCCCTTCCAACCAATGCCATTCTATGAGTCTATTCAAGACCCACTGGTTGGGTTCGGACAACACCAATGCCTGAATTAACAGTGCTTTCTAAAGGTGATCTCAAGCAGTCACACCTGTTGACCTCAAAGATGAGTGCCAACCCTGTAGATGCTCCGTGTCTACAAACTCCCCGAGTTTGGGGAGCAATTGGGGGACGGCGTGCTGCGGATATGATAATCAAGCCTCAATGACAGCTCAATTTATCACCACGCGAGCTCCAACGTTCTGACTCCGGAGAACATTCCCCCTTGTCATTGCTTGCTTTTTACTCTCAATGAAAAATCTCCAACGAGATTCCCTTTGACGGCTCTCTTTGCATTCCTGGCGCACGCTCAGCCAGCCAAGCAAGTCTGTAAATAATTGAGCACCCGGCGTTCCCTTCGCGGTTCCCACCAGAACTGGCTCAGTTTGCTCTCGACAGCAAATATTTAGCGAGGTAATCAATCCCCCACCCCTCCCAAAATCTTCATTTGGTTAAGAAAACAAAATGCTTCTCGCAGATCTGGTATCTGATTATTGCTGGCACCCGTCCTGCCTTTCTTAGAGAGCCGTTTGCGGGGTGCCGTACCAGGAGATAATTATGGAGGATCACAGAAGCAGTTCAATTAGCTGCAGCTAATGCTTCCTATTAGCATTTTGCTGGAGCTTTTGGAGTTTTTTCAGCTGAAACAGATAAACAAGCTCAAACATTCACATGCGAATGCTGAGACAGAAACAGAAACAAAGAGTGGGGAAGGCATCAGGAGAACTGCAGAGCAGGAGTCGTGCACCGGGGGCTGCCTGCAAGATGTGGGCAACGCTGTGGTTCATCCCTTAGGGCATAGGTGCAACTCTTCAGTGCCCCAACACTGAACATACAAACCCCTCTGGAGCATTAGATGGGGACTTTGCATTCCTCTCCATGATCTATCTGCCCCCCAAACGACTCCACGCTGCCTTGGAGGAGGTTTGTTCCTCTTTGGTAGCCATGAGCTCAGCTGTGGATGCTCCGCTGTGGATCCCCACCTCCCACCCACTGCGTTGAGTCATTGGCTGTCACAGGCTCCACATCAAATAATTCATTTCGTGAACCTGTCTGCTTTTACCTTCACATTATCCTTGTCCCCTGTGCCCACTGCCTGTGAGAAGACACTTTGGAGCATCATACCAGGAAAGTAAATTCAATTTCCAGTGTCAATGAGCCCTGACTGCTTTGTATGAAGCCCACATTTGTGAGCATTGTCCTGTGGCTCAAGCACCTTCCTTTGATCCACCCCAATTTCTTTTGAGGAAGCGATCAGACACTGCTATGCCCTCCAGTATGTGAGATCAAATGCACAAAATTTTTTTACACCTTTTCTCCAGGTCTGTCTGTCATGAATGCATTCGGCCCTGCAGCTCCTTCTTTGCTAATTGCTGCAATCATTGCACGCTTGGGCTTTCTTGGATCTCATACCCATCTCCCTCTCTCCCTTTCTTCATCTTCTTCCTCATCTAAATTCTCTTCCAGTCCTTTTCTGCTCTCCTTTCCTTCCTTCTTAGAGGCCCTTTTCTTCCATCCTTCAAAAAACACAATGTTTGAATGGACCTTATGAAATGAACCAGCTGTGTTATCGCTCAGAGTGGAAAGCCAACAGCTATCAACCATCTGCAAACATCCGAGGTGAAATCACGAGCTGCAGGAGGGCTGCAATCTTGATTAAAGACAATGATTTCCAAAATGAAATAATTAAAAAAGCAGACAACACATCTGGGAGCTCTCCATGAGCCGTGGGGACAAACATGGCCTTTCCTTTCACCTCTGTCGGGGAGATGGAGATGATCTTCTGGGGTTTGGCTCTCCAGCATTGGCACTGCTGCTGGTGACTGACCACAAGCTTCCCCCATTTTGCTGTGTTTGGTCCCAGTTCCAAGAACCTCCTGTTTTTCATTGCATCTCATGGCTGGGTGTTGAGTTTGTGCAGAAGTTGGAGCTGTCCATTGGGGTGGGATGCGTGCAGCTCTCCCAGCATCTTTGTCATCCCTTTGGATGCGTTCTGGTTTTATTGACCCTTGATGTTTGCTGTCATTTCTGTTGCATGCAGAGCTGGGCTTTGCATCTGGAAGCAGCAGAGCTTGGCTGGTTCAAGGCAGAGTTCAGCACCTCCTTCTCCACCATCATGGATGTGGGTAAACCTCACAGTCCCTGCAGCGGCTTCCTTTTCTTCAGTAGAAATATCAGAGCATCCTCCAGCGAGGCTCCCAACCTCCTTCCTCCAACATCCCATTTTTCTTTGGTGGTGCATGACTGAGAACCCTTTGCCAAGCCCTTAATGATGGCATTAAGACAAAATAATGTCCTGCTGCCGTGTAGAAGGTCTTTGCTCAGGAAATGAGGGAGCAGCTGTGAGGGGAAGCACTAAGGCAGAATGAGATACCGAGTGCCATCTGTGAGCTGCATGGCAAAAGCCTGTCCTGCCCTGGGAGATGGGAGCAAGAGGAGGAAAGAGGGCTCACATCAGGCTCTACCGTGCCCAGAGCGCACGCATCCAACAGGTTCCTGCCTTATTAAAAATAATAAGCCACATAAATTAACTCTTCTAGTGCCCACAATCCTCAGATGAGACGTAGAACAGCTTGATGCCGGGCTGTCAACGCATCACTGAGCACAACCCTGACAGAAATAGTGCTTTCTGCCTCATCCCTTCCACTCTAATCCCCGTGTGCTTAATCCACGCTGGTACAGAGGCACCACTGCAATGTCGTAAATCAGTGCAGAATCAGTGAATTCCTATGAAATCAACCCAAAGGGACAAAAAGCAGTGAAAACTGCCCACGTGCCATAGGAGCAGGTCCTGCGGTGGTTGATTGCTGCTCCGGCTCCTGAGGAATCAATCTCTTAGCCAGGCAAAGGGCTGCTGTCAGCAGGTGATGCAGAGCCGTGCAGCCTGGCAGGGGACTGCAGAACTTTATTATAAATGATGGGCATGGAGTGTCCTGATGGGAATTTGCTCTTAGCGGCGAGAAAAAAAAGCAGAACTCCAAACAAATCCTGTGCTGCTCCAGAGAGGAGCAGTAACCTCGTTAAAGGAGGTGTTTTGTAGTAGTAAAGACCCAGGCATGGCATCAGTCAGGTGCTAAACGTACCAAGGGAGGGCACAGGATGAAAATCCTCATTCTGTTTTGCAGGTTCCATCAGCAATGGCAAAAAGCCAGCGAGCAGAGGGTGAGAACAGCCCGAGCTGAGCACAGCGTGTCAAATCAGCACCGGAGGGATTGATCAATCCCATAATAAGGGGCAAATTGGGGAGCACTTTGAATAATTACGATATATTGCAGGAGAGGCAGGTGGCTGCAGAGGAGGACGCCATAGCTCAGAGTTGTAGCGATGCCATCAGCAGTGG